>CM008279.1:33698207-34214512 GCA_002319775.1 Fagopyrum tataricum | reverse complement strand
GTTGGAACAATCCAAGGAATCGTGGGCTCTTCCACTACTCGCTGTGGTTTTCACCCCCTGCTTGTTGCCTTGGAATCCGTGCCTGTCCCATAAACCCAATTCAAATTAACCATTTTTTAAAAAAAAAAATTCTTGTATAATATTTATTAATATGTACCTGATGATGGTACAGACGCCGCAGCCGGGACGGAGCCACAAAGGCTAGAGGAAGCATTGGCGCCGAGAGCGCAAGACAAGGTGGTGCATTGGAATCTAAGGAGCTCGTTACCGTCGGCGGCGCATCTCGGGTTCTTTTGGCGCGTGTTTTGACGGCGTCCCTACACTCCTCGAAGCGTTGAAGGGTGCGCTGTGTGTTTTGGATCTTTAGGATTCGTTCGATCTTACACATAGGATTGTCCTTTTTCATCCAGCTTGACTTGAATATTATCTCCACTATGTTACGACCCGAATCCTCCGGACCCAACTCCGATACTATCAATCAATTCATCCATTATTTAGTCAAACAAGGCATTATTGAAGATATTAAATGACTTGGACTTTACCGCGTGTGACTTGGTCAATAAATTATCTAGCTACAATTTCTTGATTTGACGGTCCAAAAACTATTTTGACTTATTATTACTATGTATATATGTAGAATGAACTTACAAATATTTGATGTACTTTGGTTGAAAACTTTCTCTATTTGTATGAAAGAATTGTAAACACAAATAAGGATGAAATTGTAGCAGAAGAGCACGCAGTTTGGTTGACCAAGTGCCGAAAGGAGGACAGACAATCCTTTTAAGTTTAAAATTAAACAAAAACCAAAAAATATATTACAATTTCAGAAATTTACAGCGGGCCATAGCCCTTTAAAGAGTTTATGATTATGTCTCCACTGATGATAAGAAATATCATGAGTGAACTGGCACCTGGCCCTTGCCCAGTAGGTGTAAGCAAGTTGAAGAGTACGTACTACTGTTACTTGCTGTTCATACTATTCTCTAACTACTGAAATAATTTCAACTTTTCTAGAGTTTGATTTTTAAGTTTGTTTGACGTACCAGCATGTCTGATTGCTTGATGAAGCTCCAAGCTTTCGATCTTGGGGAAAATGTCTCCACATTGCGAGCAAGCACAGACTGTTGCTCTTGGAGTAATTGGATACCTTTATTGCGTACAGATTAAAATTCGATCAGTCAATCAAACAATATTTATATATATATATTACACATGGTAATTTAAAATTTGTGAGATGATGATCGAGTACCTGGAAGGATCAACAATCATATGACACTCATAACACCCAGAAAGCTTTCTAAGCTGTATTCCTCTAGACGACGTCGTAGAAGCAACCGTGGATAAACTTGCGGTCCCACTAGATCTAACGGAGCTAGCCAAAGACCGGCTAGACGAGCCATGACCGGGCTTTCGGGTCAGAACCCGGGTATCCTGGCCCAAAGAGCTGTTCTCGGGCGAATTATCAGCCCGGTGAACGACCCGAGCGTTTCCATGGACTACGTCTCTGAAACTGCAAATGGAGGCACAGGAGGAGCGACCCGGGTACCCGGATCGGGTTTGAATCGGGGCGGGTTTCTTGGATGGGTCGTGAACATGAGGATGTTGGGTTTGTTTGCAGGAAAGGAGGTTCTTGAATTGGTTCCACGACGAGGGTTGGTGATTTTGCTTTTGTTTGTTGTTATTTGACGATCTTCTTCTTGTTTTGGAATTTGCAGAGGTTGTTGAAGATGAAGAAGAAGGCTTGGGTTTATGCGGTTGAGAATGGGTATCTGTGGAGGGTGGGAAGAAAGTAAGAAGACCCATGAAAGAAAGGTCTTAGAAGATATATTGGAAGTAAGATTAATAGAAAGTGAGAGTTTATTCTCTTGGTAGCTCCTCATATACTCATATTTGACACTTAATAATTTGTTTGCATTGATTGTGGAAAGAAATATTTTAAAAGGGTAGGGGTCCAATAAGTGGAAGGAGTTAGTGTGCTTGTGGGGTGACCTTAGCTTATGGGATTTGTACAATATAATATATATATAAAATAGATTTTTGTGTGTTTGGTTGATCTGCTTCACAGGGAGATGGATGGGATGGGATGGGGTTTATGTGTTTGTCTGATTTTGGAAGTAAAGTTCTTTACTTCATGTTTGAAATCTAATTTGACCATCATTGGCGGGTAGCCATAGTTGTATCACCATCAAGGTTTCATATTTAACTTGTATTATGTTTGTGTCAGTGTCAGATTCAATTCATATTCTAATCAATATTACTAAAATTCATACACTGTCAATACTTGATGAGTTCGTCTTTTTTAATGAACTTGTATCGCCTTTGGATCTTTATTGTGGATGACAATTTGCTTTCAAATTTCAAATTGAGGATGGTCCTTCTCAGTGCTCATAACATATATAAACTTATAGAGATTAATCGGATGATAATTTTCATCTTATCTATGTAGAATCGGGTAATTATTAGTTTAAGAGGGTATGTTTGTTGGATACTAAATATTACTTCAACTAATTTGTTTTTCTCAACGTCCATTGATTAACACACTTTTTTTGTCCAAACCCTACACACTCTTTCGTTGGATATCAAAATCCTAGTTTATAGGAAAGCCTACTTTTTATATATATTTTTTTTTGATGTTTTTAGTACTTTTGAGAAGAATTTTTTTTATTTAATAATTTAATTTGTCATTGAATATTCAACTTCTAGTTGAGTATTCTATACATTATTTGTATATATGTTTTAACTCGAGCTTCTTTTCCAACTTTTGAGTTTGTTATACAAAATAAACTAGTTCATTTAAATAAAAAAAAAAGAAGAATGAAGAATTTAGACAAAAATTCGCATAAAATTGAGATTATAAGGTACCAAGGAGTTTATTGATGTATACCTAAATTCTTATAGTTATGTTCTGGGCGTAAGGAACAAAAGAAATAAAAATATTAATAGTCGGATTAAGTCTTACTTATTTTTCCAAATTAAATGATAAATTTCATTATATTTCGAGTAATTTTCGTGTTAAAATTCTATGAGTTGTATCTTATTGTGTCAGTTTGCTTGAGGGGGTTATTGTGTGATCGGAAAATGACGGATCACGTAGAAATTTAAGGTTTTCACTTTGGTTACTAGAAGTTTTCCGTGCACTTTCTCGGTCGACGCATGATTATCACTTTACGTTTCTCCAACTTCTTTCAATTCATTTCACCACTATACTTCTCTCGGATCAATTTACGTGTTTCATATTCTCGGTTTTATATTTTCTTTGTTATATAGGTTGTGTTTCATCTATTTCGTTTCCATATTATATTGTATTTCAACACACAAAAATATCTAGTTTTGTGAAATTTTGGTGTGTCAAAGATTTAATGTGGTGTTTCATCACATATCCGATACACATGTACGTTGTATCCGAGCCCCAACAAATAAGTACAATTAATGAGTTTTATCTTGAAATCAATCGATAATAGAAGAAAAAGTTCACCAATCTCATATACCATGTCCAGTACCTTTTTCTTATAGATGTTAAAATAGTTTATGGTCCACAAATTTATCGAATTTATTTATACTTTAACAAAAAAAGAAAAGGGGAGAGAAGCGGAAATGGTGGATATATGGTGTGAAAGGGGATTGATACATATATTCCGAAAGTAGCAAAGGGGTAAAGCACCAAAAGCCAAAGTCCAAGACATAAAACAGGGAACGAGGTGGATGCTTACTTGCCATGCATATGCTATTCAAATTATCTTTCTGTAATTTTTATTCATAAGAACATTTGATACACCACTTTTCTCTGACTGCTCGAGGTCGTTTGGACCCTCGTCAGCAACAACTTACATAGCTACACATACTTTCATCAATCTCTACGTATCACATCCGACCATTTTGCAATATAACAAAATTCATCAAACATAAGATGTAATCCTACCAGACTAACTGACCAAGTCAATAACTTATATATTCCAGTGAGTCAAACAACATCAAATTATCAATCCTACGTCATCTACATGTCGTGTGGAAATTAAAAAATAACAGAAACTTGACAAATAGAAAATGGAAGACATCGTGTACCAGTCCAAAATTAGGTCCAAACACTTCATGTCGACCCCTCCCCTTACCCTCAACTCGACTCTATAAAGTGCGACATTCAAGTCATATCAACAATAATCCTGACCTTATATATTAGTCAAACTTGGTTATTTTGTGTAATTCACGTGGAATATATTGTTCATTGTTCCATCAACTTACCATGTCCTCTCAATCAACGGCGAATATTAAGGTTTATTAGTTTTTGGTTGATTTTGTAGGGTTTTTTTAGTAAGATTCAATTTTTATATAATAAGTCGTTTTGATTCCTAAATCCCAATATTTTTTCTCGTTTGTAACTATTCTCTTCAAAATGTCAAATCTCCGCCGTCTTTCCTCTAGTTTCCGCTTCGTTCTTCTCATTTCTACTACTTATTCGGTCGTTCCAACTGTTAAACATGCACCAGTCTTCTAAAATCTTTAAGTCATTGAACACCCATAATTTCACCGATCAACCTCCATTGGATACGGATGAGTTTAAATGCGGATGTATTGTTTTGGGTGATGGATTGGGTGGTTATATAGATCCCCCATCCTTCACCCGATCTATTATCACTCCGAACTAATATAATCAGCGAATACAATTATTAGATGAGAGACATATAGAGATGTAGGTAGGCGAGAATAAAGGGCAGATTTAGCAGAAGTGGAGTAGTTAGAATATGCAGCTCAACTGAACTACACAGAAAGTCATGGAAATTAAGCATATGTAGTGAGTGTGAAGATGCCATTTTGCCCGTGACCTGTTCTTCTAAATACAACAACACTCCAAACACAAACCATACATTTTACTACAATCCAGATCCACATTTTTTAAATAATATTAACATTACAGGATCTTGGACCTTTTCGGTATCTTTCTATGGGCTTGTAGTGTCCCGTAAATACGGAAAATGGGAGTTGCATTTACGAGACATGATTTAGTGCGGACACTTTCATTACCTGTGCTCTAACTTTACTTGTTATTTTATTCTTCGTGTTCCCTGGGAGATTTATATCAAAGTACCAAACAATAATATCATTTTCTTCTTACTTTTTAATATACCCATGTACTGTACTTCGCCATGCACATCTTTTAAACCCTACTCATTATTGACATGACATTATTTTGTCCAGCATCAGCATGTTATTAACTGTATATTATTCAACACCATTCAAGTTTGTTTTTGTTTGTTTTTTTGAATTTTCTTTTACCAGTTGAAGTTAGGAAGAAGTTTTACCCCAAGGCTACATCGTTGGATTATTAGAGGAATATTTCAATGAAGTTGTGTGACTGACTTTTGAATATCAGAAAGCCAAAATGTGTTTCTATTATTATCGGAATACAACTAGGTACTAAACAAATTAAAGGATTTGACCTAAATAAGACATTATAATCTTTAGATAAGAAAAACTAAATATATTACATTGTATAAATCATGCAAGGAAATAACATTTTTCGGGATCTTATTACACTCTATTAAGTTGGAGCATTAATATCAGTATATCACAAAAGCCCAACTTACATGGTAAGAACTGAATTATTGGTGACATAACACCTTTGAAGAATATCTGTAGTTGATTTTGAATGTGACACGTTTTGATGACGTTCGGCCTGGACTTCATTATGTACTACGTGATAGTCGATTTCAATGTGTTTGGTGCATTCATGGAAGACCGGATTGGGTTCAATGTGAATGGCAGCTTGATTATCGCACCATAATTTCTTATATGAACAATGTTGAAGTATTGGAGCAACGCATTGAGCCATTTGAGTTCACATGTTGTTGTAGTCATTGCTCAATATTTGACGTTTGCCGATGACCGGGAGACGGTGGTTTTGTTTCCACCATTCTCGTCTTATTCTCTTGTAATTCTTGATTCCCTATATAAACATCCAATATATTTGTGAATCTATTTCTATTTTCTACCGTTTGTGTTGTTGTTAAACCCTAAATAGAAGAGGATGCATGTGACTCCAAGAAGAGACGTGATTAATTGAAATGATGGGTGTTCTAGACAGTTATTGATAAGGATTAAAACGTGAGCCTCAAATCTCGTAAATAAATTACAGACCCATTGTAGTATAGGAAGTCGGGATCGAACATAGGGAAGTCGGTGTTTTTATTTGTAAGATTAATTGAGAAACAACTAAACAATAAAACTAAAGTATATACACAAACCAAAACAAAATAAAAGAGAGATGAAAACAAACATTGGTTGATCGGCCTACAATATACTTGTCGATCGGTCAAGGGTGAAAACTCAACTAATTAAATACGAAAGCCATAAGTGAAATAGAAGCAAAAGAAACGCAATTTCAATGAATGGTCAATCGGCCAACGAGCCTTTTGTCGGTCAGACAACAAGTCTTTTGTATTTTTGTAACTAGAATCAGATAATTCGAGAGTGGGAGGATGAGAATAAATATAAATGAATTAATAAAGTAGTTTCAAGGTCAAGATAACCACAACATGTATATGAATTGATCTCAATATATAATTCAACGATTGAATGTAAGTCATTTTATGCGGAAACAACTTCGTTTGATTGTTACGTGGTTAAGACTTGCTTGACATACATCAATGGTGGTCACTCCCGTTGATTGTCACGTACCCAAGACGGCGCTTATTCTTCATAGCAAACGAAGTATTGAAGCATGAGTGACTCGGCTCTCTCATTTTTCCATCAACACCTTGAAGAATATGTATAGCAAACGAAGATAACCAACTTGTCGCTCGCATTTTGCAAGGAACAATCCAAATACTACCATAACTTTGATAGACATACATCCAACATTCATAGAATCAACATTAACATCATAGATCAATGTAGCTAAGTTTTATTAACCCTGGAAAAGATGATAATAGTCAGATATACATGAATAATACTTCAAAGCTTTATTAATTGACGGAAAAGGACCGGTCAATCAGCCTTTAGAGGAGTGGTCAATTGGCCCGCGTTGCAACGTGTGCTTTACGAACTCGGAAAAATGTATAAGAATGGATGGTCAAAACCTAGGACTCAAAGCCTTATTCATAGGACGAGAACCTAGCATAACCCCTAAGATCTTATAAGATCTATCTTAACTATCAAATCATATCTTCTGGTAAGATAAGAATTGTTTATAATGGATGACAAATAAAAAAAACATCTGAATGGATGGGTTGAAAGATAACTCAACATTAAAGGGGGAAACGAGGGAAGATAGAAGTCGATGTGGGCATGTTGATCGGTAAGTGTGGGCCCGGCCGAACGGCCCAATGCAAAGAATTTGTGTGACACTTGACGCTTCAACTGGTGGTCATGTGTGGGTCATGTGTCGGGAGAAAGTATCTTAGCCGATATGTCAGCACTATTCCCAAGATGTTCTTCGTCTTCACTCTCGGATTTTATGCATTTTTTTCTCGACCTTGACTTCTTTGGCCGCAGGGATATCCTTAGTGCGTATGTTGCGGCGGATTGATCAAATCCAACCCGAATACCCGGATATCCGGATACAAAATCTAATGTGATCAATGTTGTGAGGTATATTAATCAAAAGGTCAAAATTTACGATTGAATAGTGTGAATTCAATGTAACAGTTCATGAGTATTTTTTAATAGTTGGATTTCTTTGTGATATGTGCCTTCCCTTGCTTTTCTTATTACTTCATGCCTTTGTAGTTGGTTGGGTTGGTTTTTCCTGCTAGTCCACAACCTTCAACAGTAACAGATTAACAGTCCCACCAGTGACAGCAGCCCCGGCTAGAAAGTAACTAGCACTAGAAGGATCACTTCTAGTTGGTCGTTGATTGTTGTCTTTGATAGGTTATCTTGAATAAAATCTTGAGGTGAAGGCTAAAATGTATGAGCATAGTGGTGTGTAATCTATCTTCTTGATGAACAATTTGTATATAGTTCAGAAGGCTAAGAGTCTCTAATTTTCATGGTGTGCTAGTTGTAAAATTTGGTACCTTGGAACTATGAAAGTGCACACGGGAATCAGAACATGGTGTTTATGATGTATATCTAGGTCCTCATGGGATGGGGGCAGGGAATTTTGCAAGGAAAACCATTAAATTTTTAAATAGGAAATTAAAAGAGAACAGCGAGACGATTATACTAAATAAGGCTTGTCCCAAACCCAACCATTGACACCGCTAATTGTAAGGTCATCATCAAACATGACTTTGTGTTCGTTTTGGGTCTCCCAAATGAAAATGAATACCAAGACTTGACAAAACCCAGGCAAGTAGGTGACACATTTGCACACCCAGTAAAACACGACAGCAGAAACAGATGGCAAAGCAGCTAAGTATAGGTATTAGAACCCTAATCTATTTCAAGTATGATCAAATGGGGCTTCCAAATGTACTACTTATCCAGCGGGAAAATCAAGTCTAGCAAGTACACCACTAAGCAACAATGTCACTGCATTATTCATTACAGATGCGGAAAGAATGAATCCAGCTCTCATCTATGAAAAACAAATTACACATCACATCCTACAGATCAACAAGAATTGCAAAAACATATGATATACTGATACAACATGTGACAAGGTCAAATATGTGGCTTCTAATAATGCTACACACCAGCAAAACTTCATTAGAGAGAGAATCATGTAAGTATTAGGATTTTTACCTTGTGTGCAGCCCCTGCAACTACTTAACAAAAAAGTTGCCTAACGACGACCATCTCCAGATGGAGGTGGCCTCCGATTGGGGCCCCTACTCAATGCTGAAAAACGATTCCCACCTCTTTGTGGGTTATCGTAACCTCTATGCATTTGGTTCCCTTGTGGATTATAACTGTTAACGTCACCCCCACCCCATTGGCTATATCCTCCAACTCCTAATGATTGGAAGCCTTGATGGTATCCTGCAGCTGCAGGAGGAGCGTGTCTAGGTGGATACCTCGGTTCATTCTGGTGGGATTCTTGAGGATAATATCCATGGACAGGAGGAGGATGCTGATAATTGTTTCTGTCATTGTGATGATTAGATGCTCTCCTGTCATGTTGATGGTGAGATAATGGTGCGTTGCTTGGTTGACCATGACCGTAATAGTTCTGATGTTGTGGACCATGATTGTAATGATCAGTTCTTGGGCGAGGACCTCTATTGTAGTCTGAGGCAGCATTGTATCTGTTTGAATGGAGAGGGGGTGCAGGGGCGTAAGGGGTTCCACCATAAGGTGGATTTCCATTCCGATGATCATTAAACCCTCTGTGATCCCCCCTCAGCTGTAAACTATTCGCAACCAGTCTGTGTGCGGCGTCTCCAAGCTGAGGACCAGTAATACTACCAGGGGGATTCGGCCTCGAGGAAGAATTGTAGTGATGTGAATTGTGTCCGGATCTATCACAAAATGTATTTCAGAACATCTTAACTTCAAATTATACAAAGACGACACTAAAAAGAATTACAGGAAATACTAAACAGCAATAAAATGACTTGGCCTTACCTTCCATTGTCCATATGCCTCCTACCATTATCCTCATGCCACAAAACAGGTTCTTTTATATCACCCACAGACACAATCTGTTATTAGATATTTCAGTGCAAGGTTTCGTCATGATCAGTCCAAACAAACTAACAAGCATAAAGTATTTCGCACAATATGACAATTGGAGGAAAACTGGTGAAATTCAGCTTTACCCTCTCGGGAAATTTGACCCCAGGTGGTGGTCTTGAAATGTGTTTATGATAATCTGGGAGGATGTATATAGCGCATCTGCACAGAAAAAATTGTAGTAAAAATTGGAGGACATGGATCTCCAACACAAAGGGATATGTATCCATTAAGGGATATAATAAAATCTGAGGTGCCTCAAGCTTACAGGGCATTGTTGTCTAAAATATCTTCCATTCCGGCCACTGGAGACCTAAAAATGGGAGGGCATGGATCTCCAGCACAGAGGGATAAGTATCCATTCATTCCGTCACTGCATGTATGTAACACTACATTAATTAAACTCAGACAATACAATCTAAAGAAAGCTGGCAACTATATTCTCAAGTCCTGTCAGCCAAAGTAACCTTAGCTTAAACTAAAGTCTACATAAATCTCAAAAGGTCTTAATTATTATCTTGTACCAGGTGGGTGCTTGTGAAAATCCATGAGTTGAGGGTGATGAGGATGTAGAACAAGATCCACAAAGATATATGTTCCATGAAAAATTTTTAAATTCCTCAGGCAATTCATGATTACATGTTCCACTTTCTCAATTGGTTTGTCAAACATGATAGATATGACCCAGTAAGTGGTAAAACACCACAAATATCAACAAAAAGAACAAATAGGAAACAGGTAGTCATGATGTAGTAGATGTTCGATTCCTACTTCGATCTACGTTGATTGCATTTGTCCATCCATAATTGAGAGGATTTACCGAACACATCATCAAAGGGGAACTAAAGAATCGTGAAAACCTGCATATGAAGAGATATACCTAGCACCTGGATCTATTTTCTCTTTCACTTGAAGTCGTTCGGCCTCAGGTAATTGTTTACAGCGATCATCAAGAGAGAAGATATATGGGGACAACGGATGAGATACAGTAATGAAAAGCATCTCAGACATAAAACTGTTTCTTCGTGCTTCATCAGCCTAAGAACAAACAAACAGACTAATTAAAATAGAAATAGCTTCACATTGAAATGGTTCTTGTTGATGCACAATTAAGGTGGCATACCGTCAACGTAGTTTCAACTTTTGCAACCTCAGCAAGAAGACGACCCTCGTCAATAAAAGGCAATTTTGGAATACCCTTGAACATCATACAACAGCGTCAATATGCTTTGCTCAACAGGTAAATTTTCTTTACAAAAATATATCAACATACGATAATAATTTCATAAATTACCTGCCAAGAATACCGTTTGCCATTCATGTCTATTTCAAAATCTGGTACAGGTACAAGAGCCGCTTATTAGAAATCATAAAATAGTTGGCAGCATGCCAAAAGTCAACTACAATATGTGTTACGTGAACCAGAACTCATAAGACAATTTTTAGGGTAATTCACATTAAATAACTTGAAAAAAGATGCATCTTCCTCTAAGCACTTTGATATGTTCAAAAGAGAAATACTCTAGTTTTCATCATTCATCTGTACTAGGGCATATATTCTTTCTATTTATCTTTTTGTAATATTTGAAGGGTTCAAAATAAGATATCTTTAAAACTTGGGAGAACCTTTTGAGATTACTCGATGAAACAGTTCACAGAAGAAATACCTACATATTCCACCTACATAAAGAGAAAGCAAAGAAATACCTGTTGGGTAAAAGTCAATGATTGGGGAGGTCGGATCATTCATTAACTTCCTGTATTCTACTGGAAGGGCATGGGAACTGCAAAGAACTGTGTTTAAGTTAAATAAAACAACTAGAAAATGAAGAAGAGGCCATAGGAACTAGAAACAGAAACCTTGCAGCTGGAAATACTCCTAACAACTGATTAAATGGCTTGAATGGAGTGCCAATCTCAAATTTGATATCCATCTGACCCAGATCTTTAATGTCAGAAGCAAATGGAGCATAATGGTAAGGATAAAACCTACAATGAAGAAGCATAGTGAGTGCTTAACAAGCTAAATAAAAATCCATAATTGCAACCTCATGTTCTGCTATCGTATGATGTGAAGTACTTAGCATCCTATGTAATGTACCAAGTGATAAAGGGAACAAGTGGAAATATTGTTAATTTGTGTCATTTGCAATCCCAGCAGAGGACCGATCAGCAGTACCTACTAATCATGCATTTCTGGAGGAAACAAATGCTTCATTATTCAAGATTATTTTAGACAAAGACACACAGGAATTTCATCTTCTATGCTATGTTGACACTGAGCCAGTGGGCACACATGCTTGTCGTAGCCGTAGGTCTTTGGGATGGTAAAGAGAAACCAAACAACTTTATTTACAATAACATAGCACACCCCATCGAGAGAGAGAGTGCAAGGCAGAACATGCTTAGGTAGTGCAAACTTAACGACAAAAAAATCGTAGAGACAACTCACCACTGCCATGAGCAGACACCTTCATAGTAATAATGCATAACCCAACACAACCCTTCTGTGTATTTCAGTACCTGCACAAAACAACATAGGGAAATAATGCACCAAAAAATGTGATACAAAGAGCACCAACTACTTTCTATTAACAAATATTGCAAAGCCAGACTTCTCAAAAACCCTGATCCACAAAGTTTGTTCATGGAAAGACCATTTCCACAAAAAAACACAAAGTGCACAAGAATGTGGAGCATGCGCAATTCATCTTCTTCCTTCATTAGGTAAGATAGGTTACTCTTGAAAATTTGTGTTGAGACTTGAGGGAATATACAATCAATCTAGGTGTAAGAGTCAAACTCCTAAGACATGTCTGCAATAAAATTGATATGATTCACCCTTTCCAAGTGAAAGAGTGATTTTTTCAGCCACATCCTAGACCTAAAATTTCAAAGATGATTTTGTATTCATTCATAACCAACATGCAAATCAGAGAGAGATTCAACAGAGCGCTTCGATTGGCAATATAGTTTTTTAAAAATAATATAACTGTATGATCTGAAGCTGATAACTTCATGCAAAACAACTACAGCAACCACTTTGAAAACAGAACTGAAGCAATACCATATCCTGGAGTCCATCCTCGTCAATAAATGTTAGTCCACATAGGCTATAAGCATAAAACAATTTCCCATCTAGCATTATTCTACTATGATTTGGGAAATGGATACTTTATTCATGCCGCTGAAATAACATTAGGATCCCACAGAAAGTCACGGTATAAGGTTTATAGCACTTACAACATCTTTCCTTATTTTTTCGAGTTCCTCAAGAGAATTTGCTGAAAATTTCTCTTCATAGTACCTTTCCCTCCATCCAGACTCACCCAATCTGATCTGATAGAAGATAATAGAAAACATAGGGTTAAAATATAGCAATATAGCACTCCTTTCAAGAAAAAAAATAAAAAGAAGGATCAGTATTCCAAGCTGAATAGAATTAAAAGATCAACACATTAAGAACTTGTAAATTCTTCCATGTATGCATCATATGTTCAAGCATATACACATCTTAAGTTCATATCGTTTACAGCAGTTAAATAATAATGAAATCAGCTTGAGCTAACAAGGGCTCAATGCTTTCGCCTTGCCCCACAAAAGTTACAACATATATGCATCTTATGCTCAATCATTAATAGCATTAAGCAACATGGCAACATAAGACGAAGTTCATCTAAAGAAGTTCAGACAATTTTAGTGGCAGACCTTGTCTTCCTCTGGCTTTTCAGAATTAAATAAATCAGACTTTTCTCGAAGCAACTCTTTCAGCTTCCCTTTCAGCTCCTCCTTATTGTCACTCATCTGGGATAAAAGCACATAAGAATAATCAATTGACATCATCACACATTTAAAGTACTAACCCAAAGTGTAGTAACACTCAAACGAAGGAACTCGGGGGATGGATAGAACCATGTGAAAAGCCACAAGAGAAATGCTAGGGAAGAGAAAGAACAGAGGAGAGATTGACACACCTCCTCTAGACTATTTTCAGCCTCAACAATAGCAGCACCGATTGTGGCTGATGATGACAGATGTGCAGCTTTCTGAGGCCGCTTGGAGCTATCTGAATGGTGACCAGATTCAGATTTCTGAAAGGGTGAAGGCATAGGTGCAGAGGCAAGACGGGAGCCGTGGAATCCAGAAACCGGAACTAAAGACTCCGGTTCCAGCTGAGGTGCCATATCCTCTCTTCTTTTCTGTACTTTTCCACGCTTGATCCTCTCTGCTTGACGCTGCATAAGAAAGAAGAAAAGTTAGGTCTCTCAATTTACACTTTACAATACAATTCATAGAGTAGTACTTGATGCAAACGGGCTCTTTTCTGAAAAATTGTATCTTCATATGATCCAACAGCTTGTATGAAACTCTCCACCCTTTCCAAGTTAGGCTGGAATAGATATAAGGAATAGAGGGGTCAAAAGAAGGATACTTTCGAAAACAAACAGAGACAAGTAACAAAATTGCGCACTTAATTACCTTGCTTCCATCTGTCAAATACCCTCCCAAAGATGGAAATTCTTTCTTGTAAACAGCTATCAAAAGATTTATAGCACCCTGGAACCAATATTTATTAGAAAGAAAGTAGGAGTTTTAGCCTAAAACTGATATTAGTTACATGGGCAAATTCAATCTGAATTCCAATTCTATACAGCCAGAGAAATAGTATATGTATAAATTAGAACAAACACAAATTTGAAAAGGAAAGTAATTATGTGAAAACAAACTTAATGGAACATGTTACTCAAGCTTATGTAAAACTACCCACAAAAATTAAGATCACAAGAGAAGGTTACTCACTTCACGGATCTCCAGAGTTGGCATGTGTGGTAAAAAATCATTGCCAACAAAGAAACATATGAAGATGAAATCATCAATGATGCGTTCAAAGTCAATCTGAAATGGCGGATTGGGAATTCTGAACTCGTATTCCAAATACTCCCTCAAAGTCCACATGTTGATGAACTGCACGGGGATATCACAACACATTAAAACCGGTTTTGTAAAAAATTGTAAGAACATAAGAGATACCGTAGAAGAAATCACAAACCTGAAACGGTTTCTTGGGTACAGCATCATCACCCTTCTCATCAAATTCTCCAGATTTTCTCTTTGCCTTCCCTTCACAATTTGAGGCTAAATGTCCTACCTGACCACACAAAAAACACTTGTCCTGCTGTCCAGGGGTATATACAACCTACAGCATGAGGCAATACAGATGTATATTAGAAGGTGGAAAAAAACACTGCTATCATACAATAGATATTGTCTTCAACGAACCCTTAATGTCTACCCAATGCAGGGAGAAATAGACATGTAAAAGAGAGTTATGCATGCATATTTCAAACATACAAATTGTACAAACTACAAGAAAGATATAAGGGAACAAGTGGCTGAAACACAAGGTACAGTAGAAACCTCTCTAAGAATTGAGAAGTGAACTTCATGGGTAGCCAATGCCAACATTATCAAGTCTGCATCCTGCATAGTGAGGCCAACACATGCAAGACAAGTAGACAATTCTTAAGTTACCATGCAGACGAAACAAATTAAAATGAGGTTTTTCTGCAAGAGAACATACCAGTCCATACATGCAATGACGGGTATTTGGATCATAACCAGGAAGATTTCTTTGAAGGCGTATATAAGACATGACCTTGTGTTCTCCTTCCCCGGGAACATTGGCATCAGACAGAATAACCTTCAAATGTTAGAAGATACTTCTTTAAGTTGCAACATAGTAATGCAAGTTTTATAGGTGAACCCATGAACAGTAGGAACTGGAAGAAGAAAAAAAAAGAAAAAAAAAAAAAAACACCCATATCATATCACATAACTGGCTATATAGCAATACCTTGATTGATTTCCACCCAGGATCATTATTCAACCTGAGATGGATATAGTACTGCAAAGCAACTGACAAAACAAACATGAACTCTGTTCCAGGGGTAATGACATTGGTGTCAACTGTCTGTGATTGAATTTTAGGTGGGAGCTTTCTTCCTTCTTGTTCAAACTCCAGACGCAGCCTTTCTTCCTCGGCAGCCTAGTAAGATAAATTATCGGAGAGAAATTCAGAAGCCACAAAGTTCTAAGACTGTAAAAAATACAACATGTAAGCTAATCAAGAACAAAACTGGGGCAAGATACATTGAGAAGATACATACTGCATCTGCTGAATCCTTAGCAGCTCTAAAACGCCTTGAGCGCTGCTGATTCATCTTAGCCCTTGGAGCAACACCATCTAAAAGTTCAATCCGTCAAAAATAAGTACCATTTCTATAAGAATGGAGTGCATAACTCCTACAAATATTAAAATATCAGCACTACTCACCAATGGCCATGAATAACAGTTTTCTTGGCCGAACCATCACAAAAAGTCTATCCATGTAGTCAAACATATTTTGGAACACCTCATCATAAGTTGTCGGAGCAGGCTGCACAAGGCAAGGAAAGGGAGGAAAGACATAATTATCCCACACAAAGAAGAGCGGGTCGGATCTACAGGAAACTAAGAATGACAGTAGAAAGTACAAATATTGCCCATAGTCAAACGTTACACACAACTGTTTGACGAGACAGAAACAAAAGATTTGACATCTATGAGCATACAAGAGAACTATCATTCACTTGTATAAATGATATCTGAAAACAACTCTGCTAACAACAAAAGTAAATCGTATTGGGTTGTCCTTAATCATGACCCTTTGGAAACCAATTTGCTACTAATACAGTTAGGTCAATTGGAGGACATGAACTTCGCCATTTACCCGCGGCAAGAAGGAAAGAGTTCATCCACCAGTCTACCACTACAAAAATCAGGACGTTTAGAAACCATATTGCGGTCACATTTTTAACACGTACTACTGGTGGTCATATAGGACCGACCAGCCGACCTCTGCATCTAAGTTTCTAACACAAGATGTACACCGCAATCAAGACCCTCGTACGGGAACAGGAATATATATCTACACAGGTATTATGTATCAGGAATGACAAATATCTGATAAAGCGACGATGCAAAAAGCAGGGACATACCTGATCATCGGGATGAAAACAAGGATGAATAATCCCGTTCATATCGAGATAGAGATTGTCATATTCAAGAATGTTAGGGTTAGGCTTGCTTGTATCAATTGGGATCTTCACCCCGTCGATAACGACTGCCTCTTCTTCGACGACATCAACCACTATGAGCGGATACTTCTCTGCCAGCCACCGGTAGAACGCCGGAACTCCCATAACAAATTTGCCGCTAACACTGTATCTGGCTTATTTGGAGCTCTGCAAATCCCAAATGAGCAAGAAACTCTATGGAGGAGCAAATTTTGAAAGATGCAAATAAACGAACCCTAATTTCGCTGGGTCGAAAGATGGCCGCCCAGAGGTGGAGCGCGAAATATTTGTTTGGGTAAACGAATCGAGTTTTGTGAGGAATTGAAATTAGGGCAAAAATATGACGATTTGACGAAAATAACCTTGTGCGGTGATGTTAGAGAATCGAGATATCCGTGGTTCACATAAGGGTGTTATTGTCCTGATTTTATGTAGGTTGCGTCCGAAAATAGGTTTCTTTTTGCTTTTTTATGTAAATCCGAAAATAGTTTCTAATGGATAAGATATTGGTGAGATATTTTAGTAAAATGGAATCCACGTGGGTATGGTGATGGTATAGTCGCCCATGGGAGGTGATCAAAATTATTCATTTTAATTATCTATCTAGTGTAATATCATTTTAAATAGGAAAAATGATCAAGAATAATATCAACTTTCAATCATGAATCAAAAATAATATAAATTTTAAAAATTATTAGTTGGTATACAAACTATTTTACATTAAACCAATTTTAATGTAGGTTGAAATTATGGCGAATTTTATTACAAAAAACGCCAATAACATTTTAAAGTTACACAAAATCACCCTATATTATATATTATTTATAAAATAACTCATATTATTTTTGTATATCTAACGAATTATGTAATAAAGGTTAGTTATTAATTTATTCTTTTATATTTTAGGTGATTTATGTAAAATATAACTATAAGAATGATTGAGAAGTTTTAAATTTTAAAAATAAAATTTTGGTTAAAAGACCCATATTTTGTGACATTTCCACAAATTTTGGTATGAAATAATATTGATTTTAAAATTTTAAAGATGAAATGAAGATCTTTTTCCACAAATTTACGCTAAATTTATTAGTTTTAAATTTTCAAATTACACAAAAATTTCAGTGATATATTATTTCATTAAATTTTATCTGCAAACATGGATTTTTTTTCCCTCAAAATATCCATACAAGTATAAAACAATAATGACACAAACACATGGGTCTATAAACCAAAATTTTATTATAAAAACTTCTTAATTTTTTAACAAATAAACTACCTTAAATATAAGAAAAAAGTGATTACTAACCTTTATCAAATAATTTGTTAAGTATACAAAAGTAACATGGTGATTTTTGAAAGAAAATAAAATATAGGGGTCATTTTATGTGATTTTTGTAATAAAACTTTGCCACAATTTTAGACCATATCAAAACTGGTTTAATGTGAAATAGTTTGTATACCAAATAGTAATTTATAAAGTTTGTATTATTTTTTGTTCATACCTCATAGTTTGTATTATTTTTGGTCATTTTTTCTTTTAAATAACTTTTATTTTTTGGTTAAAAAAGGATTATGAAGGGATTTAATTTTAAATTAATATATTATATTTTTTATTCAACTTATTGTGATAGTTAGATAAGAATTTTAATTATAGATATACAAAAATATCAAGTTATTAGAGTAAAATGAGTAATATGATTGTTTTTTTTTTGATAATATACGGTAAGCAATTAGAGGATCATCTCCTCGAGACTTTCCGCCCTATGGGCATCCTTACGGATGAGCTCCTCAACTCTCGAAAAAGAAGAGTTAGACGTCGACTGGTCATCATGACCCATCTCAGCTAGCAAATCGGCCACACCATTGACCTCTCTGAAGACATGCCTGATTTTAACCTAAGAAAAATCAGCAAAAATATTAGAAACATCAGACAAAAAGAGATCGAGATCCCATGGTGGTTTCCAAATTTGTTTCACCGAGTTAATAATCGCAAGGCAATCGCCTTCGATTTCAATGTTCCCGATCCCTAACTTAAAAGCCTTAACCAGTCCTTCTCTAAGCGCACATGCTTCAGCATGCAGGGCCGATATGTTACCACATTGCCCAAAGCCTAGAGAGACTGTCACAGCATCATGATTACGTGAGATAAATCCATAAGCAGAATTTCCATAATCTTTTTTTGAACCATCAAAGTTAAGTTTAATATAGTCTTTTTCAAGTGTGGTCCAACTAATATTTTCCTTCTTTGTTTATTTACCTTACCTTTCAGCTCTTTTGGTTTTTTGTTTACTTGTTGCCATTCTTTAATCTGATTCCGAACAGTTAGATCAATATTCTGGGGTTCTTTTTTACTAATTTTTTTTTGATTTCTATTGGTCCAATGAGTAATATGATTGTACCTTCGTACTTATATATAACAATATTAAGTATTTATAAAAATAAAGGAAAATTCCTCATGGTGCCCATGAGAAATTGTAATTTTCATTTGGTAATCAATTGTTTTTGAAATTCCTTGCGGTGCCCATAAGGTTTTTTTTTTATACTGCACGGTAAGAAATTAGCTTGGATCATCTCCTGGAGACTCTCTAACCTAGCGCATCCTTTCGGATGAGATCTTCCACCTGGGGATGTTCGATGACGATACCTGTGGAAAATCGTGTCCCAATTTTGCGAGTTTATCGGCAACACAATTGACTTCCTTGAAGACTTGACGAATCTTGACTTGACGAAAACTTGCTATAATGTTAGAAATATCCGAGATAATGAGGTCAAGTTCCCATGAGGGTTTCCAGATTTGTGTTAATAGAATTGATGATTGTCAGGTTATCCCCTTCAATTTCAATTTTGCTTAACTCCAAATCACATGCTCTGATCAAACCTTCCCGTAGCGCGCATGCTTTAATTCAGCATGGAGGACTGACATGTTTCCACATTGTCCATAGTCAAGGGTAATGGTTGATGCATATTGTTTTCTAATGATAAATCGAAAGGTTGATTCTCCAGATCCAAATCTAGATCCATCAAAATTTAGTTTGACAAATTCATTTTCGGGTTTAGTCCATTGGATCCTCCTAGTTTTCCTATTGTTCTTAGGTGTGTTTGACTTTTTTTGGTTATTCTTTTTGTTCGCTTCTTGCCACTCTTTTATTTGCAATTGAACAACTAACTCGATGTTTAGTGATTTCTTGTTATTAAAAATGTTTTGATTTCTAGTAACCCAAATATTCCACCACGTAACAACTAATTGTATTAGTGTTTTATCGTCTAGTTTTTCTCTAAGGATAGTAAGCATGCTTGAAATGCTTTGGTTTGTGTTACTTAGCAGTTGGAGTTCATTTCTTATTTTTCCATCAGTTACATTGTTCATCAGGAAGTGACAGTTAAAGAAAACATGTTTAGCTGACTCATATGGATGATTGCATAGAGCACATTACATAGGAACCGATACCTTTTGTTTCTCAAGATTTTCCTTAGTTGGTAGACCATTTATTGATAGTTTCCAAAGAAAGTTTTTACTTTAGGCATAACATCGATTTCCCAAATCCAGGCATTTGTGCTCGATGTTGAACCTTTTTTAATATGGATAAGATCCATGGCCAATTTTGTTGAGTATGAACCTTTCTCCTCCGCTGCCCAATAAAGTCGATCTTGAATATATGACTTCGGGAGTTGGTAAGAATTAATAGCGGTTATTATCTCATGGGGAGGGAGTTTCCTAGCTTAGAATCTAGTTTATGGGAGTTCCATTTATTTTCGAATATGTAATTACTTATTGTTTCATCCTCATCAATAACAATATTATTTTTTAATAGTTTTATGAGTGATTGATCCGACACCCACATGTTTTTCCAAAACTTAACAGTCTTGCCATCCCCCACATTCCATCGGAAACCTGACTCAAATTCTGGTCTAAGATTCATAAGTCTCTTCCATTGCCAAGAAGTATTTTTCGTAGTTTCATAATTCCATAGGAATGAACCTTTGAGGTATTTTTCGTTAATGACTTTAACCCAAATATTGTCAGGTTCCTCCATAATTTTTCACAATAGTTTCATTTGGAGAACCTTGTTCATGTCCTCTACTTTCCTAATACCCACTCCACCTCTTTGTTTGGGCTTACAAATTTTATCCCATCCGATAAGAGGGTGGCAGTTAGGACCTTTGTTCCAAAAGAAAGTCCGATTTATTTGATCAAGTTCTTTATGAATGCTTGTTGGGAGCATAAAGCTCTGTATGATAAAATTTGGTTTCGCATTTAGGTTCGCCTTGATTAAGACTGTTCTTCCTTCCTGGGACAGAGTGGATGCTTTCCACTTAGTTAGTTGTTGTCTGGATTTTGTTATCACATCTTCAAATACACTTTTATTTACTCTACCATTGTTGATTGCACACCCAAGGTATTTGTCCAAACAATTTGTAGCAGTTATACCGGTGTTTAGTTGGATTTGTCTTTTCACATTTGACTCAACATTCTTTGTAGTCTGGAAGGCTGATTTATGGAAGTTAACTTTTTTCCCTGATATATGACAATACCCATTTAAGATATCTAGCATCTTAGAATTTGCAACTATTGAGGCTTTAGCAAATATTATTATATTATCTGCAAAGGACAAAAATGGGATCATAGATCCGCCTCTAGTTATTGGATATCCAATTAGTTTCTTGTTTTGGTTACTTTGTTTTTGAATATTTCGTGCCAAAACTTCCGCACCTAGGTTATATAACATAGATGAAATCGGATCACCTTGGCGTAGACCTCTTTTGGGGTAGATTAGGTCCGTAGGTTTATCAATAATTAGGATAGAGTATGAGACTGTACTCATACATTCCTTAATCCAGTCAACGAATTTCTTATTAAATCCAAAATTTCTAGTACTGCGAGGATGAAAGGCCATTCCACTCTATCATTGTTTTTTTCGTATCAAGTTTAATGGCCATATATGTAACGTCCGGAATTTTATTAATTTTATTCCGGACTTAGATCACTTTGTAGTTTTCCGTAATCCCGAGATGCCGAGAGCCGGGATTTATTCCTAAGAAAAATCCCGAGCCGACTCGTCGTTTTTCCTCTTTTTCCGCGTTCCGACCCTTCGTTCCGGGTTAAAAATGTCAATGGGTCATTTCCGACCCCTCGGTCCGGATGAGGGACAAGAGGTCAGCTGACCCCTTGATCCTCACACCCACTTTTCAGACTTTGTTTCCCTCTCTCTTCCTTGTCTCCTCCTTTCTCACGTTAGATCCCATTCCACTCTTCCTCACTCAATTCTTTTCCTCTCTTTGCTCTCTTCTCTTCTCCCTTGGTGCTGAGGATCTGTGGTGGACTGCATAAGGTGTTCTCAGCTGTTGGTAAGCTCTCCCTCTTCTTTCCCTCTCTTTCTTGCTGCTCTTTCCTTTCTTCTCCCTTCCTCCTTCATCCATGGCCATGGATGAAGCTTGGAAAGGTTTTTGCTCAACCCTTGTGCATGTCTAGGTTCTTAGCTCGTTTAGGTCAAGGAGAGGTGCCTAAGACCCGTGGAGAGTGTTTGGAGAAGATCCAGCAAGAGAAGAAGGATTTTGGAGCCAAGGATCCAAAGTCGAAGACGTCGTTCTGCGTAGAACCCGAGGGGGCGGCTCAACAGGACCGCGGAAGCGGCCAGCCGCTGGGGCGGACCAGCAGGCCGCGGGTGCGGCTCAACACGCCGCGGGCGCGGCTCAGCACGTCCGTAGGGGCGGCGGCAAACACTTGGCTCGGGCGGCAGCGGACGGCCGCGGGTGCGGCGTGACTCGGGCGCGGGGGCGGCAGCAGACGGCCGCGGGTGCGGAGTGACTCGGGCGAGGGTGCAGCTCCTGGCAGGCGACGCGGTCCTCCGTGGGTGCGGCTCCTTGTTCCGCGGGGGCGGCTTCTGTGTCCGCAGGGGGGGGGCCAGCTTGACTCCGCGGCTGCGGTTTCGGCAACAGTAGGTTCCTCATCTCCTTTCCTCTTCGTTCCTTCCTTAGTATTGATGTTGGATCATGTTAGTAGCATGCCTAGGATGGATCTAGAGTAGCTTGGAATGCCACTTAGTGGTTGTGAACCTAGGAGCCCTTAAGGCTCGATGTAAGTGATGGATATGAGCATGTGAGCATGATGGATCTTCTAGGCTAGCTTGTGCCTCTTTGGTTGAGGATTTATATCTTGTGGATTTATGAATTGTTGTGGGTTGTTTCATGTGTGGAGAGTGTGTGGTGAGTACTTGGGACCTAGGATGCATTCCTAGTTTGAGGGTTAGGTGATCTTGCATAGATCACTAAGAGTGAAGTCTAAGACTTCTTGAGAGTGAGTATGTATTGATATGTATATCTCTTGTGAGCAGGTTGTGGGCTTCCTCCTTAAGGGAAGCAAGAGTGTGGTGACTTGGGTTTGGTGACGAGGTAAGTCTCCAGACTTACTTAGCTCGTATTTTACGTATTAGCATTGATGTGTGTTTGGTGATGCGTGTTTATGTTTTGTTATAACTATTAAAACGGTAATTAGGACCACCGACATTATATATATATTTTGTCCCAAGTGTATGATAACGGGCGGTGACAATACTGCCTAGCTGATAGTGAGGTCTAGGGGAATCTCGGCGACTAGCCCGGCGGGTTAGATGGGCGGATGTATCCGTACCATTCTTTGCCGGTAAGTAGGGACCGAGGCGAGACCACTGGGGTCTCGTGTCACAACCGAAGTTGAATTAGAACGGGATATGACTAAGTAATAAAAAGATAATAAACGGGACTTGCGTGTTTTATGTTATGTGCTATGTATGTGTTTGTGCCTTCACCGCTTTTCTAATGCTTAGAATATGAGCTAACGGTTTTAAACCGTTTGTGTAGATGACTTGCAGGTTAGGGATGCCGCCGAGTGAGGTGGAGGAGTGGACAGCCGGGGTCTCCGGACATTATAGGACGGGGACGTTTTTGGGTTATGTTTTATATCGTT
The DNA here is from genome assembly GCA_002319775.1 of Fagopyrum tataricum. NCBI lineage: Eukaryota > Viridiplantae > Streptophyta > Magnoliopsida > Caryophyllales > Polygonaceae > Fagopyrum > Fagopyrum tataricum. The sequence goes on along the minus strand of CM008279.1, from coordinate 34,190,838 downwards.
TGTTTGGGGATGTTGTTATACGTTTTAGACTTTCGGATCGGGGTTGTGTTGTTTTGAGGACTCGGTTGAGTTTCCACTTTGTATTTGTTACATTTCGTGTCTCGCATACATTATAAACGTTTTCGAGTTTTGCCTTTATTTGTGCCTTGTTGGAAGGTCCGGTGAAATTGTTGTCAGGCTAAGGGTCGGGACCCATTGTGAGGTCTCGCCCGTAGCATCCCGAGTCCCGCGGATTTGGGGTGTTACAATATAGCATTCTTTTCCTTTTTTTGTTTTAAGTCCATGGAAAATTTCATGAGCGATGAGAATGTTATCGTGTATCGATCTGTTTAGTGTGAATGCACTATGAAGTGGGTGAATTAATTTTGGTAAAATTGGTTTGAGTCTGGAAGCCAAGATTTTTGCGATAATCTTATACGTTGTTGAGCATAGGCTAATGGGTCTATATTGGTTTGTCGTAGTTGGGTTATTAGTCTTTGGGATTAGGGTGATGAAGGTATGGTTGATTTGTTTTAAAATTTTACCCGTATGTTAGAAGCTCTTGACCACACGGATAACACATGGCCCAATGATACTCCAGTATTTTTGGAAGAAACCTGCAAGCATTCCGTCAGGACCCGGTGATTTATCACTGCCAATATCAAAGACTGCTTTCTTAATGTCTTCATTTGAGAATGGTTTGGTTAGTTTGTTGTTATCTAGATCAATTATTTCACTTGTGATTACTTCAAGGTATTTTTTTAGGGAATTCTCATTAATGTGATTTGATTGGAACCGATCTTTATAGTCTTTTGAAAATTCTTTGATTATCTCATCTTCGTTATTCAGTGTTGGGCATTAGCACTTTCAATGGAGGTTATAAATTTCCTATTTCTCCTCCCTGTAGCTTTCCTATGATGGTATTTTGTGTTCTTATCATCATATTCTAGCGATTTTGATTTTGCTCGTTGCATCCAATACTTTTGTTGGAACTCGATTAGACATTCTCTTTTTTTGCTTAGTCTATTCAGTTTTTCATTTTGTTGATTCGAAAAGTTCCGAAAGTTTAGCTTTTGTAGTTTTTCGATCTCTATGTCAATTTCACGGACTTGCTTGTTAATGTTTCCAATTTTAAGTTTGCTCCAAACTTTAAGTTTGGATTTGATGAGATTAAACTTTTTAACTAGGTTAAACATATGTGTCCCGGGGAATTGAGTTCTCCAATTTTGTTTAATGATATGCTCACAATCTTCTCGATCGGTCCACATTAGTTCGAATCGGAACGGTTTGTTTTTAAAATTTTGTTTCGTGTTATTCAGATTTATCGAGGTTAGACAATGATCTGACGAGGTAAAGACATGATTCCATACATGGATATGATTGTAGGCATTAATCACCTCAAAGTGGGTCATTGCTCTATCCAGTTTCTCAAATGTGTTGTTATTCCTTTCCTTTCTTTTTCGCCATGTGAACTCGTTTCCTTTTGAAATGACATCCACGAGATTACATTTTTGCATAAGATTTTGTAGTCTTTGGAATCGGTTGCTCCTTATATTAGCTCCTCCTTTCTTTTCACAAGGACTAAGGATATCATTGAAGTCTCTCATAATGAGAACCGGTTGTTTTTGCGAGTTTATGAATTCCATGATCTTACTCCAAAATTCTTCTTTAAATCTTTCGTTTGGGGGTGCATACAAGAAGAAAATAGTAAACGAAAACTTTGTTTCTAAATTAGTATGTTCTACTATAACAAATATGTTATCCTTATGCCGGGTCATCACTTTCTCATTAGTAAGAGTATTATTTTTCCATAGAAGGCATAGGCCTCCTGCTAGACCGTCTGACGGGATAAAGCAAATGCTATCGAAACCCGCAGTTCGCCAGCATATCTCAGTTGGTTCTACTGTTGTTTTTATTTCTGCTAACATAATCATATCAATGTGCTCATTTTGAGTTGTTATTTTAAAATCCGTCCAAAAGTTCTTCTTTTGGATTCCTCGACAATTCCAAAAGGCGATCTTCATATGAACATTTTATATGAGGTGGATGGTAGGGGTCCATTTTTACTACCTTAGCTTTGGATAAAATGACAAGCTTTAATTTGTTAGTTCACGTGTTATTTGAGGGTGGTTCATATACTTTCTAAAGCAAACACATTGTGCTTGATTTCCGTTAGATTTTTTCCAATTTTTCATCATAATAAAACTTGTTGTTGTCATATTTCGTGTTATTTCACCTTGATTTTGAACTTTAACCCTTATCGCGTAAAGGTTAGAGTATATATTTTGTTTCTCTCGTATATCGTTATTTGGATATGCCGTGCATTGTATGACTATGAATCCGATATTGCAGTCTGATTTGTGGTTAACCTTATTTTCATAAATTATAGCAATGTTATTATTGGAGGGCATTTGTTTGTTTACATAATATCCCCACCATATATGACAAAAGCATTGATTTAGGAATATTGTGTTCTTATGAGCATCACAACCCATACTTTTGATGTTTGTATTCCACTTTGTTGTGGTTATTTTGAGTACCTGCCGAGTAATTACAATCACTTTAGTTAGTGACTTTATTATATTATTGGAATAAATCCCAATACTATTACAAGTTCCCACACCAATGGGGGTCATGTTTATATAATACTTGGGCTTTTTCTTATATTTTTTATTCATAAATCTAGTCAACTTGTGGTGCATATACCTGTTGATTTTTTGTACATGTTTACTAGTCTTCTTTAACCAACAAACACTTAAGTAAATATGAAAGTAGATTACAATTTCTTGTGCCTCATGGTCTGCATAGGTCAACCTTGCCTTGCCTTGCTTTCCTTTGCTTGGTATAATTGTATGTGCCTGTTGAGTATAACGGTTTACTGCAATTTGTAAAATTAGTAGAATATTAGTTATAATGCAATTACTTTCTACTTTTTCATTCACAACTTGTATTAATTTGATATGTCTATGCTGAAAGCAAATCTCAAAAGTCATCCAGCTATCATTTAACTGATATTTTTTACATTTTCTAGAATATAGCCCTCCAAAGGCTGCCATATCCACATGTTATTAAAATTTTCACTATTTTCCTTATTCTTTTCTTTTTCATTCGTTGAAGGAGTACATGTTATTATTCTTGTTATATGTATATAACAGGTGGTCACTAGATTGCGACCATATTGAGAATAAGAAAGGTAAGAGAACATGTCCTCCTTTATATTTAGAAATTCAGTAGCTAATAACAAGCATACACTGATAAATAAAAGTGGATATCCATATATCACATTCTTAGGGAAAATGTATCTAATATAGGTTATCAACTTACTAGGTTTAGTGCTAAGACTAAATTGAATAGGGGGAAACCCTACCAAATAAGACTGTTTATTTCCCTCTAAGTCTGAACACTTAGAGTTGACATACCACAATAACAAGCTGGGACATAAACCGGGTCTTTTTATCATTAGAATGTCATTTTCTACTTCTTTTTTCCCTTCATCAGTGATGTTGTTGTGTCATCTATGACCCCCTGCCTCTTTCTAGTGCTTGCATCAGAGGTAGCAAGTTCAGTGTTGACATCCATAACGTCCATCAAGTTGTTCATGGTCTTGTTAGTTTCGGTTGAGTGGTACGACCCTTTAGATAAGTGCACATCAGAGCTGTCTACATATTCACCATTCTTGGACAACAACTCATTAAATTCCTCCACAGTTATCTTTTGTTGTTTAATTCCTTGTTCTTTTGTATCTTCATTATTTGGTTTTGCTAACTCAGCAGCCTTGACATTATTCTCGTCATCATTTGGCATTGGGATATTTAGGAGATCTTCCATAGTTGCCTTGTTGTTCTTATTTGCATCTCCAAAGACCTTTCTCTCATTTCTTTCCTTATTGAGAGATAAATTTTCCATCCTTTTGGGGCTGATTTTCTTAGCACTTCCCTCCCTGTTTTCTTCTTTAGAGCTTTCTTTGGAAATGTCAACTAATTATTCCTCCACTATTTTTGACCCTTCAACTTTGGCTTTCAAATAAGGTTTAAATCCTAAACCTTTCAGCTTAGATTTTTCCTCTTTTTTTGCTTGATTTTTCAACCTTAGTCCAGCCTTCCTCCTCTCCTTTAGCCTCGGCCATAGGATCAGGTAGGTTAGTGCTATTGGTTGTGGCATCTTGTTTTTTCTTAGCTTCTTGCTTTGTGTTTGGTTTCTGAAATATGATTTTGATAGCTCTTAACGGACAATGGTTGTAGACATGGCCTTGTTCAGCACAAAATTCGCAACCAATAGAAAAATCTTCATACCAAATGGGAAAGGGTTTGATAATCCCTCCCTTCTTCATCCGGGATTGGGGTTGTGTCTTTCTTTTTCCCAGGAGCATCAAAGTTAATACACACTCTTGTAAAGTTGATTCCTCTAGTTTTTTCAGATATAGGATCTAGTTTAACAAATCTCCATATCCTTGTTGTTCAATAATAATTCTAATTGCTTCCTTGTTTACATACTCAGTTGGGACTTGTGGAATTCTAATCTAGCAGTCAACCATGTAGTTTGTTTCAGTAAGGGTATTGAAACTAGGTTTCCACTCTCTAAGGATGAGAAGTTGTCCTAGTACATGGGAAGGGCGTTTTTCCCAAATAATTTTTTTATCCAAAGGATTTGAGAAGATATCAAACCAAAAGTGGGTTTTGATATAAACCTAACTTCTCCTTTTATGTTTTTCCATTCATTTATCAGTTTAGCTCTAGTTTTTGAGATTTCAATGGATTCTCCATATACATGGCCCATCAGGGATGATTCCTTCTGCTTTTGAAAATTTGTTTTCACTTTAGCAAGAGATGCTAGATAATCATCTATGTTAGAGGAATCGGCATCAGTACCTTTGGGTTCCTTTGTTTCCTCAGGGTCTTTGTTGTTGTTCTTCTCGGTGTTGTCGCTTGTTTCTCCTTCTGGTTTAGCCATTGGAATATCAGCTGGTGCTTATTAGCAAAGGGCGCTCTTGAAAGTGCCTTTCGAGAGCTCAACATCCATTTGGTTATTCATGTCAAGAATAGGACAACACACAGATATTGTGTTAGAGAAATGAAGTGTGGGATAATGTGAAGTTTGGGTAGACCAAACCCCATTATTTACAGAAGTAGAAATGCAGTATTCGATCTCAACGGGAACTGAGCATACCTTATCATAGTTAGATTGTTTTAGCCTCTGCTTTTGTCTTTTCATATATCTCATACAAAATGGGAAAAAGCAGTAACTTACTTTTCCATGGGTCTTATTTGGATTATGATTCTCCTCCTTGACTGTTAGTATATTGTTTCCAGGTACCTTTTGCAGAGATCCCTGGTATTTCAAAGGCCCGTCTTCGTCACCTTCGTCAACTCTCTCACGGCTTCTCCCGAAATGTGATGGTCTACTCTCGAAATTTCTCCGTCCCTGAACTATGGGATCACTTTGGTTGCTCCTAAGGAAAAATTTCCTTTTCCTTGTTCTGGGCGCTCTGCCTTCGAAGCGTATACCATCGTTCCTTTTCTTTCTCTTCTAATAGTGGATCTCGATAACCCTACTCTCATCGAAGAGTCTGAACGCACTTGATTTCATCAGATTTGCTTTATGTTTGAATGGGCTCTTAACACCAAACGAGCTATCCTCCAAAACTTCACAACGTTTTCCAAGAATGGAGGTTTTGTATTGTAGCGATTTCTGGATGTGTTTTGGGGCTATTGTGATTCCGATCTGACTTCTTAGACCTATTTCTCTAGGATTTTTTTTGGGGTTGAGTATCGATTGAATGAAGAATTCTATTGTGGGGCGTTTTTCTTCAAGGATTTTCATCTTTCTTTGGGTCTCTAGGCGGCTACGGTGGAAAAAAGAGAGGCGCGTATAGGCGCGTTCATTTAGGGCTTTTTTGGATTTTTTGCTTCCTAGTTCTCTTTCCATAAGGTTTTGTTTAAATAGTCTCCATGACCATTTACTTATTTTTCATCCAATTTTCCATCCAAGATGTTAAGTTATAGAATTAAGTTTAAATTAGTTTCAAAAAATAAAGCCAAAAATAAATTTATTTTGAAACAATTTTATTTTAAAAACAAATCAAAGTTATTTAATTTAATTAATGGGGTTTTAGTGAAGATTTTAAATTGGACCATGCAAATATTTTAACAACATTGAGAAGATAATTAATAAGTAACTTAATTTAAATAATTGATCAACAAATAAAATAATATATTCAACAATAAATAAATATATGTATAATTTTGCTAGAAAACATTGCACTTTCTAGACTATATTTTGTAGTCTATTTGATGGCTAATAAATTATGACTAAAATACTTATTTACTAGTGTATTACCCGTGCCTTGCACGGAATTTTGATAAAAGTATTATTTGTTATTATATAAAATTATAAGGGATTATATATAAACTATTTTTTTGTCATTAGATAGTGTAGGTAATAAGCAATAAATATTTGTACACTTTACCTATAATATTATATAATACATTAATAAAATATATAACCGTATAATAATTCATATTTTGATTTTTCTCCCCCTTATAGTGATTCATATATTAATAGAAATAGTACATTGGTAACATATGGTGTTAAATTAATTGTTATATATAAATTAATTTAAGAAATAACACAATCTCAGGTAACAATAAAGGTGATTGGAAGGGATGGAAATCGTAACATTTAATTGTTAAAAGTGGATTTAATTATTTATTTTCTTTTTTTTTGTACTGCTAAAATTTGTTATGGATGTGATTCTAATCTGTTATACATATCTCAGGTAACAAAAAAGGTGATTGGAAGGGATGGATTTAATTAAGATTTGATTTTAATATTTCGTTAAATAATTTTATAATGAATAAACTTAATTAATATTTTGGTGGACTATGCTTAAATGCTAAAATGACATGTGGCAGTGAGTATTAATTTGAGTGACACGTGGCAAGGAGTGCTACTCCTATAATATATATATATATATATATATATATATATATATATATATATATAAGATTAAGGTAATATACCCTTTTTATTATTTTATTTGTTGATCATTATAACTATTTGAATTAAGTTACTTATTATTATCCCTTAATGTAGTTGAAAAAGTTTGCATAGTCCAATTTAAAATCTTCACTAAAATTCAATTTAATTAGATTAAATAAATTTTATTTGTTTAAAATTGAACTTGTTTTAAAAAATAATAATTTTAGCGTAATTTATTTTTACTAATTTAAACTTAATTCAAACTTAACATTGTTGGATGGAAAATGAGTGAATGATCATGGCTATTAGTTAAACAAAACCTTGTGGGCACCATAAGGAATTTCAAAAACAATTGGTTACCAAATAAAATTTACAATTCCTCATGGGCACCATGAGGAATTTTCCAAAAATAAATTATATGAAAAATATCTTTTTATTTTGTTATAAATATCATAAGTTGTGAATATGGCCTTCATATATATGATTCTTCGCAATTTTCATCTTTTATATAAAAAATTGTATACTTTAATATTTAATTCGGTTTTTATAATTTAGCATTTCTAAATATATAATATTCCAATATATATAATTAGGATATATTACATACTAATATCTTCATTAATATGCATAATCTTTTTTTGAAATAGAAATAAATAATGAGGTGGCATAACCTCGAGAGGGGAATAATATATGCACAGCGATAAAAATAACAAATGCATAGTGCAACACATGCCGACCGTATTGAAAACTTTCAAATTCAACGTAGATTGTATGCGTCGAAAATTTTCAAACTCAACTCATGTCGACTACGTTGAAGTTGAAGCTAGGCTCAACGTAAACCTTGAGCGATAGCGTTGAAGTTGAAGATAAAGTCGTCGGTTTTGAACATTGCCCAACGGCAATGATTATATTCGTTTGTTGGATTATATCCGGTGGTTATAAATACAACCAAAGCACCAACAATACATATCCCATTTGTTTTGTATCTTACCCAAAGTTCCGATTAATGCTTATTGAAGATGACATAAAGTAAAGACAAAGCACGTTTTCATTCGACAATTGCAGATATAGCGATCCCGGTGAGTTTGTTTCTCACATCCAATAAAGTTTATGATTCGGTATTTTTTATTCTGAATTTATTAATTGTTAGTAAGTTTGTTATTATATTATAATTCGGGATTAGTCATTTTAGTATCATGATTTTATCTATGAAATATTAGTTGTTAGTATCCCAAAAATATTACTTTTTCTTATGTAGACATTAATAGTAGGTAGTTTATTTGAAATAGGGAGTCTCGGACTATTCACTTGAAGTCGGTACAAATTATTCAGCTATGTTTAAGCTTCAAGAGTTTTTTCATGGAGAGAACCAGTCAATTGGGATCGGTTCATGGCGAGGTCAAAGAATATGTTGTTAGTAACGAAATCATCAAACAAAATGGTTAAGGTATGTGCATGTTTCACTTGACATGCAAACGTTATGGGCAACGTAGGAGAAAAATAGACGTTGATCCGGAGGATGAGACATCTAGTAGTCGAGAAACTATGTCAAGGAAGATCGGGTGTTTGTTTGAGTTAGAGGGTTGTCAAAGTGATCATGGTAAATGGACTTTGAGGGTAATATGTGGAGTTCACATACATGACTTCTTTGAATTGAAAGGTCATCTTTTAACACCCACACAATATCAAAAGGTGTGTCATGAACTTGGGTCGGGTTTAAAACTGAAAGATGTATTGGGTACCTTGTAGATTTTGGTACTAAAACTGTCACTAATGATAAATTTGTATTTTGTAGGGATTTTCTACACTTAAAGAGAATACTTGATTCATCCATGAAGACTGGCATTGATGACAAAGTTCCAATCCACTATACTGATCTTAGACGTAAAACACACGAATTTGGAGGTGAATTGTAATGTAATTCATGTGTGTATATGTAATTTCACACTTGGGCTCTGATGAATTGTTACTATGAACTGATTATGTTGCATCTCAAAGAAGCCCAATTCCAGTTGATAGAGAAGTGGACTAGTTGTTGGCTCGCTAAGGAATAAAAGCTAAAACCTAGGCCTTGTCCGTATAAGCCCAACATGCCCAACTCTCCTAGTTTGATGATTGGACTAACTCTATTTAGAAGAGGAAAACCATAAGGTGATCCGAAAATAAAGCCAACTTGACATTGCATTCATTATAGTGAATGACGACGTTTTGTGAAGGAGTGAAATATAAGGTTAGTTGCTTCAACTCCTAAACCCTAATCTCATTCTCTGATCCTCGCTGCTCTTCTCTTCGTCTCTTCTTCTTCCTTTGAGAATTCTCCAAGGCTAATAGTGAGATCGGGCGCTTCTTTGCATGCTTGAACAAGGTGAACCACAATCCGTATACATGACAGAGATCATGGGATCTCCAGACTCATGTGATTCCGTGCTTTTTTCTACCCGTTTTTGCTCTTACTTTTTCGTTCTTGTTTATTGTCAAACAATTTTTGTTCGTTCTTCAATTATTATTGTTTTCATTATCCTTGAAACGTTGTGGATTATATCTCTTGAGATCCCAGGACGTATGACTTTGATCTGAACCTCATAAACAAATTCGAGTTCAAATCTGTTTTTTTAGTTTTGTTCACTCTAGAACGAATCCGCATGAGATTATATCCTATATGTTCGTTATTGAGTTTTACATGGGGGTTCAACCATGAGAGAGGTTTCAATGGGTAGTTACTTGATAAGTTAATACCACCTTCATTTGATGCGAAAGAGTATGTGAGTGTAAATTTATTCCTATAGCTTATTGTTCTCAATTCATGAATGATGTTTGCCTATTCGAGTTATTTCTATAAATAATTTAGGAGAAAAAAAAAAGATGAACAAAGTAGCTTAAACTTTCATTTAAAAAAAAAGTAGCTTAACCTTCTCTTTATTGTGTATGAAAGACTTGATGTTAATCTCCTTTTCACAATCTAATTATTTTTAATCCTCACAAAAACTTCTAACCTTAAAAACCTTATTAAAACTATGAATTAAACAAAGGAAACTATTCAAAGTAAATTACTTTTAATACCACTGTAAACACGAATGAATTTAGACTTACAACATTAAATCTCGATTCAATACTCCTCCTTAAGAGTTCTCTTGCACACACCAAGCTTCATCCTCAACTCTTTAGATCTGGTTTGAACAAAAACTTTCGTCACAATATCCACAAGTTGATCACGATAAGAGCAATGTTGCAAGTTGATGTCTCCAAAACTTTCAACATCTCGTATTGCACTAAACTTCACTCTTGTGTGTTTGGTTCTCCATGTTGGACTAGGTTTTCAGCTTTATAAATAAATGATTTGTTGTCTGCCCAAATAATAGTTAGTTCATTATGTACTTGAGACAAATCATGTAGAATCTTCTGCAACCATAAAACTTACTTAATAACTTCAACTATTCCAATATACTCCGCTTTAGTAGAAGACTGGCCCCCACTTTCTACTTCTTTGAATGCCAAGAAATAACACCACTACCAAACGGAAACACATACCCGGACGTGCTCTTCGAATCATCATGACTACCAACCCAATCACTATCAGTGTGCCCCACCAAACAAGAACTATTACCTTTCGAACACCAAATGTCATAATCACCAATACCTCGGTCATATCAAAGAACCCTATGTGCCCCCACCAAGATGAATCTTACTAGGAGATTGTATAAACCTTGACACGAGACTTGTGGCAAACATCAGATCCGGTCTTGTACCACACAGGTATAAAAGACTCCCAATAATACTTCTATAATAAGATCTATCAGCCTTTGATTCACTATCTTCATTTGAGAAATTTTCATTTACCACTAGTGGAGTAACAATTGGATTAGCTCGATCAAGTTAAAAAGTTTTCAGCATCTTATATTTCAACACAAAGGAAATAACTCTATTCACAAAGATATGACATCTCAAATTCATTCTCCATGCTCTTTTTGAATTTGTGAAGTACATTTGAATCTTATCCTACAATAAGCATATCATCGACATATAACTAGATAATAAGTAGTAACTCTGATCCAACCTTCTTCACATACAAAATTGCCTGATTCTTACTCCTCAAAAGCATTGTCGAAGCAAATCAGCATCAATTCTACTATACCAAGATCTTGGAGCTTAATTAGGTCATACAAATGTTTTTCTAGTTTGTACACCTTATCTTCACATCCTTGAAATTCAAATTCATCCGGTTGTTGGACATAAATATCTTCATGCATTTGCCGTTTAGAAGCGCTGACTTTACATCAAGATGATAAATCTTCCCTGCAAACTTAGTTGCTAGCGTCACTAGCAACTTGAGTGTGTCATGTCGAGCATCAGAAGAAAATGTCTCTATATAGTCAACACCTTTCTATTGTCAGTAACCCTTCACAACGAGTCTTGCCTTTAACTTGTTTATAGAACCATCACGATTGAACTTGGTCCTATAAACCCATTTGACTCCTATCACCTTCTGATTCTTTGGACAATCAACTAGTTTTCACGTTGAGTTTTTTTCAATCATCTTAATCTCCTCCTGCACGACAATTCTTCAACCTTTGTCACTCGTTGCATCAACAAAAAATTAGGTTCGCAAAACTTCATCTCTCTTAAATATCTTTCAATGTCCTTGTACTTCGGACAAAAACATCATCGTCACTATCATCATCACTCTCACATGTATTAGAATCAATAACAATAATATTAGTGTTTATAGACTATATAATTTCAATATTCTTTTGTTTCCACTCAACTTCTTCATCAAACTTGATGTCTGTTTTCATAATTACTTTTCTAGTTTTTAAATGCGATAGGCTTTGGTGATATGGATATATCTGATGAAGATCCCAACACCGGCTTTCTTGTCCAACTTGTCTCGATGCACATCTGATATATGAGTGTAACACAAACACCTAAAAACTCTCAAGTGTGCAACTAAAGCTTTGTTCCCATGCCACGCTTCATATGAAGTTCTCGCTTTTAAAGCACTTATCTGTAACAAATTCAATAAGTACACTGATGTGTTCACTCCCTCTGCCCAAAACTTCATGGGAAGGTTCTTCTCATGTAACAAGTATCTTGAAATTTCCATCAGGATTCCATTCTAATGTGAACCACGAAGGGTGTCCCAATATTTCGTCGAGTTCAACTTATCCGATTGCTAGAAGAACGATAATTGGGATAAATGTTACCTGGTTCGAGTAAGAACCAAATTAACAAGGCAACACATGTACTTATTAATCTTAATTTTAGTATGTCTTATTAATGAGGCAAGAACCATAACTTATAGAGTTTACAAATAATAACAATATGAAATAAAATAAATTATCTAAAATAATGTAGAATTATATAAAATAATGCACTAAAGTATCTTCACTAACTAAGAACAAAATAAACTAACTTGGAAATAAAATAAACCAAACAACAACAACAACAATCTAATAATAATAGATAATCGGGCCAAGGAGGTGGACGAGTCAAATCCATAATCTCAATCCATGGGCCATGTAATAGCATATCTTGGGTCAAGGTGAAGGGTGGACCGTATAAAGAAACTTGCTCCAAAAATAAACTCGTAGGATTTTCAATTGGCAGTTTCTCGGGCATTTTTGGGCATCTTCCCACTTGATTCAGACTTTCGAGCAAACTGCAAAGTTGTAGATCTTTGAAAGACCTTAGAAAATAGTACTCGTACCTTTTCCATATCCAACCACAACAACGAAAATATTAGTTTTACTAAGATGGTGCAAAGCTGTCATGGAAGACTTGATAGGCATATCTCTGATCGTATCACGTTCTTTCTCTCACCTCTGATCGTATCACGTTCTTTCTCTCACTTGTCCCATTTTATTGAGGTGTATACAACATTGTAAATCGGTGTTGGAGTCCAGCATTATCGAAGAACATCTTGAAATTTGTTGAGGCGTACTCTCCAGCATTGTCAGATCTTAACTTCTTTATTTGACAAGTTGTTTGTTTTTCCACAAAGGTCTTATTTTTGAAGACAACTAAAAAATTCAGACTTATTATGTAAAAAGTATACCCAACACATTTTAGAGAAATCTTCAGTGAAAAACAAGAAGTGTTTTTTGTCATTAAGAGACTCAATATCATAGTCCACAAACATCCGAGTGTATGCAAATCAATTTCTCAGTCAGTCGCCCTCCATGTGCTATCCATGTGCTATCCGCAAAAGGGATTCTAGCATACTTTATGAACTAACAAATTTCACATACTACATGTGTTGCATGCACCATGCCATATTTATTTGGTAGACCTTCCACGAGCAGATACTCGACTAATTGCATCATTGTTGAGAAGTTAAAATGATCTAACCACTTGTGCCAAATGTTGGAAGTGTCCATCATCGTTGCATAAACATGCAAACCACTTTGCTTCCACTCAACCGGAAAACTTTTTTCCATTGTCTTCACCTTAAATACTTGAGCTCCACATGAATCATAAATAATACAAGACATCTTTGAGCAGGATCATATAACCCTTCTCTAACATTTGCGTAACACTAAGAAAATTTTGCTATAGTTTAGGCACATACAACACATCATGTACGTGTTTAACACCCGATGATGTGTCGCCAACAATGACTCATCTTCCCTTCACTTCTAGGTGGTCTCCATTCCCGACCTTCACCTTAGAATGATACGTTTCATCTAGCTTCACAAATATGCTTGCATCATGTGTCATATGACTTGTACAACCACTGTCAACAAGTCATGAACCCTTCTTGTTTACTGCACACGTTGCAAAACAACTTCTCCTCCATATGATCTTCAATTTCAACAACTTGAGCTTTCCGATTATTGTTGTTTTGGTAATTTCGCTCTACATGACCGACTTTGTTGCATTTCCAACATCTTATTGTTGGTTTCGACTAACAACCCTAGCCTTTTTCATATGACCTTGTTATTTACACCGAAAACAAGTCACATCCTTCAAATATCTCTTTCCACTACTTCCTTCACCTTCCTTTTCCTTTGCCGCCTTCTTTTCTCCCCATTTCTTTTGACTTCCTTCTTGAGCATGCATCTTTTGCTTTGCATAGACAGCAATCTCTGTACTCTCTTCATGCCTTTGGGCCATTCATTGCTCAAGCAGTTGCAAGTTTGTTTACAAACATCTTCAAGATATCACGATTATCTTCAAAGGACGGAAATTTTGCCTTAAACTTCTCCGGTGTGGTCACCATCACCTTCCCTACTACCTTTTTTCAAGAAAATTTTCACCCAACAACCGAATCCGATCACGGCTTTCATCGTCCTGCCAATATATTCTTTAATAGATTCAGATTCCTTCTTCCTCAACAATTTAATCTTGTTTTTGAAGATCGAATAATTGCATTTGCTTAGTTCTCTCATTTATGCAAACTCCTCCTTTAACTTGTCTCAAATCTCCCTTGACGTTTCACAAACCATTATTATTTGATAGGACTTGCTTAGAGAAGAGTGTAAGCCAGTCATAACTCTAAATTTTTGAGACACTTGATTTTCATGCCTCTTTATTTGAGTCATTGTGGGATTTTTCACTTAATGGGGAATCTCGACACCCGCTTCGATCGTATCCCAAAGTTACCGACTTTTGAGTGAGTCCTCATTTTCACAGCCCAAACATTGTAGTTTACTCCAGAAAATGACGGAGCAAAACTAACATTAGTGTGGTTGTTAGAATCCATAAAAAAAAGTGTGAATTTTCTTTTGTGGTGCTTCTTACTTGTTTTTTCTCACGCTAACATTTGGCACTTTGAGATAAGTGCAAGGGTGTAGGATGTGCTTTTGTGATCCAGTACCAAGATCTCTAACTAATAAAATGTATTTCTCTATTTGAAGCTGACTTCATTTTCACAAATCAGGGGATAAGGTTACCATTTGGTCAAAACTGCTAATAAACAGCCCTGCCAGATCTATCAGAAAGAATAATTTCTTCTAATTTACATAAAATTGGAGAAGCATTTGTTGCTAATGATCATTATGATCCTATCAGATAATACTTTTGTTTACTCCAAGACAGTCGATCGATCTCTATACTGCATCTTTGGCTTCTCAGGTGCATTCTAGCTCTCTTTTAGCTTTCTGGGATACAAATGTATTGACATATGGTGCCCTGGAGTTGAATAGTATCATCGGTGGCTAAATTATTGGAGATATTAGATGAATTTTCCTTGGATAATTCAGATGATAAAATTGACAAGGGAGCCTTAGCTATCAGCCTACCTTGCGACTTAATAAGTGATTTGGTAATCGTTTTTGATGATAATATTATGATTGTGAGCTCTTATTTGTAGCAACAAGTTAGAGATAAGTATAGATCACCCCCTAGGATCGGTCAATCTCTTTCCCACTGCAATTGTAATTCCTTGAAATTACATATAGTTAGAAATGGGTAACTGTCATTCCTGTTAGATGTTAATTTCCTTTGAAGCTGCAGTTTCAGTTGCTTGAAATTGTCTGGATGTGTCATGTGGCCACAATGAAGCTTCCTGGAATGGAAAATGGTATGTGTTAGCTAGGGAAGCAGTTGGTTGCAGCAATAGGACCATTCAATTGCTGTCCAGTAAAAATTCCCTTTAATGTGCACTAGTTAGAAAATTACATGCCTATCCTAGTTGGCCTATAATGCCTATATATGTGATGCTACTGTTATTTTCCCCCCTTTTTCTTACATGTTTTAATACCTTGAACAAATTTGGTTCACAGAACATGGGCTTGCCTGACGTGGGTGGCCCAATGTACTCCACCCTCTGCTACACCCCAATTCTTAAATTGCTTCTATGGTTTTTCTCTTTGGCCTTTAGCTTTTTACTCTATCTGATTTCCCCTCTTAGTTAAAATATAATTTGTTGTATAGTTCTGGGTATTAAAAAAGTCATTATACAGTGTTTTCTGGTGATGTAACTTTGCCTCTACACGCAATAAAGCCTTATCTTAACGGCATCCTTTCACTTGGAGGTACACTTCAGTACTGTACCCAGTTGTTACCTCCCGTGGCTCTGTTAATGAGACAGGGATTTTAAAAGGGGCCATGGAAAGAAGTTGATGAATTCAAGAAATTGCAAGGTCCACAAAGATATTGATACTTGATTTGGTTTTGGTTTTGGTTTGAGTTAACTAGTCTATATTCATAATTTGCAATGGGATATTATTTTTCAAATTTGTGGTTGTATGTGTTTTGTGTGGGAATAAGCAACAAGGTAGGAGGCTTTTGTGTCAAGTTGGACCTAAAAAAGGGGGGACAATTTTTGAAGCTGTAGCTTTGATATGTGAGACAATGTCTATTATCTACGCAGAATGAACACTAATCCTAACCATAAGCTATGGTTTTGGTTCCACACTTCTATTTTAATATACCTTGTGTTCTCAGACGAAGTAGTTGATAAAGGAAGAAGAGAGAGGGACCGTGTTGTCTTTTGGAAGGAAAACAGTTTATGAGTAAACCCAATGGAAGAATGCCACACAAAACCCAAAACCAACCGTGGTCTGTCCTTAACCCCCACAACTCCACATGCCTTTGTTTTCATTCTCTCTTTCTCCTACCATGTATAAATATGACCTATTCTCTTTCAACAATATCAACCTACAAACCATAATACTACTCTTCTCTTCTCTTCCGTGCTCTAAAAACTCAAAAAAAGAACAGCCATGGCCATCAGGAAAGCAAACAAGGTAGCACAAACAGCCATGCTTAGGCAAATTGTGAAGAGATGTTCTAGCTTGGGAAAGAAGAGTGGGTATGATGAACAAGGGCTTCCTATCGATGTACCTAAGGGTCATTTTGCAGTTTATGTTGGAGATAACAGGACCAGATATATAGTTCCTATCTCCTTCCTTAATCGACCTCAGTTTCAGATTTTACTCCAACAAGCAGAGGAAGAGTTTGGATTTAACCATGATAATGGCCTCACAATTCCTTGTGAAGAAGATGTCTTTGAAGCTTTGACTTCTATGCTTAGATGAGGAAGAGGAAGCACATCTTTCCGTACCACATTGTTATGAAATTATCTTAGTTTCATAGTTTTTTTTTAACAGCTAAAATGTCTGACCGAAAAACCAGGGTATGTGTTTAGTGGATTTGAAATGAAGATAATGATGCATTTTCCTCGATTAGTGGCTGCTGATTTGTGCCCTGTCAGGGATTTGGTCTACTCAACTTAAAGAAATTTGTTATATATTACTATTCTTATTTGAACAAATTTGTCAATTTTCTCCTTCCTCCTCTGTTCTGCTCTCCTGAGTTCATAAGCCGATCCATACTCAATTGTTTCAGTTGCATTGTTCTGAATTTTTGGATATGTTTGATGATCTCGAGTTGAGTGAGTGATATAACTGTTATCATTTCGGAATAAGTGTTAATAGAGGCGTACATGACTCTACTTGTAAATTTGGCAAACTGGTCAATCTGAAAATTTTGATATGTAGTGTCAGATGTTTGAAGGTGTGAGATCTTGGCAATATTTGGGTCCATTGAACACATTTTTAATGTGTATGTGATAATGTAAATCGGGCAGAACCAAAGATTGGAAATTCATGAGATGTGGATGGGTCAATAACTTATTCATCCAATGGAGATGTATAGATGAAGCATAAAGTTTGGTAGTGACCAGTTGTTCAAAAGACTTGCTCATCCTTTATAAGGTGTGAAAGTGAAACCAGGAAAGGGCGAGTGGAGGCTTTATAATTAATCTTTTATCATTTTTGGAGAAACTGAAGTTGCAATGTATTATTTGATAAACTGTATTGTTTGTTTGTTATTTTTGAAAGGAATAACTGTCAAAGCTATCAAAAAGTTTGTTGAGCCAACAATTAGCTCAAAGGACCAGAATGCTAGTTTGTTAATTGTGACATTATGCCTTTAATTTAATGAGACGTAATGTAATTTAACTTTTGAATTAACCCCACATTAGAAAAACTGGATTCTTTTTTGACAGCAGTAAAAGGATCATCTGCTTGTGCTTCTAATCGAAGCTCTATAACGACAGGTGAATGTTACAGTGGTTCTGTCGAAGCCAGACTCATTTCCAAAGAATCAACTTATGAAATGAATGTGCATATCAGCTGGCTGTTTTCAGTGGAATCTTAGGAGAATATTCTTGAATTGCATTCTTGCGGACTTTGGTGCAGGACTTGTTGAAAGGATGACTAGTCTGAGTTGCATCTTGAGTTGGGTTAAATATTGAGCAGGTCAAATGAGTGAATGACTTGGGGGATATTGTCCCTTCCGAAATCCCATTATGAGCCAACCAGTGAACAAGTAGGGGATAATATTTGTGAGATAAGATTCTAGCTCAGAGCCACTCATTTTACTTTCTCTCTCTCCATACAGAAAACCTCATCCTCAAAACTCACTCTGTCCACCGCTCGTTTCACTTTCCCTCCGTATCAAAACACCAACAAAACACACACAACCTCTTGGTCTTCTCCTTTAGTAGCCTGCAGTAAGAAATTAAAGAGATAGATGGCGGCTTCTTCGAGTGTTACAATGTGGGTTTCATCTAAAATCTCCCCAACCTATCCATCGTCTGCTTCATTTGGATCCTCCATCACCACTCTGCAGGGGCCCTGTTTGAGCCCAACCACCAGAAAGCAGCAGCAGCAGGGGATTCAATGCGGTCTCAGGGAGCTGAGGGATCGGATTGGTTCGGTGAAGAACACGCAGAAGATAACAGAGGCCATGAAGCTGGTGGCAGCGGCCAAGGTCCGTAGGGCCCAGGAAGCGGTCGTCAACGGCAGGCCCTTCTCGGAGACTCTGGTGGAGGTGCTCTACAACATCAACGAGCAGCTGCAGACGGAAGACGTAGACGCTCCCCTGACGAAGAGCAGGCCGGTCAAGAAGGTGGCTCTGGTGGTCGTCACAGGGGACCGTGGTCTCTGCGGAGGGTTCAATAACTTCATCATCAAGAAAGCAGAGGCCAGGATCTCGGAGCTCAAGGCCCTCGGACTCGAGTACACTGTCATCAGCGTCGGGAAGAGGGGCAACTCCTACTTCACCCGGAGACCATACATCCCGGTGGACCGGTTTCTGGACGGAAGCAATCTCCCGACGGCGAAAGAAGCTCAGGCGATTGCGGACGACGTGTTCTCACTGTTCGTGAGCGAGGAGGTCGACAAGGTGGAGCTGCTCTACACCAAGTTCGTCTCACTGGTGAAGTCCGATCCGGTGATCCACACTCTTCTTCCTCTATCCCCCAAGGGGGAGATCTGCGACATCAACGGAGTGTGCGTCGACGCTGCAGAGGACGAGTTCTTCAGGCTGACGACCAAGGAAGGGAAGCTAACGCTGGAGAGAGATGCGGTGAGAACTCAGACCGACGACTTCTCTCCGATCCTGGAGTTCGAGCAGGATCCGGTACAGATCCTTGACGCCCTCCTGCCACTCTACCTGAACAGCCAGATCCTGAGGGCGTTGCAGGAGTCCCTGGCAAGCGAGCTGGCGGCTAGGATGACTGCCATGAGCAATGCCTCTGATAATGCCAATGAGATCAAGAAGAACCTTTCCACTGTTTACAACCGTCAGCGTCAAGCCAAGATCACCGGTGAGATCTTGGAGATTGTTGCTGGCGCCAATGCTCTCTCTTAATTAATTAATTACCTGCTTTCCCTTACACTTGAATTGTACCTTCTTTTGTAGCTACATTTTTACGGCTCCTCCTCGTCCTCCTCCATTTTTATAATTATATATATATATATATACATAATGATATGCCAAGTCCAATAAATGTGCAAACAGAGCAATACATCTTTCCATCTATGTTCCAGTTCGCCTCCTATTGAAAATCAAGCTGATTTGCTGCATTTAGTCATGCGTATACCATCTCCGACAACAAAGGAATTCTAGCTTGGATCATCAAATAGATATATGAACCCAAATGAGGACTCAAGGAGAGATAACCTATTTCCACATTATTTGTACGCAAAGCTTCTAAAACTACTTTCATCTTCCTTTCCTCTTCCGGCTTTCTGAACCCAAAGATCTTGCCTTCATCACCACAAATACATCCTATCATTCAAAAAGTCCCATTAATTACTACCCAACTGAGCACCGAAATTATCAATTAGATTACTCCTTCGTCATGTTTATGCAAATAATTAAAATGACATTTACGAGGAGTAGCATGCATTGTACATCTAGAATCAAGAATTCAAGCATCAATATCATAATTAGAAGAAGCTTGTAACAAGTCTGAACCAATAAGCAACTCATGATCATAGTAAGACATATATTCGCACAGAGCAGAAGTGTCAATATTAGCTGATTTCTCAACTTCATCATGCTTTTCCTTCTACAGTCAGGTGATTTATGCCCTTTCTTACCACAATAATAGCAAGTAGTAGTTTTATCTTTATCTTTATCAGGGTTATCCTTGTTCTTAGAGTTGTCATTTCCAGAATTAATGTTACCCTTATTCTTATCAGAATTCTAATTTCCTTTATTCTTGTTCTTATTATTTCCTTTAACATACATGACTTCATTCTTGGTCTCTTTAACATTAGTTTTGATCTTAAACACTTTTGTCTCTTCATTTTACTGTAAGATAACATCTAGTAGTTTCTTCTTAGTCAATTCCTAATGACCATATTGAATAACATCTTTAAACATATTAAATTGGCTAGGCAAAGAGTTTAAGATAATAACAACTTGGTGAGTGTCATCAATTTTATCCATTACAACGTTCCAGATCAAGAGTCATGCGAAGAAAAGCATCAAGATTGTCATTCAAGGCCAAAGAGGTGTCCATTTTAAAATGAAACAAGCGGCAAAGAAGAGATATACGACTATGCATGCTTCTTACTAAGAAAAGATAATCAAGAGGATCCCATCGAGTTTTAGAGGTAACCCGAGTTAGGACTTGACGTCCTACCTCATTAGTGAGGTGAAGCATTATTTTAGAGTGAACTATCTGATCTAGCTCTTCATTTTCTTCCTCCTTAGTTCCGTCAGCATACGTCTGAGTAACAACTTTCTAGCACTTTTTCCTTATCAATATGGCCTTCATCTTGACCTACCACATGGCAAAGTCAGTGTTACCATCGAGTAGAGATTACTTCTCTTAGTTAAATCCTTCTTCACAGTCACTTAATAACTTCCTTAACAACTATCCCGGAAACACTTTATATCAGATCTAGACTCACAGTAATACTTGAACCTTCAACTATCCTGGAAACACTTTATAACGGATCTAAGATAAATAAATTATGGAGTAGTGAATTGATATGTAATACATTCAGCTAAGCCCTTTATATAGTTTAAAATAGAATGGAAAATCGGTACGGATCGTAGCATGGATTGCCAACCTTAGCATAAAAGGAATATTGTAACTGTGGTCACGTGGCCAAGTTGTTGTAACAACATCGCACGCCGATCGAGTTGACCTCAAATCCACTCGACTGACGTTGAAAAGTAAGTTGGTGACATGGTCTTCTTCTTTGATCGAGTGGCTTGCCAAACTCGACTGTCACTTGAGCAGCGTGACATGTCTACAACCTAGCTCACTCGGCCGCCGAGTCACTCTTTTTTCTTCAGTCGAGCGATTCGGCGGTCGAGTGACTTCATGTCTCTTCTTCCCTTCTTTTGCGGGAGAGCCTAAGTTTTCAAGTCCGAGTCTAGTCCTTCTTCTTTGTGTGAGTGAAGGGGAGCCTTCAGTAGAGCTTGCATAGGCACTCTGCCTTTTGGACTTGCATCTCCAAATGAGTCTTGACTTTCCTCACGAATTGCTTTAGCATTCTTCTATATTTTGCTCCGGGGTTTTCTTTGTAGTTCCCTTCCATGCTTTCAGTTTTGATGATAAGGTGGTTGTTTCCTTGAGACTTATATATGTCCATTATGCTCAAAGTAGTCCTAAAATCACCTAAGCACAAGAGACAAACGGGAGTAGACACTCTTTGATGCAAATAAGCTCTAGCAAAGATGTAAATGCCTAAACTCATGCAAAACTACTAAAAACACATGAAAACAACACTACAAAAGATAGCATAAGAACATGTTATCACCAGTATACCCCTAGAGTATGTCCACTCTTACCTTTGGGGACTAGCTCAGGTTGATACCATTGGGGGTAGAAAATACTTCTTATCCCTTATAGATCACTTTTCTATAAAAGTGTGGGTCTATCTCCTTAGAAATAAGAGTGATGCCCTTGAGAATTTTAAGCATTGGAAACTTACAATAGATAGACAAACCAGCTATAGGTTGAAATGTCTTAAACTTGACAATGATTTAGATTTTTGTAATACAAAATTCAACACTTTCTGTCATAAACAAGGCATAAAAAGACACTTTACTATCCCTGATACTCCACATCAAAATGGTATAGCAGAGAGAATGAATAGAACCCTCCTAGAAAAAGCTAGATGCATGCTTATCTCGTTTGGTTTGAAACACTCCTTGTGGGAAGAAGCCATTACCATGTTGCCTATCTCATTAATTGGTCTCCTACTAGTGCTATAAATCTTAAAACCCCTCAGAAGCTTTGGTTTGGTATACCACCCAACCTAACTCATCTTATACCTTTTGGGTGTACTATATATGCCAAACAGTCAAAGGGTAAACTTAATCCTAGGACACAAAAATATGTTATGCTAGGATATCTTGAAGGTGTTAAAAGATATAAACTGTAATCTTACTTGG
Organism: Fagopyrum tataricum; assembly: GCA_002319775.1. Taxonomy (NCBI): domain Eukaryota; kingdom Viridiplantae; phylum Streptophyta; class Magnoliopsida; order Caryophyllales; family Polygonaceae; genus Fagopyrum; species Fagopyrum tataricum. The sequence continues at coordinate 34,168,236 of CM008279.1, read as the reverse complement.
TGCTTACAAAATGACTTTAAGTAAGATGTTACTTTTATAGAAAATAAATTTCCTTTTAAAAAGTCTACTAATATCTCCATTGAGTCTTATAACAGGGAAACAGGTACAAATGTGTCTTTCTATGATCCCAGTGATGACACAAATCTTATAGAGGAAGATGTTGACAATGGTGTTGCTAGAAGCACCAATTTTCACTCACATTCTGTCATAATAGCTCTAGTCACTCTTGTGACACTTCTCCTTCTTCTGAAACACCTCCACCTCAGCAATTAGGTGGGATGTAAGCAATTCTAACTCTCATACCTCTATAGATCACTCTACTCAAGCTAGCACTTTTGTAAATGATTCACATGATTCTGATGGTGATAATGTAAAATGTTTGATGTGCATGAATTTGTGCTTCATATTCCTTATTTGCCTGCTTTATCTGACTATCAATTAACAAGAGATAGAGAACCTAGGCAAAGGAAACCTAATCCAAATAATATGAATCTTGTAGAGCATGTTGAGATCAATATATTTGATCGTATTGTTGAATATGTTTTCTCAATTGCGGATGTTATTTTTGTGCCTACTCCTGAGTTGTATGAGCATGCAATTAGATCTATACACTGTAATGAGTGGAAATTTGCTATGAATGAAAAAATTGAATTTATGCATGTGAATAACACCTGGACTCTTGTACCTAAACTTAAAGATGCTATCTTGATTGGTTATAAATGGGTGTACATAGTTAAAGAAAGTCAAAACGCAACTCACATTATCCACATAGATTGAAATCTAGACTAGTTGCTAAAGATTTTACTCAAAGGGAAGAAGAAGATTATAATGATATTTTTGCACCTATTGTGAAATATAAAACCTTAAGATTGCTAATATCCATGTGTTGTGTTTGATTATGAGATTGATCAAATGGATGTTAAAACTGCTTTCTTATATGGTAATCTAGATGAAACTATATACACGATACAACCCAAGGCCTACATTGATGTGAATTTTCGTGATCATGCTTGTTTGCTTAATAAATCAATATATGGTCTAAACTAATATCCAAGATAGTGGAATAAAATATTTGATTCTCAATGTTCTTATGACTCATGCTTGTATTTCAAGTTTATTAGAACTGACAATCCCTTATATGTTTTGTTATATGTTGATGACATTCTCATAATTTGTTAATACACGGGTAAAGCAAGTGAAGTGAAATCTTCACTGAAAGACACCTTTGATATGAAGGATCTTGGTCCTACACAAACGATACTTGACATGAAAATTGTGACATACAGAAGTAAAAGGATGATGTGGTTGACACAACACGACTATATACTGCAAGTATTGGACATATTCAATATGAACTCTGTAAATCCAACACCTATACCACTTGGAGATCATCTTGATCTCACTAAGACATCTATTATGACCCCAAATGAGGTTAAAAGTATTAGATTTTTATTTTTCATTTTTATTTTTTTTGGTAAATGGTAAATTCGTAGACCACCCGGTTCGATCGGCTTAGCCGCTCTACGTCCGGTTCGGGTAGAAAGTCGTGGCCCATTGCTGGGGGATACCCTCCCAATATCAATTTTTCCATACATGCCGCCAAGAGGATTCGAACTAAAAACTCCAAGCTAAACACTTAAGGATAAAAGTATTAGATTGGTTCCATATGATGCAGTTGTAGGTTCTGTAATGTATTTTATGATTTGCACTAGACTTGATCTTGCTTTTGTTGCTAGTGTTCTAAGCATATATATGTCTAATCCTTCTCAAAAGTATTGGTCTACCATGAAATTCTTGCTAAGATACTTAGTTGGTACTTCTTCCTTTACTTTGGAACATGGTGTTCATTGTGATTCTAATGATCTTGTGAGATATGTTGATTCAGTTTATGCAAGCAATAAGGATACTAAGAAGTCTACCACGGCCTATGTATATACTTGGTGTGGAAATTGCATATCTTGGAAATCTCAGCAATAGTCTATTGTTTCTCTTTCATCAACATAGGTTGAGTAAATAACCGCTATTGAAGCAACAAAAGAAGCTATGTGGTTGAAAGGAATCCTGAATGAGATTCTCAATAGACCATATACTGCAACTCTATACACATACAATCAAAGTGCTCTTTTCTTGTGTAAAGACCTAGTCTACCATGAGAGAATGAAGCATATATATGTTAGATATCACTATATTAGATGATAAGAAAGAGTTAGTTGTACAAAAGATAAGAGGAGAAGTAAGCCCAACAAGTTTTGGTACTAAAATTTTTACTAACGATAAATTTGTTTTTTGTAGGGATTCACTTCATCTGTCTGAGATAACTTAGAAGATGAAGGAGGTTGGATCAATGATGATCGACCGTCCACTATGTTTTGAATCTTTTTAAATCAAATGTTTTTAAAGGCACAACCACAAGAGTTGGGAGGGTAAATTGTAAGGAGAATAAACCGACACAAGAAACTGAGGAGATTCGAACTCAACATCAAGCGCAAGAACCGGGTTTGATGCTTTGGTTATGTGAAGAACCGGTTCTATAATCTGAGAAGAAGATGTGTTGAAGAACCGGGTTCAGTGAAGTATGTGTTGGGTCATTAAACTAAACGACGTCGTTGAAGCTGTTGAGAGAGATATATAAGCTTAGCTTCTTAGCTGACCTAACCCCCCCTCTCTCCTCTCTCTATCTCTCCCCTCTCTCTCTCTCTCTCTCTCCCCTTCATCCCTTGCTTCTGGTGTTCTTTGAGCGAAGAAGCATGGTCTTCTTTCGAGATGCTGGTTGTGTCTGAGTGTTTACATCCTCTATTATAACGTCCGGAAATTTTATTAATTTTATTCCGGACTTAGATCACTTTGTAGTTTTCCGTAATCCCGAGATGCCGAGAGCCGGGATTTATTCCTAAGAAAAATCCCGAGCCGACTCGACGTTTTTCCTCTTTTTCCGCGTTCCGACCCTTCGTTCCGGGTTAAAAATGCCAAGGGGTCATTTCCGACCCCTCGGTCCGGGTGAGGGACAAGAGGTCAGCTGACTCCTTGATCCCCACACCCACTTTTCAGACTTTGTTTCCCTCTCTCTTCCTTGTCTCCTCCTTTCTCACGTTAGATCCCATTCCACTCTTCCTCACCCAATTCTTTTCCTCTCTTTGCTCTCTTCTCTTCTCCCTTGGTGCTAAGGATATGTGGTGGACTGCAGAAGGTATTCTCAGCTGTTGGTAAGCTCTCCCTCTTCCTTCCCTCTCTTCCTTGCTGCTCTTTCCTTTCTTCTTCCTTCCTCCTTCATCCATGGCCATGGATGAAGCTTGGAGAGGTTTTTGCTCAACCCTTGTGCATGTCTAGGTTCTTAGCTCGTTTAGATCCAGAAGAGGTGCCTAAGACCCGTGGAGAGTGTTTGGAGAAGATCCAGCAAGAGAAGAAGGACTTTGGAGACAAGGATCCAAAGTCGAAGACGACGTTCTACGCAGAACCCGCGGGGCGGCTCAACAGGACCGCGGGAGCGGCCAGCCGCAGGGGCAGACCAGCAGGCCGCGGGTGCGGCACGGCACGGCCGCAGGGGCGGCGGCAGGCACTTGGCTCGGGCGGCAGCGGACGGCCGCGGGTGCGGCGTGACTCGGGCACGGGGGCGGCAGCAGACGGCCGCGGGTGCGGCGTGACTCGGGCGCAGGTGCGGCTCCTGGCAGGCGACGCAGTCCTCCGCAGGTGCGACTCCTTGTTCCGCGGGGGCGGCTTCTGTGTCCGCAAGGGCGCCGGCTTGACTCCGCGGCTGCGGTTTCGGCAACAGTAGGTCCCTCCTTCCCTTTCCTCTTCGTTCCTTCCTTATTATTGATGTTGGATCTTGTTAGTAGCATGCCTAGGATGGATCTAGAGTAGCTCAGAATGCCACTTAGTGGTTGTGAACCTAGTAGCCCTTAAGGCTCGATGTAAGGGATGGATATGAGCATGTGAGCATGATGGACCTGCTAGGCTAGCTTGTGCCTCTTTGGTTGAGGATTACTCTTGTGGAATTATGGACTGTTGTGGGATGTTGCATGTGTTGAGAGTGTGATGAGTATTTGGGACCTAGGATGCGTGTCCTAGCTTGAGGGTTAGGTGGTCTTGCGTAGATCACTAGAGTGAAGTCTAAGACTTCTTGAGTGTGAGTATGTATTGATATGCATATCTCTTGTGAGCAGGTTGTGGGCTTCCTCCTTAAGGAAGCAAGAGTGTGGTTGACTTGAGTTTGGTGACGAGGTAAGTCTCCGGACTTACTTAGCTCGTATTTTACGTATTAGCATTGTTGTGTGTTTGGTGGTGCGTGTTTATATTTTGTTATAACTATTAAATCGGTAAATAGGACCACCGACCTTATATTATTGTTTGGCCCAAGTGTATGATAACGGGCGGTGACAATCTGCCTGACTCGGCGTTAGTCTAGGAGATTCTCGACGACTAGCCCGGCGGGTGATATGGTCGGGTGCATCCGTACCATTATTTTCCGGTAAGTAGGGACCGAGGCGAGACCATTGGTGTCTCGTGTCACAAAATAAGTTGAATTAGAACGGGATATGACTAAGTAATAAAAAGATAATAAACGGGACTTGCGTGTTTCATGTTATGTGCTTTGTATGTGTTTGTGCCTTCACCGCTTTTCTAATGCTTAGAATATGAGCTAACGGTTTTAAACCGTTTGTGTAGATGACTTGCAGGTTAGGGATGCCGCCGAGTGAGGTGGAGGAGTGGACAGTCGGGGTCTCCGTACATTATAGGACGGAGACGGTTTTTGGGTTTATGTTGTTTATGTCGCTAGTTGGATGTTGTTGCATGTTTAGACTTTCGTATTGAGGTTCTATCGTTTTGAGGACTCGGTTGAGTTTCCACTTTGTACTTCTTACTTTTGGTTTCCGCATACACTAAAACGTTTTGAGTTTTGCCTTTATTTGTGCCATGTTGAAAGATCCGGTGAAATTGTTGTCAGGCTAAGGGTCGGGACCCATTGTGAGGTCTCGCCCGTAGCGCCCCGAGTCCCGCGGTTTTGGGGTGTTACAAAAGTGGTATCAGAGCCCGAGGTTGACAACAATGGCACTCGCAATCTTTTAAAGGCCGAATGAGGAATAAAACAGAACCCACACGGGTTCTGACTTTTCGTTTTCAAAATCTTTTGCATGAGTCGGGTTTGGGTTAGAATGTATGGGACCACCACTCCTTCCGCAAACCTCGGCGACATAGATCTCTGGATTAGAAATAGGTATATACAGTTATATATATATATATATATATATATATATATATATATATATATATATATATATATATATATATATATATATATATATATATATATATATATATATGACCTTAGGATGTTGTGGATATTGTATGTACCTAGCTATGTATGTGACCTTAGGATGTTTGGGCTTGCATGCCTTGGATGTGTATTATGATCATGTTACCTTTATGCTTTTAGAAGTTTATTATACCGGATTATAAGTAATACCTACGCATTTATACTTAAGTAAACGTAATACGTGGGACCCACCAGGGGTAGACCACCACTTCTCCCTACCGCCCCAAGGGGGGTGAGGGACGAGTAGGAAGACCTCCAGGTACGAGAGGTAGAGGTCGGGGATGCATCCCCGTTGCGGACCCACCAGTTGTTGGTGCACCAGCAGCAGAGGCCCCAGTAGAGGAGGTCGCAGAGAGCATCATTCCCGAGGCTAGGGATAGGACCGGGGTTAGGTCCGGGGCGCAGGGTTCTCCATCTTCCAGGACCGAGGGAGCGTCCATTGGAGCTACTGTATTTGGAGACTATGTACGACGAGTTGAGGAGGCGTTTAAGACTGGAGCACCACCTCCCGCACCACCGGTGCCTGCACCTGCACCAACGAGATCAGCTGAGGTCACACAGAGGGTGACCCAGATTCGGGCTGCACCAGAGATAGCTGCACCAGCAGTGGCTGCACCCGAGCCAGTTGTGGAGGTTGCTAGGACGAGAGACGAGCTGAGGTCTCCGAGACCTGATTCATGGTTGAAGGCTTTCAACCAGCAGCATGTACCCTACTTCGACGGGAAGGTAGGGATAGAGGTGGAGCACTGGATTGGGCATGTAGAGTCAGCCTTAGAGGCGATCCGTTGCCCAGAGGAGAGGCAGGTTGAGATAGTTCAGACCCTGTTCCGAGAGCAGGCCCAGTACTGGTGGAGGACAGTTAGAGGCGGTGTGACCAGGATGGATCAGCTACCGAGCCTCGTCAGGGAGACCTTTTGCCCAGCTTCACTGAGGAGTGATAGAGTCCAGGATTTCCTGGAGGCAGGATTCGAGGACGTCCCAGTCATTGAGGCGATTAGGCGATTTCGGGCAGAGTTAGCCTTGTTGGGACCCTCTGCACCCCCAACAGACCAGCATGTCTATCTCTTTTCCAGGAGACTGAGGGAGTCCACCCGTGCTTACCTTGCGGGATTCCGTTGTACCTCACTAGCGGAGTACCAGGACCGGGCTTCGGCCTATGAGAGAGACCGCCTTGGGTCTAGGAGAGCAGCACAGTCCGGGGGACCGGACAAGAGACAGAGGACAACACTAGTTGGTTCAGGGGCCGGAGTAGCAGATCAGGGACGTAGCCAGACGCAGGGACGTTCTGGTCCTCAGACGTCGAGACAGACATTAGATGGGGGACGACAGTGCTATGGTTGTGGAGAGTTTTGACATTTGAGGCCGGCTTGTAGGAAGCCACCCGTGGCTTGTTTCACTTGTGGTCGGATGGGTCACCGAGCTGCTTTTTTCCGTCAGGGCAAGTCCCAGTCACAGCAGGGTTCTTCGCCTGCTGGTATGGCAGGGGGCAGTTAGAGGCCGCCCCAGTATCAGGCACAGGTCTCTCAGGAGAGGAGCCAGGGTCAGGGTCAGACCCGCACTCAGGGATCAGCTCAGGGACAGGGCCGAGGTAGAGGCCGTGGTGGAGGTACCCAGGAGACCAGAGGCACACAGGCCAGGGTATTTGAGCTGAGGAGTGTTGTTGATCCTCCAGCGCCGGCAGCCCCAGGTACTATTCAGATTCACGGCTTTTCGGTCCGAGTTTTATTTGATACGGGTGCTACGCACTCGTTTATATCCGATGATTGTGTAGCTAGGTTGTCCTTAGCTACGTTAGAGGGGAGACCCTTCATTGTAGGGTTACCCGATGGAGGTAGGGTTAGTGGTACCCGAGAGGTACGCGGTTGCCCCATTCGTTTGGGAAACCGAGATTGGTTAGCCGACTTCTTTGTCATGCACTTAGTGCATGAAGAAGTTATCCTAGGGATGGATTGGATGGACCGCCATCATGCCGTTTTGGACATCAGCCGGAGGACCGTGACGATTTCCACGGAGACGGGGCACGAGGTGATTTTCCGAGGTTGGGACCTCGGGAAGGCCGGTACAGTTATTAGCGCCGTTCGAGCTGCTAGACTTATCAGGCAGGGATGCGAGGCCTTCTAGTGCTATGCCATGAAGAAAGAGGAGTCGGGACCATCGCTAGAGGAGATCCCTGTGGCATGCGAGTTCGAGGACGTTTTCGGGGAGCCACCTGGGCTACCACCGCAGAGGAGCGTTGACTTCGCTATTGAGTTGGAGCCCGACACGAGGCCGATCTCCAAGGCTCCATACCGCATGGCACCGATCGAGGTGCTGGAGCTGAAGAAGCAGCTCGAGGAGTTAGCCGAGAGGGGTTTCATACGCCCAAGCGTTTCCCTTTGGGGTGCACCGGTCCTCTTCGTTAGGAAGAAGGACGGATCTTTGAGGCTATGTATCGATTACCGGGAGTTGGACAAAGTCACCATCAAGAACAAGTACCCGTTACCGCGCATTGATGATTTGTTGGACCAGTTGCAGAGAGCCTCCGTATTTTCACGTATCGATTTGAGGTCGGGATACCACCAGCTTAGGGTGAGAGATGAGGACATACCGAATACAACATTCAGGACGAGATACGGCCACTATGAGTTTGTCGTGATGCCATTCGGGCTCACGAATGCACCTGCCGTCTTCATGGAGTTGATGAACGGCATCTTCATCGACTTCTTGGACCAGTTCGTGGTGGTATTTATTGACGACATCTTAGTCTACTCCCGGAGTAGAGAGGAGTATGAGGGACACCTGAGGACTGTACTTCGAGTCCTCCAGGATAGAGAGCTTTACGCTAAGCTCTCTAAGTGTGAGTTTTGGATGTCCGAGGTGGCATTTTTGGGACATATAGTTTCCGCCGAGGGTGTCATGGTCGACCCGGCGAAGATAGAGTCTGTTTCCTCATGGCCGCCTCCTAGGACGGTCAAGGAGGTACGCAGTTTCTTGGGCTTAGCGGGATACTACCGCCGTTTTGTTGAGGGCTTCTCCGTGATTGCACGACCGCTCACTTCCTTGCTGAGGAAGTCTACCAGGTTCGTTTGGTCCGAGCCTTGCCAGCGCAACTTTGAGGAGCTGCAGAGGAGGTTGACCTCCGCTCCTGCTTTAGCCCAGCCTGAGGGCGTAGAGGATTTTATCGTGAATAGTGACGCCTACAAGCTAGGCTTGGAGTGCGTTTTGATGCAGAGGGGTAGGGTTATTGCGTACGCTTCTCGGCAGCTGAAGCCGTAAGAGGAGAATTACCCTACCCATGATCTTGGGTTAGCGGCAGGGATTCATGCCCTGAAGATCTGGCGACACTACTTGTACGGGGCTACGTGTCAGGTCTTCACAGACCATAAGAGTCTGAAGTTTATATTCACTCAGCGGGAGTTGAATAACCGCCAGAGAAGATGGTTGGAGCTGATTAAGGACTTTGACTTAGAAATTTTATACCATCCCGGGAAGGCGAACGTAGTCGCCGATGCTTTGAGTAGGAGGACACCTCGAGAGGAGGCGATAGCTTGGCTTACGGTTCAACCTCATCTGCAGAGGGATTTGGTGGGTTTGGAGTTGGATATCCGGTTCCCGGGTACGAACTGTTGTTTGTCCGAGTTGGAGGTACTACCTGACCTGTCCGGAGAGATCCTGCAGAAGCAGGAGAGATGTCCCATTTTGATGAGGATTCGGGACAGGATGTCCCGAGGAGAGGCACCGTAGTTTTTCATGGGAGCAGACGGGCTATTGAGACGTCAGGACATATTTGTGTACCGTCGGATCAGGAGCTGAGAGAGCGGATCTTGCATGAGGCCCATTCCACACCTTACTCGGTGCACCCAGGCACGAGTAAGATTTACCAGGATATTAGGAGATCTTATTGGTGGGGCGGGCTCAAGCCCGATGTAGCTAGATATGTGGCCTGATGCGCGACCTGCCAGCAGGTCAAGATCGAGCACCAAAGACCTGGAGGAGAACTTCAACCACTGCCCATGCCACAGTGGAAGTGGGAGGACATATCCACAACTGCTAGATGGTGAGATTACATGGAATACCGAGGGTCATCGTCTCGGACAGGGACGGGCGTTTTACCTCGAGGTTTTGGCACGCGTCGATTGGGATGGCAACCGTATGAGGCATTGTATGGACGGAGATGCCGTACTGCCTTATGTTGGGATGAGCCGGGGAGTTCTAGCGTTGTAGCTCCAGATCAGGTACATGACGACGTGGCTAGAGTTGCTTTGATCCGAGAGAGGATGTTGGCCGCGCAGAGCCGTCAGAGGTCGTATGTGGATGAGAGGCGTAGACCTCTCGAGTTCAGGGTAAGAGCTCAGGTGTGATTGAGGGTATCACCGACGCAGGGCGTTAGGTGATTCGGCTTTAAGGGAAAGTTAAGCCCCCGATATGTCGGACCATTTGAGATCTTGGAGAGAGTCGGTGAGGTGGCATACCGGTTAGCGTTGCCACCGCGGTTGGAGGGTATACACCCGGTCTTTCATGTCTCTCAGTTGAGAGAGTACATACATGACCCGAGACACGTCATCAGTGATGAGGACCTAGTGGTCGAGCCGGACCACACTTTCGCAGAGCACCCGATAGCGGTCTTAGAGCGGAGTACGAGACGCCTTCGATCGAAGGAGATACCGATGCTGAGGATCCAGTGGTCGAGGCGAGGAGCCGACGAGGCTACATGGGAGACGGAGGATAGTATCCGGAGGAACTATCCCGAGTTTTATGCAGACCTAGCGACATCGATAGGACCGTCGGGTTAGTCCCGAGATTTTACTTGTTTGCTTCATACGTTATATGATTTTTGTATGATTTATGAGTACCTTGCGAGGTCTTGATGTGATGCGATCTGTAGACTTGGATTAGAGCCGATAGTGTGCGTTTTATGGGTCCCACGGGGTTACGAGACGGGTTAGTTGGAGAGTGTTGGATTAGCAAGTTTCGGGACGAAACTTGTTTTTAGGGGGGTTAGTTGTAACGTCCGGAATTTTTATTAATTTTATTCCGGACTTAGATCACTTTGTAGTTTTCCGTAATCCCGAGATGCCGAGAGCCGGGATTTATTCGTAAGAAAAATCGCGAGCCGACTCGACGTTTTTCCTCTTTTTCCGCGTTCCGACCCTTCGTTCCGGGTTAAAAATGCCAAGGTGTCATTTCCGACCCCTCGGTCCGGTTGAGGGACAAGAGGTCAGCTGACCCCTTGATCACCACACCCACTTTTCAGACTTTGTTTCCCTCTCTCTTCCTTGTCTCCTCCTTTCTCACGTTAGATCCCATTCCACTCTTCCTCACTCAATTCTTTTCCTCTCTTTGCTCTCTTCTCTTCTCCCTTGATGCTAAGGATCTGTGGTGGTATGCAGAAGGTATTCTCAGCTGTTGGTAAGCTCCCCCTCTTCCTTCCCTCTCTTCCTTGCTGCTCTTTCCTTTCTTCTTCCTTCCTCCTTCATCCATGGCCATGGATGAAGCTTGGAGAGGTTTTTGCTCAACCCTTGTGCATGTCTAGGTTCTTAGCTCGTTTAGATCCAGAAGAGGTGCCTAAGACCCGTGGAGAGTGTTTGGAGAAGATCCAGCAAGAGAAGAAAGACTTTGAAGCCAAGGATCCAAAGTCGAAGACGACGTTGTACGCAGAACCCGCGGGGCGGCTCAACAGGACCGGGGGAGCGGCCAGCCGCAGGGCGGACCAGCAGGCCGCGGGTGCGGCACGGCACGGCCGCAGGGGCGGCGGCAGGCACTTGGCTCGGGCGGCAGCGGACGGCCGCGGTGCGGCGTGACTCTGGCGCGGGGGCGGCAGCAGACGGCCGCGGGTGCGGCGTGACTCGGGCGCGGGTGCGGCTCCTGGCAGGCGACGCAGTCCTCCGCAGGTGCGGCTCCTTGTTCCGCGGGGGCGGCTTCTGTGTCCGCAGGGGCGCCGGCTTGACTCCGCGGCTGTGGTTTCGGCAACAGTAGGTCCCTCCTTCCCTTTCCTCTTCGTTCCTTCCTTAGTATTGATGTTGGATCTTGTTAGTAGCATGCCTATGATGGATCTAGAGTAGCTCAGAATTCCACTTAGTGGTTGTGAACCTAGGAGCCCTTAAGGCTCGATGTAAGGGATGGATATGAACATGTGAGCATGATGGACCTGCTAGGCTAGCTTGTGCCTCTTTGGTTGAGGATTACTCTTGTGGAATTATGGACTGTTGTGGGATGTTGCATGTGTTGAGAGTGTGATAAGTATTTGGGACCTAGGATGCGTTTCCTAGCTTGAGGGTTAGGTGGTCTTGCGTAGATCACTAGAGTGAAGTCTAAGACTTCTTGAGTGTGAGTATGTATTGATATATGCATATCTCTTGTGAGCAGGTTGTCGGCTTCCTCCTTAAGGAAGCAAGAGTGTGGTTGACTTGGGTTTGGTGACCAGGTAAGTCTCCGGACTTACTTAGCTCGTATTTTACGTATTAGCATTGATGTGTGTTTGGTGGTGCGTGTTTATATTTTGTTATAACTATTAAATCGGTAAATAGGACCACCGACCTTATATTATTGTTTGGCCCAAGTGTATGATAACGGGCGGTGACAATCTGCCTGACTCGGCGTTTGTCTTGGAGATTCTCGGCGACTAGCCTGGCGGGTGATATGGTCGGGTGCATCCGTACCATTCTTTGCCGGTAAGTAGGAACCGAGGCGAGACCATTGGGGTCTCGTGTCACAAAATAAGTTGAATTAGAACGTGATATGACTAAGTAATAAAAAGATAATAAACGGGACTTGCGTGTTTCATGTTATGTGCTTTGTATGTGTTTGTGTCTTCACTGCTTTTCTAATGCTTAGAATATGAGCTAACGGTTTTAAACCGTTTGTGTAGATGACTTGCAGGTTAGGGACGCCGCCGAGTGAGGTGGAGGAGTGGACAGCCGGGGTCTCCGTACATTATAGGACGGGGACGGTTTTTGGGTTTATGTTGCTTATGTCGCTAGTTGGATCTTGTTGCATGTTTAGACTTTCGTATTGAGGTTCTATCGTTTTGAGGACTCGGCTGAGTTTCCACTTTGTACTTCTTACTTTTGGTTTCCGCATACATTAAAACGTTTTGAGTTTTGCCTTTATTTGTGCCATGTTGAAAGATCCGGTGAAATTGTTGTCAGGCTAAGGGTCGGGACCCATTGTGAGGTCTCGCCCGTAGCGTCCCGAGTCCCGCGGATTTGGGGTGTTATATTTATAGTAAGCTAGATCGAGTGCTTTAGCCTTTGACGGTTGATAGCTTGAAAAGAATTGTCAATTACATAGACTGTGAAACCACGAAGATAATCTTTGGATTCTTAGACTCGTGTGGAGTTCTTGTTCTGTTTGTTGTTCTTTTCTACTCTTATCTTTCTTTATTCCTGGTTTTACACTTGCATATTTATTCTATTGTAAATCTTATTTTGGCTTTAAAACTAGCGGATTGGATCGATACTGAGATCCCGAGGACATAAGACTTGATCCAAACCTCTCAACAAATATCTTGTGTTTTTGTTACGATACTCTTGGTTACAATCGCCATAGATTGTTTCTGTATGAGTAATTCATGTTATATATGTTAATAAATTGGATTACAATCGTCATAGAACTTGCATCATAAGTAAGACCATTATGGGCACGAAGAAACCGAAGTTGCACGGCATCTTTAACCTAACCGGTCAGATTCCAAATATCACAAACGAATTATAAATAAAAATAAGGAACAAAGGAATTCAAAAATAAAAGTTACACAAGTTTGAATACAAATTGTTGAGTTATGGAGTGGTGTGAAGTGAGACATGATGAGATGAAGTAGGAAGAAATGGAACCATAGTTGGAGGCGGCAACGACAATGTCAGGACTAGGGTTCAAATTTTATAGGATTCTGAAGGAGCCAAATATGACGTGGGATCCATCGCACGTCAAGCACAATTGCACATTGGGTTCAAATACAACACATAAGTCCAATAGGTTCTCATCCTAAAACAAATTGACAACAAAAAGGTGTGGTCCACCATCTTTTTATATACTAGACCTGTTATCCCCGTTATTATCGATGTGAAAACATTAATCCTCCACATGTTTGGAGCAAAGATGGCTTAAATTTTAAGACGGTTCTACATTGACTCTTCCTATGTCGGAGAATGCTTTGCTTATAAACTTTTTATAGGCTAGTTTGTCAAACTAATTCCGTACTCTCTTCTCCCCTCCTCCGGTCTTTCTCGTCCCTTCCTCCGGTCTTTCTCTTTCTCTCTCAACAATATATACATAGCAAATGAAAGTATGAAACACATGAATATATTTGTTTCAAATGAATACATAAAACAAAAAGGTTTTCTAATAGCTATGAATACACTTTATGGAAAGAATGGAGTTTGAACCCATAGTTGTATTTATTAGGCCATTTAGTTTACATCATTGAAAACAAATTTCTTTATTACTAAAGGCTTGTTTTGTATCAGATTGTAGGAGATTCATTTAGATTATTTCAGAGAGATTATATTTTGGTATGAGTTTAGCAATAGGGATTGTATTATTTGAAGAGATTATTTGTGAGAAATAATCCCTAGAAAACAGTTTGTCCCTCACAAGAGTGTAGGGGATTACTAGGATTGTATTATTCTCATTGCATGTAATATCCCTAAATAGTATCTCACACTTTTTCTCTTGTGTCTCAAATATGTTTACACTCTTCTATCTTCTCTTCTCGCTTCTCCTCACATCTCCTCTCCTCTTTTCTCTTAGTGGTCTACGAGCTTCTCAGGAATGGATTCTCCTCCTACGGATGGTGCAAAACATGTTGGAAGGAAGAAACAAGTCCCGACTAGATATGTCGCTCCTCTTCCGCCCCCTTAGAATGGATTCTCGGCCATGCACGAACGGAGTCTTAAGTTATCGGAGTTGTTTTCCATGGATGTGTCGCCCCTCTTTGCCTTGGGCTTGTCGGCCATTTCTCCCCCCTTCACCCAGCTTTCCTCTTTGCGACCTCATCACTTCCAAAAAAGGGCAAACCCATTTCTTAGTCATCGGGCGGAGCGCACCTTTGGTACTTCAGTAGGGCGAGCTCTTTGATAGTGACTTCTTTCGTTTGGTAAGGCGACGAAAGGCTACTTCAATCTAGGAAACAGCCAGCCGGAAACTCGAGAGGGTCGCCGTTAAGTTAATGGTGGGGTTAGCATTATCCATTTTGGAGTGACGAATTCTGTATGTGTTCCTAAGAAAAGGAATTTGTCCATAGTTCCTTTGGAAATGGTAAGATCTTTGGCGCAAGAAGAAGGGGTTGATCCGTATCATCTTGACTTGGTTCTGCTTCCTCTATTTTTTTGAATACCGAGTCGCGTTCTTCTCCTACCTATATCGAATAGAACATGCTGAGAAAAATCTTCTTCATGTAAAACCCGGGAGGAGAGATTGAAAGAAGCGATGAAAGCGATTCACCGAAAAAGACAGCAAAGCAAAGAGCGGACAGGCGGACTGCCTTTTTTTTAAGACCAAATCTAGGCATTAGCCATTTCAAACGTGCCCACGGGGCCCCTATTTTCTTTTTAAAATTAGAAAGAACGGGGCCTTACTTATTCAGGGAAGATTAAATAAAAATAAAGCATTGAGAGGACCTTTCCCTAGTACGAGAGCCGAACAATATCACAAATGAAGAGGGTTCAAAGAATCGCTTTATGATATGCAAAGGACATGACTTTTAGAAGAGTGTTTTGGTAAAGTATAAATAAATTATCTCAGGATATAAACCCCTACCAAACACCTAATTTTACATTCTATAACAAATTAAATATAGAGGAAACTACACAAAATCACCCTTAATAATCACTCTTTAGTAAGAAACCATCCTTAATTTTAAGAATTTGCAACTAACCACCCTATATTATTTAAAATTACATCATATAATTTAAACTAAAGCATAGACAAGGTAAATTTCTAGTATTATATTAAATTAATATTAATTTAATATAATAATGGTAATAACATGATTATTGGTCTAACTAAAACAAGTGACAATTTTTAAAAATAGATTAAATCCGACAATCAAGTCATCAATTTAGTCGGAATTGAGATTGTAATAGAACTGGCTTTGTAGGCGGTAGTTTGTATGAAATTTAATAATTTATAAATTTGAAATATTTTTTGTATATGGGTAATAATTTATATTATTTTTTTTATTTTCTACTATAAATTTCATATTTAGCCAAATTATCGAAACTATATCTGATATTAATATTAATAATGTATATTTACTTTGTTTATGATTCAATATAAATTATTTGATGTCATTTTAAGCATTATAGGGTGATTAGATTAATTGCAATCTTTCAAAATTTTAAGGGTGGTTTTATGTAAATTTTTTTTATAAGGGTGATTTTGTGTAGTTTACACAAAATCTCCAATTTACCTAAGACAGGTGATTTTCAATATTAATATTGTTTAAGATGAATAAATTTTTTTTTTAAGGTAGGTATTTTTCATCGAAAATCTCCAATTTACCTAAGACAATTATTTATTTTTATTTAAATCTATTAAACTTTTTTTTTTTCATTTTTTACATTTACTAAAGAAGTTGTAGATTTACGTGGATAAATTATGTGTACCAAAGAGGCCTTTGGAGGTACGGTACACTTTGGTATTGTACTCACAAGAGTCACAGCTGAGTTGCATATATACTTGCATTAGATACAGATTTTAAAAGGGTCCATCAAAATAAATGGAATTCAAGAAATTGCGAAAACGTACCCACCAAGATGTTGAGTTTGGACCACTTTGGTGTTAGTTTGAATGAACAAGACAGATACATGCAATGGGATATTATTTCTTCAAATTTGTGGTCGGTGATTGTCATTGCGATACTCCAACGATTATTGCGCACCATTTCTTCATAGTTTTCGTTCGCAATTTCTAGACGTACCGGCGAAAAACGCTAAATGTAACCTAAACTACGCACTTCGCGTGCGTAGTTTCGGTTTTTCACTCCGGACTGAAACTACGCGTTTGGTGTGCGTAGTTGGAGCCGAGGTGAAGCCGAACAAGCCGATGAATTACGCTACTGGGAGCGTAGTCGGAAATATTTTTTTAAAAAAAAAGAAAAAAAATGCGTAGGAGTAGAGTTAAAAAAAATTATAAAAAAAAAATACTACTACTACTACGCTCCTGGAGAGCGTACTAATAGTTGTTTTAAAAAAAAAAACAACGAAGTTTACGCCTACAACTATGGAAAGAACTACGCATTTGGGCCCTTACTGCGTACTCTTCGTCTTCTTCCCCTTCCAATCTCGTTCGTCTCTGTCTCCTTCCTCAGCGGCTCGGTCTCCTTCCTCAGTGGCTCTGTCTCGTTCGATCGAAAGGTTAGCAATCCCTGTCCCTATTC
This sequence comes from Fagopyrum tataricum, assembly GCA_002319775.1. Classification (NCBI taxonomy): domain Eukaryota; kingdom Viridiplantae; phylum Streptophyta; class Magnoliopsida; order Caryophyllales; family Polygonaceae; genus Fagopyrum; species Fagopyrum tataricum. The sequence continues at coordinate 34,151,569 of CM008279.1, read as the reverse complement.
AATTCAATTCAATCCCGTTTAAATATGATGAAACCCTAATTGAAGCAGCGTAAGTCGATTCCGTTCGATTTCGCCGGCTCGGTCTCCTTCACCAGTCCCGTTCCTCAGCGGCTCGGTCTCCTTCCTCAGCGGCTCGGTCTCCTTCACCAGTCCCGTTCGATTTCGTCACCTACCTTTCCAGTCCCGTTCGATTTCGGCCTTCACCGTTCGATTTCGCCCTTCACCTTTCTAGTCCCGGTCGATTCCGGCTTCACCAGTCCCGGCCCGTTCGATTTCGTCCTTCACTCTTCCAGTCCCGATTCCGGCTTCACCTACCTTTCCAGTCCTGATTCCGGCTTCAAACCTTCTTCGTTCTTCATCTTCAAACCTTCTCTGTTATTGAAGTCCACATGTACGATTGTGCATTGTTTGGATTCTGTTATTGATATTTGATTGTGCATTGTGGATATATGTTCAGCGGTTTGGATTCTGTTATTGATATCTGATTGTGCATTGTGGATATATGTTCTATATTCTCTGTTATTGATATTTGATTGTGCATTGTTTGTCTCTAAAAACTCAATTGGTGTGCGTAGTTTGTCTACAGCGGTTTGGACTCCAACATCGTTTTGGACCCGGATCCGAAAAATTGAGCAATGACGGGTGAAAAACGAAAGGTGAGTCTCTAGAAACTCAAATAACCTAGATTGAATCTAAAATCCGGAATTTTGATTGAATGGAATTTTAAGTGATGGCCGATTGAATGGAACTGAGAAATGGCCGATTGAATGTAAATTGGAATAGAAAGACTGAATTTTGAGTGAAATGAATTGAATGGAAATTGAAATGGATACTCTATTAGTTTGATGTTGTTGTTTGTCATGATAGTTTGATGTTTTTGTTAGTTTGAAGCGATTTTATTTACTTTTGTTATCGTTTTTTGTTGTGGTTCATGTTTAATTTCTTATCTTGTTGTTTGTTTGAATTGATAAATGAATTGTTGTTGATTTTGCTATTGTTACCATTGTAGTCATGATTAATGCTCTTACAAAAAAAAAAAGTCATGATTAATGCGTTCTTTTTGTTTGCTTAAATTAAATTGATAGAAACATGCATCTTGTTTTACTTAGATTGATAGGAATATCTCCAGTAGACCCGTGACTGCATCGGGGCGTGATAGAGCGGTTCGTCTCCGCTCAATGGCCCCTATGTCAACATTAGGGGCTAATGTTGACCAGTCTCAGGCGCATATCAACGATTTGATTGATGTGCCTCATGAGCATGAAGATGATGTCCTCGGAGATCAGGAGGACATTAGGGTAGAGGAGGAGGTCCTTGTAGATCCTGTTGTCCGAGTAGAGAAGGTTGCAGATGAGGACATTAGGGTAGAGGAGGAGGTCCTCATAGATCCAGTTGTCCGAGATGAGGAGGTTTTAGAGGAGGAGGACTATACGGTTGAGGAGGCCTTAGAGGAGGATGAGTACCTAGGTGATAGAGGTACTTTAGAGGAGGAGGTCGAGGTCCCAGGTGATGGGGACATTTTAGTGGAGGAGGTCCGGGACTCCCGCCCTTCGATTCTTGACACCCTAAAGTACTATGACACGCACGTGGCCAGCGACATATGGGAGGGTATTGAGAGGGGAGTCCTACGTGTTCATCGACATCTCCCGTTAGTTGCTCAGTGGGCCGAGGTTGTTAGACTACAGCCGGATGAGCCAGGGACTTGGTTATGGTATGCTCGACGTAGTGGTCTTGTCAGCTTGCACAGGTTCGACTACAGGAGTCCCGACGCTAGTTTGATATCTGCATTTGTGGAGCGTTGGTACCCGGAGACCAACAGCTTTCACTTTCCTTGGGGTGAGATCACGATCACGCTTCACGATGTCGTGAAGATATTAGGATTGCAAATAGACTGGGATATGCTCACTAGTACCTCGAGCCGTGACACACTTTGATAGCTTTGTTTGAGGATATGTTTGATATGGCCGGTACTGATGTTAGGAAGCAGATTAAGGAGGGAGGGATCAGGCTTAGCTTGCTAGATGAGAGGATTACACGTATGAGACGTGATGGCCTTCATTCAGAGCGCTTCGCTAGTGGATATCTACTTATACTGATATGTTCGACCTTATTTTTGGACAAGACTACAAACCGGGTGAAGCATTATTTGTTAGATGTCGTGCGGGATCACGAGAGGACAGGGGCGTTATCTTGGGGTTCGGCGGTATTAGCTGATCTTTATAGAAAATTAGGGAAGGCCTCTCGTGGCAATTGTGCACAGTTGGATGGATGCACTCTCCTACTTCAGGTATATTTAGCCTTTGTCTTTGTTTATTTCTATTAGAATATCTTATAATTATTTCATTACATCTTAATGGTTTGTGAGTGTAGATTTGGATAGGGAACTATTTTCCGGCTTTGCGAGGTGTTGCGCACCCGGATTCCGATAGACATGGATCATCTGTGTTTGCATTACGGGCAGGTCCGAGGCCTCATGGCTTGCAGTCTGATGAGAGTGCCCGATGGTATAGGGTTCAGTTGGATCGGTGTAGAGTGGAGGATGTAAGTTTTTTTAAATGATTTTTCACTAAATTTTTTTGGGTTGTAGTTTTTTTTTTTACATACTGACATTTGCTTTTATTTTATTTAGGTTGTATTCACCCTATTTGGATCGATCGATTTTATTTCCGGGCCTCTACGTCTTTCCCGTTACAGAGGGCTCATTGGACACTTAGGGCGATTCGAGCCGTACATGCCGGAGAGAGTCCTTAGGCAGTTCGGGCGAGTGCAGTGTAAGCCCACCCTAGGTTTGATTGAGCCTTCGACTTGCAGGCGACCAAAGAAGGGTGGTTACAAGTTGACGTTCTCAGAGGGCCATCATTGGGTGACCCGATTTGAGCATCTCTATGACATTTTTCAGCATGATCCTGTGGTTGCCGCTTGGGATGTTGACGAAGAGTATTATGATTGGTTTGAGCCACGTTCCCATATGTACGTCTCTAGGGATCCCGTCAGACACGATCTTCCCGTTCCACATCATCCTGCTCCCATTGCGGATTCGGTTCGGGTATGTTCAAATATTAGTAAGTATTTAAATAGTTGTACATTGGACTAACATGAAAATAATTTGTTTTCCAGCGACTCCAGATCTTGACAGGTATGTTACGCGAGCTTAGAAGGGGTCCTTTACCGATTACCTTAGATGTTGAGCAGCTTGATCATATGATTGAGATCGCTACTGGAGACACGCCACCGGTAGCACCACCTCCATTCCGGGCTTCATAGCGTGATCGGGCTGGCCCGAGCGGTCACTAGTTGTACCTTGGGCTAGTTTATTTTGTTGGACTTTATTTTATTTTTGAACTAGTTTATTTTGTTGGACTTTAGTTTATTATGTTGATGAGGACTTTATTTTATTTTTGAACTAGTTTTTGTTTACATTGATTATAGGAGGTTCGGTACCCTCCGCGCTTCGCATGCGCTTCATTGATATTAATAAAATGGGCTAAGTAGTCAACAAACAGGGGATAGCCCGACCCCTTACATCGATTTTGCAAGGAAAACAAGCTAAAACACCCGCAAGAGGGTCACTCAAATACATGCAAATCATTGTTCAAAAAAAGAAAATAAACTAATACATCACATTACATCTCTATTCATCTCTATTCTTAAGATAACGATAACGCTCAAATTGTTGTGCAAACGGAGCGTTGAAGCCTTCCACGCGTGGATCACGGCCTTTCCAAAATTGAGAGGGGGGAGGTAGAGGTGCTCGTGGACGTAGCCAAACCTTTAAATTATGTGCAATTGTTAGACTAAACAATAGACAAATTTATGAGAAAATGTAAATATGAATACTTACCGGGACAAAGTGATTGCCATTTAGTAGGGCAATTGAATATACCTTAGACGGGGGCCCTTGACCAACTGAGGTCGTGATCATCGGGAGATATGTGCATGACTCATCCCGGCTGAAGAAAGCTAGTGCAACTTGGTAAAATGTGACGAAAGCCAATGCAACTATGGGAACCTTCATCCAATACTCGCTGCTACAAGGGTTTGAATTTGTGTAATTAACCCGGTCAATTAGGTTCGACAACTCCTCTTCTCCATAAATGCGACTGTAAAGTTCAAAGTGTTCGCTCAACTCCCAAGCAAGCTCCACACGTACCCTCATATATTCATGCTCTTCGTACCCCAACAACTTCGCAAATGCTCGATATCCACAATGTCCATCACCTGGAACATCTATGACGCGACTCACATAAGCCAACATGAAAGGGTCGATGTTTTGATGACCCCAATTGAACCCCCGAGCTACAAAATCACGTGGTCCACTCCCACTTGCCATGTAGACTCTTGCTCCTCTCTTGCATCTACAAGATTTACAACATCTTGTTCTTCCGGTATCATCTCACTTGCACTGAGTATCTCGGCCTTTCCTTTTCCACGTCCTCTCCCCCGTCCTCTCCCACGACCGTGCCCAACTTGCGATGCCCTCTTGCTCAAGCTAGCTTCCATTTCTTCTCGGGCATACTCAAATGATGAACGGTCTCGGGTTGTTGATTTCTTCGGTCTTCCTTTTTTTTGCAAAATAGCATCCGGCTCCTTTAACATCGAACACCCCGGGTTCTTCATATTTTGGTAATATCGACCCATGTTCTCAATCTGGTCTTGACTCAGTTTTCCTTCACTATGATCCTTATGCATTTGTGTACAAAGGATATCTCCTAGAGAAATATCATTACTTGTTATTACGATTTGCAAGTGATGGAAATAATAAATATAACACACAAGAGAAATTTGCGTACCTAGAGAAATAAGTGTTGGTTGGAGTCCTTCATCTTCTTCAACATTCACCCGGTCCCACCTTATTTGCCTCCAAAATCTATGTATCTCTTGCAAAGTAATCGGCTTACCAGCTTGAATGGCATTTGCAAACTCGTGCACACAAGGAATTCCATAAGTGTATCTCCAATACCAATCGTGACATTCGGAATCGTATTGCTCCTCCAATGCTTTTTTGTAATTCTCAATGAGGTATTCCATGCATGTGTTGGAAATCTTGTACAAGACCATGGCAAACATAGGATTATCTTCTACCTCTAAAATGTGAAAGTCACGTGTCTTCTCCAACGAAATCATGATTTTTTGATTTTGATCATCAAGCATCAAGTCAATGTTTTGAACAACATTGTCAAATCCACCTTGTGATGACATCAAAGTGTTCTTTAACAATGCGTGTGCACTCTCAACCCTACAACAAATATAATACACGATAAAAGTTTTAATAATAAAAATAATAAATAAGAAATATAAGTCACGAGAGAATTTTACTTACCTATTTGTGGTCCTTGTTACAAAGTGATAATATCTATCCGTCCATGCTCGAACAAGACATTCCTTGAACATTATCAACCAAGTATTCTCAAGATAAGTCATTAGGTTCCACTTATCACCCCATTTCACTTTCATCTTATGAAGTCTCTCCTCATAAGTTGTGACAGAGTGTGAAGAGAACAATCCCATGCAATCTTGTTTGAACTTATTTTGTTGTGCAACTGAACGTGTTTTGTACCATCCATTTTCTTCAATGTTTCGTATCAAGTGAACATTGCAAATTATATGTTTCGCATTGGGGAAGACCTTTCCGATGGCGTTGATAAGGGCAAGTTCCCGGTCCGTTGTAATCACGTCTGGTAGCCGATTCCCGCATATTATCTTAACACGCTCCAATGCCCACTCATAGTGATCCGTAGTTTCCCTCGACATGAATACAAATGCGACGGCAAAAGTCTTTTCCGTGCTAGTGAATCCGACCACCTCCAATAACGGCATTTCGTACCTAATATCATATAAAAATTTGAATCAAATTGAAAAATAAATTACACACATTAACATTAAAGAAAGTGGAATTAGATACTAACCGGTTTGTCTTGTACGTTGTGTCCATCACGAGGACATACGGAAACATGTTCAACCAATGTCTTGACATATGGTGACTCAAGATAAGATCACTAATGATGTTTGTCCCGGGAAGAGTCCTATAATCCGTATAATAATTGCGCTCACCCAAAAAATGTAATGCTTGTTGTGTTATCGTCCGCCCGCTTCTATCTTCTACCTTCTACCTTCAATTTATATCGAGCGTTGTAGATTTGTTGTGTAGATGTGACATTTGATGGATATTCCTTTCGAAGCATATCCAAAATTTTCACCGGTTTAACGCCGGAAGCGGAACAAGTTCTCACCTTCTGCATTTGTTCGCTCGTAAGCCGACCCGAAAATGAATGGCCTTCTAGTGATGGTAGAATATCGTGGTTGTGACTACCATGAACCACGGTAATCTTCCACCTAGTCGGTACCACTCCATTGCTCCGTTGTACTTCATCCCCCACTATCTTAAATTTACAATCCCTTTTCTTCGACTTTGATCTACACCTATTCGAAGGATCAATATCATCCATCTTCACACTCTTTCGCCTCCCAAATTTCTCACACACCAATACAACCTTCCCATATTGATGATCGCTCGGCTTGTATGATTTTAATATGATCATCACCATATAATGTTTTCTACCTTCCTCACGAACCCAATCAACTAGGGAATCTTTATCCGGAAAAAATTGTTCGACTCCAAACACATCCGAATAATCTAGTTCCTCTATTTCGGGTTGATTTTCCATTGCAATAATAAGCTACAATATATATTAAAAACTTGTAAATACTCTATATCTCGCATGTTAACCTACAACGCGTTTATTTATTAAAAACTTGTAAATACTAAAAATCTAAAAATACGACATTACATACCTCATTAGGGGGTTGCAATTCATCGTCGGAAGAAATACCGCCGCCGGCTTCATTAGATGACATCTTTCTTCTTCTCCTCCTCTTAGTTTTTGTAGAATTTGAGACAATTCGATACAAAACGATATTAATCTTGTATATATAGGAAAAACAATTTGTAACCGTTACAAATATGACCGTTTTTTAACGGTCATATTATATTTAACTACGCTAATGGCAAGCGTAGCCGTAAATATTTGAAAATATGACCGTTGGATTTTTTTTAATCTACTACTACGCTTATGGCAAGCGTAGTAGTAGTTTTTTTTTTAAAAAAAAAAAAAAAAAAAAACTACTACTACGCTTATAGCAAGCGTAGTAGTAGTGTAGTAGTGTTTTTTTTATTTTTTATTTTAACTACTACTACGCTTATGGCAAGCGTAGTAGTAGTGGTTTTTTTTTTAAAAAAAAAAAAATCTACAACTACGCTAATGGTAAGCTTAGTAGTAGTAGTAGTAGCAGTTTTTTTTTTCCCCTTACGGCTACGCATATGGCAAGCGTAGTAGTAGTTTATCGGCTTGTTCGGCTTCGCATCGGCTCCAACTACGCACGCCAAACGCCTAGTTTCAGTCCGTAGTGAAAAACCGAAACTACACAGGCGAAGTGCGTAGTTTAGGTTACGTTTAGTGTTTTTCGCCGGTACGTCTATTATCGGCCTTAAAATAAATAGGTTGTTGATAAAATTTAACTGATAAGAATCAAAAGAAGAATGTTTTTTTTTTCCAAAAAAAGAAAATTGTTTTAATATATTTTCTATTTTAATTAAAATATAGATCTTGTAATCGTTAACCTTATTACTTACTCCTAAAATCTTGAACTTTTAGGTAAATAATTTATTTTGGATATATGGAACATTCTTACTAACTTCTTTATCAAATCTAAATTTGTGTTTTTGATTGAGTTTCTGAAAATAAAATTAACCATAATAAAAGTCAACCATCTAAAATTAACCTACCTTTGGTATTAGCCGTATATATAATATATAGAGACAAATAATGTTTTCATAAAAAATTATACATAAAGTTTACTATATCAATCATAATTAACTTTTAAAATTAAAAAATTATAAATAAATCGGATTTCAAAATCTTCTTTTAAATCACTTTCGTATTTATCACAACTTTTATTAATCTCATGGTTTTCCTACCATTGATCTCATCACTAATAAAGATTAAACACGACTTTTTGAAAAATTGCATATAAATCATTATAAGTACAAAAATATTATATATCCGAAAATGTAACCCTAACAACAGGGAAATGAGTAAAACTAATTACAATAATTAATCACAAAATAATATTAACAATATAGAGTAAGGATAAGGATGACTTAATATACTTTCACATTGAAGGACTTACCTCTTTATAATTACATCCGTCAAATGAGTTATAATGCATAGTCCAAGTTGATGCAACACAAACACAGAATTAATCCACGGCATACTCTATTTATGTGAAAAATCGAGATACAATCTATTTCTTAATGGTACTTATGAAAGATCGATCAAGTAATCTAACATATATCACCTGCCCATTCAACATTAGAGGATGCATGAAATAAAACACGCAACATGATTCCGTGCATGCTAACCATAATTTATCAATAGCAAACATAAATTTGTAAATGAATCGATTAGAAAATAAAGTTTAACCGGTATGATTTCCGTGTTAGAGTGATGGAAACTTCACACTAAATTGGATCAACTCAAATACATTATTAGTACTTAAACTACCAACTTTACTCAATTAAGCAAATTCAGAGTAGTAGAATCGTCAATTTAACGAAATTAGACTATGAATATACCCTAAATTGCATTCAAGCATCTTGTTCAGGTACAACTTCTTGGTTCATAGTCATATCTTTGGGAGTTGGTTGCAGTGTTTTATCCGATACAGGCGTGGTTGTTGTTGATGTTGACGCGTGATGGTTGTTGTCGATGCTGATGCGGCTGTTGTTGGTGCCGATGATTTACGCTTCCGGGTTTTTTCACCCTGACAGACGGAAAATAGGCATTTAAAATGGTTGTTCTAATCTATTAGAGCATATTTTCAATTAATAATAGAAACTTCACAATTTTATTCCTATGCACGGAAAAGAAATCAAATAATAGGATGAAAATAGGTATTTAAAATGGTAATTAAGAAAGAAATCTCAATACTACATAGTACATAACATTCGTTAAGAAAGCATTTTACCTATGTACTGAAGTTTGCTTACTAGCAGCTTCCAACTCCTAACCATCAAAGTTGAACCATTTATCTATTAACTTGTCTTGGTTCATCTGCTTATCTCTGTACAGGTGTGAATGTTGATTTTAAGAGCTCTACTCAAAAAATCAAATAATAGGATGAATATTATACATACTTTATAATTAAAAAAACAACCTTGAAGTAAGAAATTTTGTTTTTGGCGAGTCTTTAGACTCTCTATAATGAAAAGAGAAGAGGTTCATTTGGAATAAAAAGACAAAGCGATAATGGTATATATTGCATAGTGTAATATCAATTTGAACTGCAACAAAAGTAGAGACAGAGAAACATACAATCGGAATGGTTGCATAAAGATGTATCAGCGAGAGATTTAGAAGAGAAGCGTTGTGACTTGTGATGATTAGTGAGGATATGAAATCGATTAAAATAAGAAGTAAGGCGAAATCTCAGCTTTTTGAAAAGGATAGGATGATGAGGTAGGAGCAAACGTATTTAAAATGAGAAAGTGTGCGGTGTAAGATATATTTTTTAAATAAAATTATTTGTTAATATTAAAAGATTCGATCTTATCTATGAATTATAGATTAGTTTTAATTTCTATAGGGCTAGCACGTAAATTTGTTGCTAATAATTAAAATTAATTTATAAAAAAATTTTACATATCAAACTAAATCTAAGATACCGGTGTGATTTGAGTCAATAATATTTAAAATTAAATCCAATTAAAAACATTTTGTTCGAGATTTTCAAAACGAAAATAACAACTACAATCAAAGTCAACAATTTAAAAATAAACAAATAAAAAAATGAGGTTTTTAATTAAGCCAGTAGTTATATCCAGCCAAACCTTCAAATAGTTTGGGATTTATTTATAGACTATTTAATTTAAATTTCAAAATAAATAATAGTAATGAAATTTTAGTAAATATTTTACGATCCTTAAAATAGTTTTGGATTTATTCATATATTAACTAATTTATATGTACAATCAATTTACGTAGTAATCTATTAATCTATTAATACTATTAAAGAGAGACTTCTCCCTTACAATAGTATACTTCCAATATTACCTATGTTATGTTATGGTAAATTTACAATTCTACCATTCTCCTTTTTCTCAGCCTTTCATTTAATTCTTTTTGATACTCGGGTTATTTATTTATCCTCTCCTCTCTTTAGCGTGTGCCAAGTGCCAACTGATGTAAAAAATTTGTACACATGTTGGACCCTCTTCTTCTTGCCGTTTTCATGAGTTTCTCTAGCGAAAACCCTAATTTTATAGTTCCCCGACCTCATGAGTTCCTCTAGGCAAAACGTATTACAAGATTCTCACCATGGTTGCTCATACTCTCGCGCCTCTCTTTTTCTCACAAATTCCGCTAACATCGACCTACTCATTGAATCATTGTTTCTTTCTTTCGTTCATTTCGTTTGCATTGACAAAATAAAAAACCTCTGCAATTGGGTCCATGTTTCTTCTTCACAGTTCCCAGAGACGGCTTCGTTGATGGCCAAGGCGGCCATGAGTGGCCACGCTCAACACTTGTAAGTTCTCCCCTTTCCCCCTTATTATCGATGGTACTGAGAATATATCTCTCTATAATTTCGCTAATTCACTCTCTCCGGAAGCTGAGACGGTGGACTACGTCTTTTGTTGATTTTCGAAACTTGATTTGCAGATGAAATTAGTCGCCACCACCACCACCTCTTCTATCGTCAATCCACCGGACCTGGCCTCTCAAGTAAGGCGCTCTATTTTCGTCGTTTATACGTTTAGTTTTCTCTGTTATTTGTCTGGGTAATTTCTCCTCAGCAACTCTATTCTATTTTGTCTTCCCATCATCTCATGCGTAGCAGTGGACCTTGCCTTACAATTTTGTCATTGATCCGTTCAAACGTAAGTCTTCATCTCCTCTATCGGTTTTCATTATCGAATTACAAAAAAGAATGTCTGGTTTAACGTGTTGCTCTTGCAAACTCCTCTGTGTTCGAATTCGTACAATTTTCTTTCATTCTTCTTCTTCAATTTAATATCCTTCTAAATCCTTCTTTATTGCAAAATTTACAGTGAATTTGTCTACTTGAATTTCTTATAGATAAAATGAATTGCAGATAGACCTAATAAATCATTACCCAAGCGATAAGCAGGTACATAATTGGCAATGAATCTGCAAGCGAAATCTAAAATGTTTATCAGCACAATCAAATTAGATCTGCCTTAGATCTTTCGAATCAAGCAACAGAGTCGAGCGACAAGGACTTACCGCCTTCTTCCGATTTGATCCTAACTACAATGTCTTTCTAAGAAACTCAAACCTAGAAAAAAATCGATTTACCAACTAATCCGCCGTGAAGCAAGTAGAATCATGTCGTTATTTTATTTGTGGAAATAAGGACTATAACTTATGGAAAATAAGGATAGAACATTATGGTTGTGTGTTGGGATCTCTATTCAAGGGTGGTTATAGAAACATAATGAATATGAATGCAGCCTAGGGAGCTTCACAACTGCATTATCTTCTTATAATGTTAGATTCCATCCTACTATCGTTGAATTTTTGCATTTTAATTTCAGTGAACTGATTATATTCTGTTTTTTTATATGAATCAGAAGAATCTTGGAAGCAAGCGCTAATCTTGGCTTACTAGAACTCAGGTATTGTATATGGTGATTTAAGCACTTCTCCTCTATATGGCAAGAATTTATTAGAGAACCCGTATATGTAATAATACACAAAATATGACGTGATGGTGTCAATGATGCTTTTACCTTGTTTATTACGCTTTATGAAAATAGGATTTTGCAACCAATACTGCATATGCAAGTCTCTTACAGTGTAATATTTTCTCTAAAAATGACGTGATGCAGATAAGAAAGAAGAGATGAAACCAATGAATTTTTGGTTGAGGCTATCTCAAGCCTTAAGCTTGGAAATGGAAGTGTGTCACCATCGCAACAAGAACACTCAAAGGCTCATCTCGAAATCACTTAGCTTCATTGATAAACAAATTTGGATATGTCCATGAGGTATAACACTATGAAGTTATGAATCCTCTGAATCATAGCTTTTGAATCATCCTAACATTGTTAGGATTCACGGGGTATATTATTTTTTCCACTCTTAAGTCTTTTAGGCTAATATTCTTACTAATGTAACCTGGTTGTAATTATAGGTTTTAGCCTCAATAATAAATAGATTTACATAGTAATGGAATATGTACTCTAAGGCCGACTCTTTGATAAACTTGTGAGCAAACTCATTCTAATGATGACCAAGCAAGTCTCACCAAGCAAAGTATTGGACACTAGAGGTGATCTATTCTACTAATGTATTTCTCCTTTAGTTGCATCTTTTTAATGTGCTCCTTGCACTCTTATTAACGTCCATAAAAAATGCTTAAGAAGATAAAAGTGCTTGTCGAACTGCACTGGAAGCATCTCTACGTGAAGTCATATTTCAAATAATAAAATTTGTGAATGAAAAAGGATCATGTTCCTCCAATACCAATTTGATGGTTACAAGATCCTTCCATCTTTGAACTGTGTATATGATTTAATTGATTTCACATCAGGCTACTTAGGCTCCTCTCCTTAATATGAATTTATAGGACAACTGACATGGTAAGGTATGCTTACTTGTGAATTGCTTGCATGATGTGCCATCTTTGAAATACTTTTCTCTGATTTGAACGGCCTATGGTATTCTAAAAAAATGTATTAGTCACAAATTCAATTTATTTTTCCAAATTTCTATAAGATTGTTGTAAGTTATGTACCTTCTTGTAATTATTAAAATTTTCTAACCTGATAGATAAATAAAGCTTAGGGACAATGAGCACAATAATGGTGTTTATGGTTTCATCATTATTGATTGGATTCAGTTGTTCAAAAGTGTGGGTCCTAAACACAATGGTTTGTTTGTGCAAGTATTAAATATGGCGATAATGAATGACCTACTCCAGAGGTTAAGGAATTCGAAGAGGTTAAGGAATTATATGTCAAGGTTCCCCCACCACAGGGAAGGTGAGAATTTTATGGTTTGTATCTTTGTGTTGCTTCTCTTTTCTTTGTTAGGGATATAAACCGGTTCTTTCACTTTTATGTATCTCGCTAATCTTGTTTTGTGACCATGAATATGATTAGGTGCGGAAAGTTGTTGAAAAGCACAAGAAAGGGGAGTATATACTTGAATAATTCATGGGAAGTTCACACTACATCTTTTGCAGGATGTTTGGACATGAAAAAGGTATGTTTCTGCTAACTTTGTAAGTCACCTTCTGGTATGGGATTGATCAGCTCCGGAAAATTGAGGCTTCCAAGGTAAATACGGCTATGTCTAGGAATAATAAAGTAATTTACTTTCCGAAGGGAAATCAGATGCCCATGGGCATGAACCGTTAAGTTTCAAGGCGAGTCTCAATCGGTTGCGATGGCTAATTTTACATGCTGATTTACTGATTGAAGTTTAGGGTGCTGTTTCTTTCTCTCCTTAATTTTGTGGTTGAAATAATGGTGGGTTGACGCTGAATTGGGGAAGGTTTAATACCACTATCTATGATGCGGCTTAGGTACATGTTCATACCCCTATCTATGACTCACTTGAATTTAAAAAAAATAATTCTGACGTCTCACAGTTGACAATATTTTGACACCAACTATCGAGGCTTAAAGATTTTGACTTACTGAATTGGATGTTTAATAAACTACCATCTCATGCTTGATTGTGATTTTCTGTAGTATGAACTTTTCATCAGTTGCTTTAGAGATTTGATCATATACAAACTCAGTTTTTATGGCATTTCCATATTTTGTCTACACTCGGTTTATACATCATATTAACACTATCATTAAAAATCACATGATCTTTTCTGACCATAACCTGCATTTTTGTGTAGGATTATAGACTAGCGCATCCTGAAGTCACTGATTACAATCTCCAAATGTCATGCAACATCTCCAAAATCGATAGTTGATGTTGCCAACTTGAACTTGTCCAACTGCTATGGTATGACATTACTTCATGTGATGTTTTCCGCAGACTACACGACTGAACTTTAGTTTACTTTGCATGCTCTTGTATTTACTTTATAAGTTTGAGGTGTATATTTAACTGAGATGAGGCACTTTTGTTTTGCTGGATTATGTGCTGATTTATGGCGTCTTGTTGCTGCAGATAAGAATCAATGGGGAATCAGGTAAAAAAGAGGACTCCAAGTGGCCCAAGGATAAATGGGTGGTCACCGCTAACCGATGATCAAAATCCGGTTCTTGGACAAGTTGCTAATGTTGTTACGGTCAAAGAGGGGAATTAAAGGATAGACAAATCATATGGACCATATATGCCCCCTGAGTACGATGTTTATATTATGGTACTATGTTCGAATACTATCAGTGTAACTATAGGTTCCGCAACTTCCCCATGATATTATACGAGTTAATAGATGAATCATATTGTAACACCCCGAATCCGTAGGACTCGAGGCGCTACTGGGCTAGGATCTCACAATGGATCCTGACCCTAGCCTGACAACAACTTCACTGAACCTTACAACAAGGCACTAACAGATTAAAACAAAACATGAAACTGATATAAATATGTACATGTCAAAAGAGTATACATGGTACTGCTGAGTACAAAAGTTAAACCAAAAGCCGTACAACCGATAACAACTCCAAAATCCCACAAATATGCCCAGTGTACGGAACCCTCAGCAGATCACCCCACTGGATCACTCCTCAGTCCTCCTAACCTGCGAAGGAACTACAACACGGTATGAAACCGTTAGCTAACTATACACATATATAAGAGAAGCAAGAGCACAATCACACATCATATAAACGATAACAACTCATCATGGTATCACACATTCACCCGGTTTATTATCTTTAATAAGTGAATCAATCAATCGTATAAAATATGTATATATATGAAGATAGGTGACACGAGGAATATGATCCCGCCTCTAAGTACTCTAACCAGCTGGGGTAGTATCAGCACACCTCCCGTGTACCCTGTGGGAATGGTGAGGGCCTTCCTTTATACCAGTACTGGCCTGACTACAGAGAACCTCCCAGACTCCACGGCGGGATGAAAGGGAAAGGTTATCACAGCCACTACGATGGGCGGTCAGTATAATAAAGATAGGTCTGTGACCATCATAACATAATCATACTCGTAATCCTATTCCTAATCATGCTATAAAGCATATAGCAAACACCACTCAAGCATACATCCAATATAAGGATAGTAGCTAAGTAAGTCCTATGGACTTACCTCGATCTCAGTAGTAACTCAAGTATGATCCACTCTCAAAACGTCTACTCCAAACTGGAGGACAGCACAACCTATACAAGGCACACGTACATATATCACAATCCTATCACACAAAGGGTCACACCTAGACCCAAGGGATCCATAAGGGATCAATTCCAACTCGTAAACCTCAAAGCCCTAACCGGCAATTCCATACCGTAATCATCAATATCCGAATCCTAGCATGGTACTAAGTTTCTCATACTAGAAAGGAAAGGATCTACCTAGCTTTAGGTAGAGCCGGGATCAAAACGCACCTGCGGAACACAGAGGCGCAGGGGCGAAAACAGATGGCCGCGGGAGCGGCGGAACGTGGCCGCGGGGGCGGTGACACGGGACGCGGGCAGCCGCTGGCGCTGGACACTGTCGCCGCGGGAGCGGTGACTCCTGGCCGCAGGGGCGGTGAAAACGCAGAAACGATTCTGCAATCTCCTCCTCGGCTCTTTCACGTGATCAATCACGTCTACTCTCTTCCAGATTCGTACACATACATAAGTATACACATACAACCATCAATACACATCTATGCAAGCATCTAATCCTAAGCTAGGAAGGAAGAACAAGAAAGGAAGAAGAGAAGCAAGAAGATCCTTACCACACTTGGAATCTAAGGCTGCAGGGAAAGGTCACACACAACACAAGCTTGCCTCAAGCTCAGCAACAACAAACACTAGCATCATCATCAACCACAAGGTACACTTTCAAAGTCAAACTCCAAGGGAAACAAGATCAAACTCACAAGGGAAACAAGATCAAACTCACAAGGGAAGAAGGATAAGCAAGGTGGACGTAGGAAGCCTGGAATGGGATGAGAACAAAGTGAATGAAACCCTTGCTCAGCAAGTAGAAGAAAGAAATAAGGTTAAGGGTAAAGCACGAGTCAAGAGGTCAAGGAAAACGGCTGCAGCCGCCGTAATCCGCAGGGGCGGTAGGAGTGCCCGCGGGTGCGGTGCGCCGCAGGGGCGGCGGGATTGGCCGCTGGGGTGGCAAAGCTAATCTCGGCCAAAGTTCGTCTCGGTCAAATACCAATCTCGGTCCGAAAGATTACGGCTCTTACACATATCTCCGTAATCGATTCCCGTTGCGCGTGCGTAGCACGCGCGACGCATCTAGTTATATGAAAAAATGTGGGTTAACATATGATCATATCTCAAAAGATTTTTTGGAAAATTTTGTTAAAATAAAATAAGGTATTAATCAGATCGAATTTGTCAAATTTCGAAAAAATTTAACGTACTAATCAAATCGAAAAACATTTAACTTTAATCAATTTAATTTTGTAAAATTTAAATAGATAATTTTAAAAACAAACCGATATTTTACGTTTACGTTCAGATATGATCTAGTTAATTAATATATTTCAAATTTTATTTTAGTAACAAATATTTTGTGGCTTAGAAAAAAAAGTTTTAATCGCCCAAAAAATTATGGAAGCGCCACGTCAGCACAAGTGACGGCTCTTTTAGTATAGGTATATAGATAAAACAAACTCTTTTAGTTAAAAAATTTTATTATGATAAGATTCTAGATTTTTGTGTACGTAGGATTTAAATTTATAAACTCCTTTTTCCTTTTTTTTAAATTATCTAATTTATAAATTATTTTATTTATTTTTATAAATTTGTAATTAGTTCTAATATATATATTTAAAATTGCTTGTTTTTAAGGTAATCGGATATTTTATTTATTTATTTTAATTTTAAATTACTTGAATTTTCTACTTTTGTTAGTTATTTTATAATTTTATTTTATTTGAAATTGTGATTGTCACGCGGGTTAGAGGTAGTTAGTTTTAGTTACAATATGTTGTAATTTTTGTGCTATGATATAACGATCTATTATATATATACATATATATATATATATATATATATATATATATATATATATATATATATATATATATATATATATATATATATATATATATATATATATATAATCCGAGTATAACTTTGTGTACGATTGTTTTACCCCTCAAGTCGGTTATATAATCATAACATATACTTTTTATCACATATGATATTCACTCCCTTTCAAAAGTTGGATTATACCTACCTAGACCAATTTTTAGTCACGGACAAATTTATGCGGCAATTATAAGAGTCACAAGTAGGGATGGTTTGAGGATCGTGATATGTGATCTTACGATCATGTCACAAAATATTACAAACAATGTTGTATTTAATGAAATACTTTAGGATATAATATAACGTGGTTATACTATTATTTTATTATTTGTTTTAAATTTTAACTCTTATTATCAATACACAAAATAAAAATAAGTTAAAAAATGTATATTTTACAAATACCCGTGCACGACACAGGTACTAAACTAATAAGTATAACTAAAATAGACATTTATGTAATCTTGTGATGATTTTCTCAACTGAAGAGCAGTATAAGTAAAATTAAGAAAAATTTTGGATGGCGTCACTGTGATTTGGGGTATTCCGGATTTTTCGCAAGAGTTTTTTTGAGTTCGGATGGTACCCTTAAGCATTTACATTTTCGAATTTTGCTCAAATATAATCAACAAGCCAAACACTCCCCAGGTTGCAATTAAAAGAGTAAAGGGAAAAAAAAACTTAAATACAATTAATCATATTTCGCTAGGCATCGCTGCCTTTTCCTTCGCTCCATGTATGGCAGGACTCTTCTCCTCTGTCTCTAGATTGCTCGTCCCCTCCTTCGCAAAGGTTAGGGCTTTCTCCTCCTCGGTCGTTTTCTCCGTCTCTGCATCTTCACTCCTCACCTCTTTCGTTTCTCATCATCGGTTCACAACAAGGCTAGGCAATTCTTACCTCATGACATCGTATGTTGAGATGAGATCATATGTGCAGTGTTTATATTCAACTGCTACAGGTATTTTTTTGGGTATTAGTCCCGTAAACTTGAGCTTTGTTTTAGAATTTTGTATATATACATATTTTGAATAAATTGGAACGATTACAGGAATATCATTAGAACCTAGACTAGGGTAGCCATTGTTGATAACAGGAACTAATCTTTCATCACTCAATATAATTAAATTGGAGAATATTGTAATTGATAAGATTATTGTCTATTAGATATTTGGAACTTAATCTGCACTCATAATTATATCAAATTGAGACCTAACTCCTGCAAATTTGAAGCAAAATGAGGTTGTTACATAGCTTGACTGGCCTGGATTACTTGGATCATATGTGTAGTGAATTTGGGCAAACTTGGTTCAAAATTTTCAAGCCTGGGTATTCGGTTGGAGTGGAGGTGAAGAATTGCCTAGCCCGGCGATGGACAGAGGAGGAGAAACGATGGAGGAGACGAGCGAAGATGTAGAGACGGAGGAGACGATCGAGGAGGGAAAACCCTAGCCCTTTGCGATTGAGCGGGGATAAAGCCCTAGCCCTTTGCGAAGGAGGAGACGAGCGCTGCCCGTGGAGTGACGGAGGAGACGATCGAGTCCTGTCCTAGAAGAAAAGGAGGAACGAAGATGAGCGATCCCTGCGGACTCCAAAATCCAATTAATTATATTTAGGTTTATTTTCTTTGTTTTATTTTTTTTAATTGTAACGTAAGGAGTGTTTGGTTTGGTTAGTAAATTTGGATAAAATTCAAAAAAGTAAAAAGCTTAAGGGTACACCCAGACTCTAAAAAATTCTTGGACAAAATTCAGAATATCTCAAATTACAATAATATCGTCCGAAATTTTTTCCTAAAATCAATGAAAACATGTCACACGATCCAAAACCACTTTAGTATGTCCTTAGCCCCGACCCCACATCTCCACATGGGTTTGCTAAGGTATGCTCGATAATACAAGATTTGTAAGATTTGAAAACTTTATATTTTTTGAATATCTACGAAAAATATAATTGGAATTTGGTAGGAAAAAAATTTATAAATATATTTTGTAGGATGATATTAACAAAAGTGATGAATATTGAAAATATTTTTCTTAGTATAAAGACATTTGGTAAAAAAGGTAAAATTAAAAGAAGTTATTAAAATGTATACAAAAATTTACTCAAAACTATTTACCTTAATTTAAAAAACAAAGACTCACAAAAAATATTAATTCTCAATAAACTTGTAATGCTAAATATGAATAGGTTTTTCATGATCGTAAAACTCCACAAAAATCTACCATAAATTTTACATAATAAGACATAAGTGTCGTTCCTCGACCCGGAGGATGCTTGAATGAGCAAGGAAATTTCATAAGTTACCAATAATAACCGACATATTTGTTAATATATGCTTTAACAAATATGTTGGTTATTATATGTAACTTTTAAAAATTGTTGATTATCTTTAATCTAACTTTTGCAAGTACATTAGCTGATTTATAGATATCATCTGTCGTAACCAAAAACCTAATTCTTGAAGTACATGTATCAATGGTTCACACTTTATGAACATTTGTATATGTAATATATATATATATATATATATATATATGAAGGATCACGTTTATAATCTGTGTGAGATGGTCGATGCTTCATTGAATAAAGTTATTCATCAAAATGGAGAGACTGTTGCTGTTTCTCTTACTACTTTTGTTCATTAATATTTCTTTGAATACTATAATGCCTACGTACTGTCACAACTCACGTACAATATTTGTTTTTTAGTTTGGTACGTAATATGTATGAGCTAGGATAAAGAATTCCCCATGCGCAATTTCAAACGTTTTTCATAAGATTCATTCAAATATTATCAACTCAGATCCATATAGTTTATTTATATCTTTGGCTTTTAAATAGTTTAGCACTCACGTTAAGTAAATAACAAAACCCGTTATATATATGAAGAAACAAAAGTATGTATTTTGGTAGAGAAAAGATATAAGTTAACATCGTTTATGCACATGCTCTCTGTCCCTTCACTTATGGACTATTAACTTCAAATCCATGTCCCTCTCGTACAATTAGTGTCCGTTTGGTTGGAGTGATGAAATAGAAACGGGGAATGAAATCAGTTAAGGGAAAAGAATGGAAATGGAAATAATTAGGTTAGTTTTATGTGTAAAAGACCTCTAAACAAACATAGTTTTTGATTGATTCGGAATCATTCCGTTATCGGGAATGATTCCTAGCGATACTAAACGAGCCCTTGATCTACATCTACTAACACTTTTATCCAAATTTATTTTCCCAATTCTTTATCAATATATTCCCCTCACAATACATATGTCGATCATATACGTACAAGGATTGTCGGATATAGTATGATGATAATAATCTAGAGATTGCTCACACAATAAAAATGGCATAGACGTTTAAGATTCAATAACACAAGAAAATGACCGAATCACCTACATATATCAAACCAAATGCAATACATCTTCTTCTTTTTAATATTTTCAAGAAAAAAAATTGGTTCATTTAGGTTACATCACATCAACTAAACCTAGTTCTTTTGAATTCTAGAAAGTTCTATACACTGGAGCACAAAACCTATCTCTATATATATCGTAACATCTACAAGCTTGAGAATACAAGGAGAAAACAACCCATTACAATATACAATAGCATGATCATGATGTATACCAAGATCACTAGATAACAAATCCCTTCAACCAAATTTTCCCTTTAGCTGCTTTTGTCAATACCATGTACTTTACCTCTGTGGTAGACAAAGTGTTTGTTGATTGTAGGGTTGCCTTCCAACTCATAACAGAACCACCAAGAGTGAAAACATAATCGATCAAAGATCTTCTAGTATCAACACATCTCATGCGTAATGAGAATCAAAGTACCCCGTGACCAAACAATGTGTATCATTCCTATAAACGATCCCGATGTCAGATGCATGCACCTCTAAGGTATCGAATATCCTCTCCACACCTTGCTAGTGTTCTTTCCTGGTTGCCCCATGAACCTAATCACGACACTAACAACTTGTGTCAAATCCGGTCTTCTGCAAAGACCATAACATACATCAAACTTCCTATTGTACTAGCATAAGGGACTCGCAACATATACTCCTTCTCATTCGATTGGGGTAAAACTAGAGTGGTACGTAAGATGGATGTTGGCAACACTGGTGTATCAATAGGCTTGGTCGATGACATTCCGAACCTTGAAAACACCTTTTCAATGTAGTCTTTATGTGATAAGAAAATCTTCTTATACCCCTATCTTTAAGTATATCTATTCCTAGATATTCCGAGTTGCCCCTAGATCTTTCATCTCAAGCTCAACACTCATGAGACCCTTCATTTTCTGAATGTCATGCTTGTTATTTGAAGCTATTAAAATATCATATACATACAAGATCAAATGAATGAGAATTTCATCCTTCAACTTGTTATAGTATACACAACTATAATAAGCATTCATGTTGTAATCATTATCCATCATATAGCTGTCAAATCTCTGGTACCACTACCTCGGAGACTACTTAAGTCCACATAAAAACTTCTTCAACTTACACATAGTTCTTTCCCTGAAACTTGAAAACCATCCGGCTAAGTCATGTATATTTCTTCTTCTAACTCTCCATGTAAGAGAGTTGTCTTTACATCAAATTGTTCGAGCTCTAGATCTTGATGTGCCAATATTGCTGATAACACTTTGATAGAGGTGTGTCTAACTAACGGTGAGAAAATTTCATTGTAATCTACTCCCTCTCTCTAATGAAAACCGTTGCAACAACGAGCCTTATACTTGACCCCTTCAGTAGGCGGCATCCCTTCTTTCTTAATGAATACCCATTTGTAAGTAATGACCTTTCTCTCTCTAGACGGTATGACTATCTCCCAAGTCAGATTCTTATGAAGTGACTCCATCTCAACTCTTATTGTTGCAAACCACTGTGCAACTTCAGGCCCATATAAAACTTCTCTATAGGTTGATGATACATGACTAGTATCATTCACCTCTTCAACAATTAACCTATAGGGCATAACCAACCATATTCTTAAAACCGTACCTTTGTAGAGGTCTTACTTCATCTTCTTCTTGTGGAAAAAGCTTGATCTCCCCCCTGATTCCACTGGCTTTCCTATCGAGTTAAGCATATAATTCTCATAAAAAACAACATTTTTACTCAAAATAATTCTTTTTTCGGATGGATACCAAAATATGTATCCCTCGACACCCTCTCCATAGCCTACAAACACTCCTTTCTTTGCTCGAGGCTCTAGTTTACCCTCATTTACATGATAGTATACGGTACAACCAAGATCCTTAAGATCTGAATAGTCAGCAAACTTATCAAACCACACCTCATAAGGTGTTTTGCAGTTTATGCTAGTGTGAGGTCCACGGTTTTATCAAGTAGCATGTTGTAGTCGTTGCTACTGCATAAAACCTCCGATCCAGTTTTGCATTAGAGAGCATGTACCTTACTCTCTCTAGTAGAGTT
Organism: Fagopyrum tataricum; assembly: GCA_002319775.1. Lineage (NCBI taxonomy): Eukaryota > Viridiplantae > Streptophyta > Magnoliopsida > Caryophyllales > Polygonaceae > Fagopyrum > Fagopyrum tataricum. Next base: position 34,128,863 of record CM008279.1, on the reverse strand, counting down.
TGATTCATCCTCTCAGCTATACCATTCTATTGTGGTGTATAAATGACTTTATGATGGCGAGCAATTCCAACATCCTTGTAGAATTGATCACACTCAAACAAACAAAACTTCATACCATTATCAGTTCGCATGCTTTTGACCTTCTTCCCTGTTTGATTCTCCACTAACGTTTTTCTCTCCTTAAAGTTCTTGAAAGCTTATCCTTTGTGTTTCATAACAAACAATCAAGTCATTCTTGAATAATTTATCAATGACAGACAAGAAATACCTCTGACATCCTAGAGACTCAATGCTAGCCAAACCCAACAATCCGAATGAATGTAATCAAGTGTGCCTTTTGTCGAGTGAATACCATTTTGAAACTTGTTGTGGTGTAGCTTCCCAAGGACGCAATGCGCACAAAAGTCAAAAATCGTGATCTTGTGACCGCCAAGAAGATATTGCTTTGTCAAAAGCTACATCGCCCTTTCACCCATATGACCAAGTCTCATATGCCATAACTTAGTCATATCATCCTTGTGAACCTCTTAAGATGCAACATAAACTGATCCAGAAATAATAGAATCACGTAGAAACATTGCTTTAGAAACAACTTGTTGGTGAGAGACTTCGTCATGTAGAGGCTCTCAAACTTCAACCACGTTTTGGATGTAGTATCCTGATCCAAAACCTCGCAAAGGACATCATTTGCGAGACATACCATGATGGTTGAATGTGTCTTATCCTCTTGAGTGGTCATTTTAACAATATCGCCCTTCTCCTTATCGGATCCCTTTCTTGACAATGGTCCCCATAAGCCCCTGTTGTTTATAAAACGCTCGCATCTTGATTTGCCACATATTGAAATTGTTCCTCCCTATGAACTTGTCCATCTTTGTGTTGAAAGAAGACATATTTCTCCTAGATTGAAAAAAGAAAATAACCCAATAGCCCATATGCTAGTTTGTTATGTGGAATTATGAGAAAGAACAAAACTCAACAAACAAGATAGACATCACATATATTTATAGTGGTTCACCAAATATTGGTTACGTCCACTTCCAAAGAGATTTTATTGAGGAGTTTCAAGTTACAAATTAATAAACAGATTAAATCAAATTATAGGAGGCAAAGGTAACACTATAATACATAGAGTAACGAAACTCTAGGTTATACTTGGTCGTCAAGTATAAGACTAGGTCAAACAATAAAGGTCCAAATAGATGACAAGCACAATTCAAAGCATATCAACATTAACTATAATGCACGAACACAACGAGAAACGAGAAAGCGTCAATCCTCAAAAGCATAGGAAGCGGGGGCAATGTGAAGAAAACAAATAATATATCATTTTAAATCTATAGAAATGTAGAATTCATACATTATAATGAGATACATCTACGTGGAAAAAAAAACTCCAATGATATATGAGTAGATAAAGACATTAACATGAGAGGAAAAAAATAACCAAAAGAAAATCTTAGAAATACACATTTTCAGTCTTAAAAAAACATAGAAATAAAATATTAAATCTTACAATCTCAAATAGCATGCTTAGTTTTAAAATTGAAGAACAAATCATCCATTTTCCAAATCAACAACAACCGAACAACATAATCAATCAAGGAAAACAAAAATAAAAATTTGTAAATAAGAAAAAGTGAAATAATTTGAATAACACACCCAACATTCAACAAAGAAAGATTACACAGTAAATTAGTAATCAAATGTTCAAAATCAATTTATGAAATCATAAGATGAATGGAAGAAAATGAAGAGAAGAGTCGGCCGGTAGAATAAACATTTCAACATTAGAAGAAGCAGAAAAAGAAGAAGAGGAAGATCGGTGTCTTGCTTCCGCCAACCACAATCTCATAGGTGGTCATATGGGGCTAGGTTTAGTCGGAAAAAATGGGTGACAAGAAGAAATATTACGTTAATTCAATTTTCTTTGATTTTTTTTTAAAAATAATTTATTTGTTTTTAACCTTAAAAATGGGTGAAACTTTTGTTCCTTGTCCTCGCCGTGTCCTACCTTTGAACCGTATCGGACCATTTTTGACCATTTCCAGCCATGTCGGACACGGAACACTATGCCTCTTCGAGGTGTCCGTGCCTTATAGCTTTTTTAAATAATGCTTCACCCTCGATTCCATATTAGGCTTTGAATAAGATTATGGGCCTGAAAGTAATATGGGCCAGTCTGATCATATTTTCTTGGGATGAAAGCCCAATTTCTAAGCATGCTGTGCTTCAAAGTTGAAACCACGGTACCACACTACCACATACAATAATCTTAGCTTTATAGTGATTTGTCTATGCAGTTTGTTTGATTTTTGATTGAGCAATGAAAATGAAAGGTCGATCTACATCTACTGCTCACACAACAGTAGCTCCCATTTATTCAAAGCAAAAGAAAGCGTGTTTTCCTTCAAAATTCTGAGCATATCATAAGGAGTTATAATGAACCTTCTTTCTTAATCAATAATTTTATACCCTCCTCCGATTTTCAATAATTAACATTAAGAAACTAAAAGTAGAATGTGTAATAGTTGTTGATGTACCGGGACTTAAATTTTGTATAAAAATAATGGTAAATTATATAAAAATAGAGAAAATAGTATTTTGAAAAAACAAATAATAAATAAAAAAGTTAATAAATTATATTTGCGAAAATTTTAAGTATTAATAACACAAGTAATTCCAAATATTATGAACCAAAATTTTGAGATTAGAATGAGTATACAAGTCTTACAATAGAGTACAAGACTCATATTAAGAAACTTTTTATTATGCTCTAAAGCCTTATTAATTACTTGTATTATTAGATGTGTTTCATCGAAATTGAATCAACAATTAACCGGTTAATGACTCGTTTGGTATCAATTTGGATAAATTAGTGTTGTTAAGGGTTGAAGTTATTCTAAAACACAAACTATTTGAACCAACATGTTTGAACGAAAGTAAGGGGCATAGAGTAGGTAATATTTTACGATAGAAACAACTACTTTCAATGTCTTCATTGATTGATCCGAACAATCATGCAAGGAAAGGTCAACTTAAGTAACTTGCGTTACACGTACATAAACTTATTCTCATTTAGTGTTGTCATTGTAGCTTTCCTACCATTCAATCAAAATACTTCATTTTGGAGTTCCCATCACACATCTCATAATTAACAACTGTTTGGAATTCAATAATTGTACGTACCCACAACCCACCAACTAGCTAGCTTCAAATGAAATGGTAAATCCTCTCATGCACGCATAATTATTCATCACAATCATTTTAAGTAAGACTAAACTAATTACAAATTGTAAATTCAAATAGTTTTATAATTTGTTGACTTAATTAGAACAATCGAAAACCTTGTGGCCATAATGAATGATGAAACCGCCAAATCGATTTACAAGGGATGACCTTATTATTTCAATTGGGATTCTGGAGATTCTAATGACTATAACAATGGAGGATTGATCACCAGACCGACTTGTGGGGAAGCAACGGCCAGGATTCAGTCTTACTGTCCACGTGGCAGCATCCCGTGGAGAGGCTGAGGAAACGGAGGATGTGTTGGAAGAGAAGCTCGTCGCAGGGGAGGAAGAGTGGTCCTTCTTGGTTGCAGAAGCCGTACTCCTCCTCGGCTTCCACCAGAAGCCGCCTTATGATTGGGTGGTTCAGGTGGGTCGCACGAACTACGAACCGCCGCCCGGAGCTTCCCACAGTTACTGCCACGTGTCCAGCTGGGACGTCCGGAGGGACGTGAGACCGTGATGAAGCCGCCTTCTGCCTCCACCGCCGGACCATCTGTCGCAACCGGACTATATGCCGGATCTTGCTGCTTTTTACTAATTCACCGGACATTGTATTTTTTTGTCCCTGAATTATATTTATATTTTTTTTGTTTTTGTTGGGAGTGATTATTTAGGCGAAGGAGAGTGTGAAGATGGAGTAGGAAGATGATGGAGATTTATAGGAAGGGAGACATGGACGGTGGATGGTCAATCGCTCTTGGACCCGTTGGGAGATATTAATTGGTCAAAATGCATTTATTCATTCTGCAAATACTTTACATAAAGTCATACAAAAACCAATTCTTCATCAATGAGAACTCATACCAAATAGAATATAATTTTTTTATAAAACATTAATTAAGGTATTAACTACTCATATACTCATAAAATATTGTATCAAAGAAAGGGTTGCTAAGAAAATACCTTGGACTCCCCACGGTAATCGGGCAATCAAATAAATAAACGTTTGAAGCAACCAAAGAAAGAGTTGCTAAGAAAATCTTAGCGAATGTTAATCAATTGTACAACGTAGATCTACATACGTCATGAGCATCTTCAGATTACCGAGTTCACTGTTTGATGAAATCACACAATGATGGCAAGGTTTTGGTAGGACTCTACAAACGAAAGAAGACGTATACATTGAAAGAGTTGAGAATCTTTGTGCATTTCAAAGAACCTTGGAGGTATGAGATTTAGAGACCTTAAGGTATTTAATGAGGCCTTCCATGTGAAACAAGGATGGAGAACGGTTATGAGTGAGAATTTTTTGGTCCATGAAATGCTAAAAAGTTGTTATTACAGAGATGTTGAGTTCCTAACGTCATCTTTAGCGAATAATCCGAGCAAATCTTGACAGAGTGTGGGGAGCAAAGGCCTTGTTAATTGAGGGTCTTGGATGGAGAATTGGTTCGGGAACTCTATCAAAGTCTGGAGCAATAATTGGATCCTTACCGTGGGTGGGAGGAGGATGGTTTCACCCAGCTTGCCTCTTCATTTTGAGCCGAATCCGAGAGTGGCTGACATTCTAAACACAGAAAATGGGAGATGGGATGTTGAGAAGGTCAACCTACTATTTCACTAGGAAGACGCGAAACACATACATGAAATGCCAAGGAGTAACATGATCATGAGGATATCTTGACGTGGTGGCCTTGTGTGGATGGAATTTTTACAATGAGGAGTGTGTATTGGTTACGGAGGTGTAATCATATAATGCAATGGGAGGAATGTTTGCATCGACGGTCTTTGGATGCTAGCAATGTGGTATGGAAGTTGAGCCCCCCCCCCCCCCCCCCCCCTATCGAAAGTGAGATCATTTGCTACCGACTCTACTTACGACCGGTGTGTGGGGTTTGAGAAATCGTTATCACATTATCTTATCCTCGGTCAAAGCGAAAAACAAGTTTCTGAGAACTCAGTGGCGATGACCCATGCTTTCTTCTTCATTATGTGCAACCCGGAGGAGCTGATCATGGGCATAAGGAACCATTTTATGAACCATTTTGGCATGGAGGTTATGGATTCTTTTATTGTCATATTGTGGATTGCCTGGATATGTAGGAACTAGATGTTGTTTGATAACACACCTCCTTGTATTCATTTAATCCGTGATAACTTCCTAAAACTAGTTGCAAATTATAAAGTGAGAACCGGAAACTCGAGAGCTTCTACGGAGAGTTCAAATATGTCATGCCCATACCCCACAAGAAGATGCTATTAAAGTAAACGTTGATGTCTCATATACTAAGAACGCCAAGCATGGGAGTCGGTGTGGTCCTTTAAAACTCCTTGGGCGGAATTGTGGGAGCAAGGATTAGAAGAATACACGGGGTGTGGCATACATGGTGTGCTGAAGCGGAGGTTGTGCATCTCAGTCTAGAGGAAGCTCTAAGACGGGGGTATTACAAGATTGAAATGGAATACGATTTATCAATTGTTGTTAATGGGATGGCTGGAGAGATTTCGAACATTTGCGAGGATATAAAGGTGTTAAGCTTACTATGCAACTCGTTTAGTATAAAGCGTGTACCTAGGCTTTTAAAAAAAGTAGCTTACTGCATTTCAATAAAGTAGCTTACTGCATTTCTAGGCTAAAGTCGTCTGATGGGCATGAAAAGGTGTTTGATGGGGATTTTCCATATGTTGTGATTTTTTTTGAGAAAAACATTATGACTCTCTTATCATACAATCATCATTGATCAAAGTACACAACTCATTCGGTAAACATAAAGAAACTGAATAATTGAAAAAACTAGTAGCCCGAGATCTTGCCAACCAATTTGTTGGCTTGTTGCCACTACGCCTTACAAACATCCATCGCACCTTCTCCAGTTTCTCAGCTTTAATCCGAACCTTCCAAAGTATAGTAGTAGGACCCTCACGAATAGAACAGCCGTCCAATAGTTTGTTGATGATCCCTTGATTATCCGACTCGATCATCACCCTCGGCTACTGGTATACCAATGCCCATTCAACCACCCAGGCCACAACCTTGCTCTTAGATTCCTCAACTGGAAGTGAATCCTGCAGACATTTAGATGCAACAATTAAAGGTTTCCCTTCTAACTTTCACAAAGCCTTGCGTCGGAGGTCTCCAACGGGCCTCGGTAGATCCTTCCCCTCCACCCTGCCCGACGCACATGTTGTTTTGCTCTGACGCCTTCAAAAACTGGGAGAACTCGAGGAGAGCAAAAGACACAACATCTCCGAAGTGGAGTGGAGGTTGTCGAAAATCCTCTTATTATGAGATCTCCACACTCCATTGATAATCATTAGCCACTTTTGGAACTCCGTCAGAATAAGATCCTCTATAGCGTTACGTACCCGTGCCATAAAATCGCCTTTGTGTCTTCCATAACTTCTTAATGACAGAGCCAACTTCTACATACCGTCAGCCTCACGACAAAGAAAAAGGGCATGTATCCCCGTTTCCACCCTGCCAAAAATATCACACCTCTCGTCTACCTCTACCTTTCTCAATGCAAGACTGGCTTTACATGGAAGCACTTCCTTACACTCCAAATAAGAGATTTGACAGCCGGTGGCACCTTGATACTCCACAAACGTTTCCAAAACAAACAGCCCCTCCCGGGCTCAGATTTCCTTCTTGTCCTTCCGCAACTTCATTCCTCAACATGGAAATGTGGTATGCCATTTTAACAGAATACTCTCCATTATTCGAATGGTACCACACCACTTTATCCGAGTTTTTTTTGGTCCATAAGGTGTATGTTCAGAACAACTTCAACATCACACAAAGGGATCGAACTAGGTCTTCCCGCCAACAAGAGTTCTCCTAATCAATTAGCTCTCTAACTTAGGAAATAATACTAGCATTTGTAGGGAAAATAATAGGTTTGAAAGAATATGGGCGAGGCAACCCTCCATCATTCCACACCACTATATTATTAGCATTTCCCACTCTTCACATAACTCCCGCTTCCAATAAATCTCAACCCTAACAATACTTCTCCAAGTGAAACTAGGACGAGAGCCAATCTCCGATGAGAAAAAAAGAGCCTTCAAGAAAGTATTTGGTTTTTATTAGCCTAGAAATTAACGATTTCGGATTTGTAATAAGTAATAACCCTCCATCCCTTCTTGGCAAGCAAAAAAGCAAGATTAAAGTGCTTCATATCCCGAAAAACAAGACCTCCGAATTCCTCTGTCTTGCATACTTTTTCCATCCAATCTAGTGAATCTTCCTCTTTTCTTCGGTACTTCCCACCAGAACTTACACATCATGCTTTCAGTATCCTTGCAAATTGACTCTGACATCTCAAAACACGGCATAGTGTATGTTGGTATAGCCTGTATAACAGCTTTAAGTAGTACCTCATTTCCCGCCCTACTCAAAGAACTCTCCTTTCAACCCTTCAGCTTCTTTCACACCCTATCCTTGACATTAGCGAAGATGACCTTCTTTGATATTCACACCATTGTAGGAAGACCTGGATACTTTTTGTGCCTACTAACCTCCCGAATTTTCACAATTGACGTAATAGCCGCTTTGTTAGTTGCTACAACGTTGTTACTAAAGGATAAATTCGATTTTGAAAGATTTACTTGTTGTCCCAATACTTCACCATATTCACGGAGGATCTTTACAATTTCAGTGCCTTGTTGACAAGAAGCCTTTGTGAAAACCACACTATCATCAACAAATAAAAGGTGGGAAATTCTAGGAGCAGTGCGACAATCCGAATTCCTTGTAGAGAACTTGTATTCTCGTTGTTCCTAATTAGACTTGAGAATCCTTCAGCACATAACAAGAATAGAAACGGGAAAGAGGGTCACCTTGACGAAGATCCCTACCAGGTTTAAAGACCTCCGAGGGAAAACCATGCATCAATACAGTAAAGGACACCGAAGTGACACACGTCATAATAAGCCCAACCCACCTGTCTGTAAACCCATTTGTTTCATGCTTGCCTTCAGATACGACCATTCAACCCTGTCATATGCCTTTTCCATATCCAACTTGACAGCCATAAACCCATTTTCCCTTCCTTGGTCTTCATATGATGGAACAACTAAAAATCCGCAAGAACATTATCCAAAATGAGCCTTCTTGGGACAAAAGCACTTTGATTTGTAGATATTATTGCGTCCATGCAACTTTTTAGCCTTTAGCAAGAACCTTTGCAAAAATCTTATATAGCACATTACAAAGACTAATAGGACGCAACTCTGACATTCGACTAGGGGCTAATACTTTTTGGAAAAAAAGTAATAAAGGTGTGATTGAAATTATCAAGGAAAGGATGACCGTCAAACAAACTAGAAATGAAATCAACACCACATTTACCAACAATGCTTCAATTCTTTTGGAAGAAGAGCGTTGGCATACCATCAGGACCCGGTGCCTTTCCCGGGTGCATGTTGAAGAGAGCCGCTTTTATATCCACGTCGGTGCATGGACGTAACAGAGAGGCGTTGTCCCTTTCGGTGATAGTTTGCATGGGTCCGGAAAAGTCAGATTGTACCTCCAACTCCCCAGGTCTGAAGACCTCGTGGAAATAAGCCACAACAATCCGACTCATTCCTCTCGTGGAGCGCCACACAACCTCTCTTTCATCCACTAATTTGCCAACATTGTTTTTGCGACGTCTCCGGTTGGCCTCAGAGTGAAAAAAGGCAGTGTTTAGATCCCCCCACCGGAATTCATTGGCTCTTGCCCTTTGCCACCACAATATTTTTTCTTGTTTCATATGTTCAGTCTCTTCCAACTCTAACGTTTTCCTACATTAAACCTGTTCCCCTGACATTCCGCTCGAATGCAACTCCCGTAGCTCATTCCTTAGCAGATGTAGTTTATGGGTGATGTTACCAACAATCCCCCTACTCCATTCTTTCATATCCTCCCCACAACGTGCAATATTTCCGACAATACCATTCATGGACGTCGAACTACCAGGTTATTCCATGCATTGTGGATAACTGCCTCATGTTCAATCCACATAGCTTTAAATCTAAAAGGTCAAACCCCCATCCCGTCACCGTAATTCATGTTTGTTGGACTTGTGAGGATGAGGATGGGATAATGATTCAATAACATACGTGGAAGGTGGTAGAGTTTGGCGTATGGGAATAGCATTGACAATCTCTCCATCGCAAAACACATATCGACGCGTTCTCGAATGAATCTTGCATCTTCTTGACCGTTATCCCATGTGAATCTCCTTCCTTCAAAATTCACTTCAGATGGTTCACATACATCGATTGCCTCCCGGAAGTTGACCATGTGATTAAAATCTAGGTTGAGCACCTCCCTCCTTGTCAGCTGGACCGAGAATTTGATTAAATTCGCCCATAATAACCCAAGGTTCCTGCACATCAAGTTTTATCCGCTTCATCATTTCGAACGTTTGCACCTTGTCATTGATCCTTGTCCATCCATAGATACCCGTGAACCTCCAACCTTCCACCTTAGCATCAATATGGTGGAGGGTATATTACATAACCGGGACTTTTAGCTCATGTCTCCACATTCCACTGGAGGCACGAAGACTATCCACCGTAAAGCATCCATGATAGCCAATCAATCTTCTAATACTCTCCATTTTACCTCGATCACTCTTAGTCTCACACAAAAAGGATCAAGTCAGGCTCTTTCTCTCGTACCAGCGTTGCGAGTTTCTTCCCGTCCCTCCCGCAGATATATCAATCACTGTACTTAATGATATTTTTTCTAATCATCGACCTACTCCAGTTACTAAACCACCTGCACATCTTAAGGATTAAATTTGTAATTCTTTTTCTTTCACGCACTCTTTTCAGTCAATTTGATCTCACACATCATTATGATGATTTAATCCATTCCTTTCATAATGTTATTTCCTCTGTTGAACCTACACATTATGCTCAAGCCAAAAATTATCCAGTTTGGGTTGAGACTAGGAATCAAGAATTACATGTCCTGAAACTCAATGATACATGGACTTTAACCCCTCTTCCTCATGGTCACACTAACATTTGGATTCAAATGGATCTATGAAATCAAATATAAGCAAGATGGTACAATTAAAAGATTTAAAGACAGGCTTTCAACATTTTCTTCTATATACTTGATATATTTTCTATTGTATGTTTATAAGTTTCAGACTGTTTTTAGAAGAAGAAAAAAGTTGTAAATTTACTAAAAAAAGTAAATTCTTAAATAAAATTTAAAATGTTAATGAACAGCATGTTATGTTGAAAAGGCACACTTTTTTTTTATGTAGTCAGTAAAGTTTTGTTCTAAGCGCACGAACAGTATCGACAAACATATTATGCTTATGTTATGAGTTTATTAGTTTAAGAATTGAATGTCAATATATAACATTATCGACAAACATATATACATATGGCCATACAAAATTTGAATGATGAATGATGCTTTCCGCCGCATGCCAGCTCTCATTCTCCATTGGCCAATTTGACAAATGTCGCTTCACCTCCCATACGTGTATATATATATAATATATAATTATAAGCTCTTATTTGTATGTAATGCTTCATTCATTTGTAATTATATGCATATGTATATTCTTATCCTTAATCATGAAATTGATTAAGCTTTAGTACACCAGTTCCTGTGATCACTTGCCATGGAAGAAAACCGAGGATTCAATCAAATAATTTAAAAACGAGAAAGAGATTCTAATTAGATACGACAATCGATGGTTATGAAATTATACAGACAGTTAAAAGTACGATGAAATAGGGTTAAAATTCGGTTGATGGTTGACCGGGTGATGATCGATTACAATTTCGGATAAAGATATTAAAAACCATCACCGACCCAACACCCAACCCACCAACCGACCCGGTTTTCATCTGATGGTCAGCCAACACTAAATTTTAAAAAAAAATAAAAAAATGAAATCACTACTCTCCTTCTAAATTAAACCCTAAATTCTTGAAGCGAAATTTCTTTCACTTTCTATGTACCACAAACTTGAGAATTTTTTCAAACCCGAGAAATTGATTGAAGTCGAATGTTAATCAAATTGAAGATCTATATAAAACAATTCGAAATTTGATTTATAAATTTAGTTTCAAGTTAATGTTATGCTTGGATTTTAAAAAGGCATGTAATTTTGAATTGTCATTTGGGTAATCGGGTTGTCGAATCATCCTATTATGTTATATTTGATTGTTTTTGAAAACCGTTTAACTTTTAGGATGAACCTGGGGAAAAAAATCGAATCACCCTTTCACCCACAATTATGGTTTAGGATAAAGGAATTCTCAGATGGGCGATGATTGTTGAACTGTTTCTTAATATGTAAAAGCGATACAACCGCCCATCATCCGACCAATTGACATCTTATTCATAATGATCGATCAAAAACCTTCCCCTTCCTACTAAATAATGATTGATCAAAAACTGATAGATTCATGGTGGAGATAGAACCACAAATGTATTGATAATATAATGACCCTATATATAGGGATTATAAGAGAATCAAAGGAAACCAATAAAGATTATCGGGATAATATCAAATTTAAACTAACCTGATATATAAAGATAATTTATCTAAATAGAAGATATGATATCCTTCAATACACCCCTGCAGTCAAAGTGTGGGTTGACGTACGATGTTGAAGACTGGGACATTTTATTGAAAGCGCACATATAAAACATCTCCATCAACAACGAGTACACCGGTAGAGTGGTGACACCACTAGTAGATCAACAGGACCACCAGTAAATCAGTGACAACAATAGATTGATAGATATGACCACTAGTGAACAGTGGCAATTATAGATTTAGATGCCGATAGATTGACGACATGCCTTAAGGTTGGCTAGCCCAACTGGACGGACTATCGTTGTCCATTTCCGCAATTTGAGTATTAAGACCGATAAGCCCAATAAGCCAAAACTTGTTCTGATACTAGATTTCGTGAGAAGACCACCAAAATGGTGGTAATAGAACCACCAGTAAATCGGTAGCAAAGGTAGATTTAGACGCCGGTAAATTGGCGACAAATTAAATTGAGGATTGATAGGTTGAGGTCTCGAATTGAACCCGCTCTAATACCATGATAGATTTATGGTGGAAATAGAACCACAAATATGGTGATAATATAATGACCTGAGTCTAGGAATTACAAGAGAATCAAAGAAAAAGGATAAAATTTATCAGGATAAAATCAAATTTAAACTAACATATAAAAATCATTTATATAAATAAAATATATGATAGCCTTTAATAAAAACCTTCCCCTTTCTACTAAATTTTAACCAAACTCCATATCGCTATTCCAGTTGGAAAGGCTTGCTTGTTTCTGCCTGCCATACTACTTTTCTCTTCTTTATTTTTTTTCAAATTATTCTCCCTTTATTTCACATAATTATCAATTTTATTTTGTTTACCCGTTCTAACATTACTACAAAGTTTAAACTATTCTAAAATTTTATTTACCAAAGACGTCCTGACATAGAATTAAACATGTTAAAAACAAGTTTTATGTATAATTACAGGAGATTATTATCCGTATCGGCGAAAATCACTATTTGTAACCATAACTACGCATTTTGTGTGCGTAGTTAAGTTATTTTCAACTATGTATATGGGGAGAGTAGTTGGAGTTCATGGGAAAAAAAATTAAATTGCGCACTTGGAGTACGTAGTAGAAGTTTAAAAAAAATATAAATACTATTATACACCTCATATGCGTAGTTAAGTGAACTCAACCACGCACGCGAAGTGCGTAGTCATGATGATGACAAATAACATTTTTTACCGGTACGTTTAGAAACCGCGTAATTATAAAGAATGATGATAATTAATAAGTTGTTAAAATTAATGGAAAGAATAAAAGTTTATTTAATAAACTTATTAGTATACCAAATATTAAACGTCTCATATAGTTATCAATTTTTTTATATAATAAAAAAACCACGCTAATTTAAGAGAGTAGCTCAACTTTAATGAAATAAAGATAAATAAAATGGGTTTGTGGAGAGCCAGTAGAGCATAGAGATGGAGTTGCACTAACCGCATACCATTAGATTCCGTATGATCAGCTGTCAAAGTGTTAATCATATGTCTGAATCAAGAGTACTCCAAACACCCACGCTAATATTTTATAATAAATATTAACTCTTTTTGTAAAATAATAATCTTCTACCTAAACTTAGTTATTTTCTACCTAATTAATTATAAAGAATTCACCAACCTACAACAACCCCACTCTTCATATTCCTTGCCTTCTTCATTTCTCAACAAACAAACAATGCTTTAATAAAATTGTACGTACGAATGAGTACAATTTGTACCAATTTTTATCTAAGTATCTTATATTTAAGGTTCATTAGAGTTTTTTTGTTGCATAACAATGAACTTAAACTGGAAATGTGTTATAGGTTCACTTCTTGATCGGTGCACCGTCTACTTAAGTCTAAATTGTCTAATCATGCATTAAATGGAGTACAATATAATCCAAGCAAATCATACAAGCAACACTTACCAGTTGGTGACAAAGAAGAATAATGACAAATATGTAACCTAGAGACAAATGTTAACCCCTGCAATAAATAGAAGATGAAGGTTTGACACTCACGGATAGACTTTAACATTCACTACTCATCCGGTTGCAGCTAGGGTAGTGCAGATCTAAACCCAAATTAGGGTCTGATCTTACCGTTATTATCAGATTCGGTCTAGTCCGGTCCATAAATTTACGGTCCGATCCGATCGTAAATCGTAATATTCTAGTCTTGTCCGGTCTGGACCATTATTTTTACCCTTTCAACATTTTAATATAAAAAATTTGGATACAGTGCAGTCAGTATTGAACCCTTACATGCAAAAGTGTAACGGTCCGAACCGTTTAGTCATCGACTCAATGGTGAAATCAAATAGTAGCTTGATCATAGCTTTACGTTAGTTGGATTTTTTCTTCTTCTCATGATGAAAAGTCTCAGTTATACATTTATCTCAGAGATTCTTGATTAAGAAAAAATAACGACAACCCATTGATAAACTCGACAAAACCATTCTCCATATCGTAATTATAAGATTTAACTACAAATGATTATCTTGGAGTGAATTACTCTTCATTAAAAGTTGTCAATAGGCCAAAAATAGCAAAATTTGTCCCTCAATTAAACATACAAGCTTCCTAACCATACCCCAAACAAGAGGAAGACAGCACGTTTTGCTCCCATCTTGTGGGCTATAAAAATGATTTATAAGATCAACATTTACTCAAATTTGGGCACTTGTTGCGCATGCTCATACAGCATTAACTCTTCAAGTCATCACAACTGTTTCGATTAAACAATTGGGCAAAAAATGCAGATATATGCATACGGTCGAGATCGAGCTTCAGGGCATGGTCTATCACCGTCCAAATAAACATATCAATTTATATCTCAAGTATGGTATTGCTGTTGTAGGGATGTTGTCGTAAGGCATTACGTAATGTGTGTGTACATACATTCTACACGTGCACATACGGATCTCTAGCCTACAGCAAGCTGCATGCCATTACAGCAAAAGGAGACTAAAAAGCTGCTAACAATCAAACAACAGGGTATCAAATATAGATCAACTATAGAAACCAAACAGAGATTGAACTCTTTATTCAATAATTGAAAGGGGATGGTTGGAATCTCATCTGTAATGCTAGCAAAGAAACAAGTTCAATCAATGTCATTACAATAACACCTTTCATCACGTGCACAAATCAGTAATATAGCAGCAGAAAAAACCATATAACAATCTACAGAGTTCTTATGAATGAATACATTGTCATTATTCATGCAATTGGTTCAACAAGGGTGATTGGGTGCATTTAGAATGCAGGATTTTGGCTCATCCCTACTGTCATCTTCTACAATAATCTAAACCACGTAACTATGATCACTATTTCTGCTTAATGCCGAAAAAAACAATGGTTTGGCAAGTACTGATAATTTGTTAATTGAGAATAGTTGCTCAGAAAGGGAAATGTGAACAAGTCCTAACCCATGCTTAGCAAGAACATGATACTCCACTCTCTAGAAAAAGAAGCGTAAGAAAATCTCCACCGCCAGTAATTTCATTCCTCACAAAGGACACGCAGATAATTTATATTAGATCTAATCATTATTTTCATAATGATACAGTACAAAGGGTGGTTGATTGGCCAACCACTACCAAAATTATAACTTTCATATTTTTTATATACAAAAATTCGCAAAAAAACTAGATATTGGACACCTGTTGAATCCGGTAATCAGTGGCTCTAAGAAGATGATCAGTCATATAAAAATTGTCCTGCCTTTGAATTGTATATGCAAGTCAATCACACGCTACCAGTGATCTAGCATGACCTATAATTGATAAAAATCATTGTTGTAACTACTGATTTAATGCTTATACAACTAGTGAGGAGTAAGAATTTTTGAGCTGTGGGAATAGGACATCAAACCTTTAAAATGATATAATTTGATCAGGAAGATTTCCTCAATTTCAACTGATGAATCATGCTGATCTACTAAAGATAGATTTAAATGAATCTCTCACTACATCTAACTATCAAATCCTATAAGAGTATAACACTATAACACCCATGTATAACAATGCTTTCGTTAGGTAAACACTTCCAAGTTTACATTAAGGGCACAGATCAAGAATGTAGTTAGCCAATTAGTACTGATGAATCCAGCAGAAAAAAGGTTTCCTTCATTCTCAATGAAATAAACACTGCTCATAAGTTCCATATCATGAAAGTTAATAAAATGATATTTTCATTCTCATTTATCAGAAATTACAATAGCTAAAACAAGGAGGGGTAACAGATTCAAACGGAAAAAGAACGATGTCTATGTGGGTAATAGAGTCGATAGATATTCTGAACTAAAGCCTACAGTAACCAGTACCCTCCGTTAATAAAGAACAATGATTGGTACCTAAAGTGCTGAGGAAGATGAATACCTCGAGAAAATAGCCAAAGAAGAGCATTAAGATAAGAATGTATGCTTTTGTGGTCAATTGCTGTGAATGGTTTCACTCAACTACAGCAAGAAAATTTGATGTGCTGTGTCCCTGTCCAGTTCTTTCATTTAACCACATTTCTAGCTTTAGTACACAGCAGACGATATATGTGATGAAAATCCTGCAATAAACATCAAAGAAGTGACTCGGATAAGAAGGCAATAAAGGCTAGAAATTAACCGCTGACACCATTATACATAAACTTTTACAAAAACTAAAATCAGTCTCGATAATACAAGTGACAAAGGGGCTGTTTGATATTCATATTTGGATAACAATATATCAGACATCGTATGGTATCAAGATATAGGTATCATATTGATATCCAATATCTTTGTTTGGTAGGTTTTTTAGTTCATGAATAAAAACACAAAGAGATAACTTTATGAAGGATTTCTCTACAAAAAGAGTTCCGGGGAGGAAGTATTGAAGAGGGAGGACAAATATAAGATATAGAATATACCACTAGTTTTTGGAGTGTATCAAAAAGGGAGAAAATGTGTATTAGGAGGATACCAAACACTAGGCATGAGTTTTTTTTTATGTTGATACCCATATATGATATCTAGATACCAAATAGGCAAACAGGCCGTAAGTGAGTTTCAAGTGTCAATTAACAAGATTGAAAAAACTATACCAAAATCTTTATCACTCTTCAACATGAATCTTCACTTTTTCTCCGCCTAGCTTTCTTGGCAGCATGGCTATCAGCGGAAACTGCTCCATTATCAATTAAATCACTAACAAGATCTTCTGTTTCTATCCTTCCCTCAGTACCCTTCTGTCTCTTGGAACTCCTGCAATTTTTCATAACACATTGGAAACATTTTCTCAAATATCTAGTTATTACTTGTTAATGCTCAAACAAAAATGCTGTTATCACTATATCTCAAACCTGTTTACGCCAAAAGCTTCCTCCAAACTTCTATCCAACCATTGAATGTTGCCAGTATCAGCAGGAGCTAGCGATCCAGAAATGTGGAGAACTTCATCATTAAAACTGTAGGTGAAAATTTAGTGTGAATGATGTTTGCTAAAAAAATATTTCAGTATGACAAATGCAATACCGCATCTCATTAACAAGCAATAACATTATCAAATCCTACATTCTTGCTCTGATAATAACACTATCAGACATCCCTCCTACCTTCTCATTTCCATTTGGCACAATGTAATTACAAAGAAACAAAAGGCTAGAAAATTACATCAAGAAAAGATTAACACCTCTTAACTAGGAATCTTATCATAGCTCCAGCTTTAATGACATGCCGTTTATTTGACCTGCTCCGGAAAACTTCCTGTCCTTGTTTCTGCCACAAAACTACACATGTAAAGGAAGATACTATAGCCCAACATCCGAAGAGGAAATGACTTTTAGAAGGTGTTTAGGCATTATAAGGGATTGGATACGTACGATTTTTAACTTAAATTCACCATGAATATCTTCTTCGGTTATCACTGCAGCCGCAAATCCAAGAACAACAAGATGGATTGATTGCCTAGTAGTTTTGACAACTTTTCCCTCTATAAATTTCAAAACAGGGGGGGCACAATTAAGAAATTGGCAAGTACAAAGAAATTAACAAGCAACTTATACATTGGAACACAATATTCAAAAATCACTGTGTAAGTAATCAAAAAATCAACTCCCAATTTCCTACCCTTGTAATTAACTAACCAAAATATGGAAGCAAAAAATATAGTGATACAAACTTCAAATGCGCTTGATATTAAAGAAAACTACAATTCAACAGCGGAGTAAATCAAATATTCAAATACAATGAGCAAAGCATTACCTAAATACATGTTTGGTTTTGGATTGAATAGCAGCAGATTAGCTCTTAGTTTGACACCGACATAAGGAAAAAGGCCAGTAAGAATGGTAGCATTATCACTATCAAGATCAACTACCTCATAAGCAAGTACTATCCCGTCGAAGTCTTCATTAAACCTGCATTCCGGAAGGACAGGCATGTTTTAAATAAGCACATATAGCAGTAATTCATGATTATTGTCAAAGGAGAAAG
The DNA here is from genome assembly GCA_002319775.1 of Fagopyrum tataricum. Lineage (NCBI taxonomy): Eukaryota > Viridiplantae > Streptophyta > Magnoliopsida > Caryophyllales > Polygonaceae > Fagopyrum > Fagopyrum tataricum. The sequence continues at coordinate 34,110,587 of CM008279.1, read as the reverse complement.
GAATACGCACTTAAAGAGTAAGGAGCTCAGTTCACGAGTAATAGCATCAGATACGATCTTAGTCTTCGAAGGATGAATATAGACTAACAGTTTAGCATCTGAAACCTTCAAGCCGTCCATCTGTTGAGGGCAAACAATGGTTGAGAACAAGGAAATGGTAGAATTGTGCAAAGGTTCAGCAAAGTAAAACCCTACGAAAACCCCAATTCTGCAAACCAAGAGCAAAACTCAGCACTCAGCACAATGTAGCTAACCCTAAATGCGGGAAACTTGGGACAGTGACATATTATGGGCTCCCCAGAAGCTTTAGTCTATGTAACAGCCCAGCCTATTTTCATCAACAATAAATTATTCATGGGCCGTATCATTAGACAGTCATTTGCTTAAATTAAGGTAAAAAATCATATCATTAGACAGTCTTTTGTGTATACAAACACTAGGTTGCATGCTTTCTACTTTGAAAAAATATATACACTATTATTTTATAATTTTATGGTTGTTATTCATATAAATTTAGACATATTTAATTTAATAGTGATTATAAATCAATATCTTCTATATATATACTAAAGCAGCCCGTGAACTTACACGTGGCACAGTCTGGTGAATCCTTTTACACGTGGCACAGTCAGGTAAATCCACGTCATAAAATTTACATGTGTCAACTTTTTGTTAATCCATGTCCTACCATGTTAAAACAATTATTTAAAACATTTGTTTTACGAATTTTAACTAATTTATTTTATATATCGAGTCTTCAAATCCTTAGGTTTATAATTGAGCAGATTTATACTTGACATATTTTATACTTGGGTAGATACAAACTTGGAAGACAAGTATAAGACTGAGCCAAAAATATAAAAGGTCCAAACAGAAATAAGCCTAATTCAAGGCATATTCAACAAATCTCCACCTTTACTTGAATTCTTACAAATATACCATATTGCATTAGTCAACGCCCGAACCAACTCCCCTCCTCACAAATTTTTTTTCCGAAAAAAAAAGTTTTTTTTTTTTATAAATACATAATATGTCATTTTCAATAGTTTTCAATAATAAATCTATCAATTTTTAACGCCACAAAATAATTTTTATTAAATCCGTTAATTTTTTTCACTTAAATATTTTTTAAGTCTCTACAAGTTTAGAAATATATTAGATTTTTATTTTTTTTAATTTTCTATTATTGGTTTTAATTCGAAAATAAAATTATTTTTTTATTTTATTTTATAAGTACTTTCGATACTCTTAAATTTTTAAAAAACAGTTTTTTTTAAAAAAAATTCGGATTTAAAAAAATTATATAAATTTAAACTCATAAATAAATAAAAATTTACTATATTTTTAAAATTTCTAGACCCTAAGAATTTTTTAAAATTTAATTTTATATATTTTCTTTTACATCAAAAATAAAAATTAATCTTTTTTAATTTAAAAAATAAAAAAATATATAAAAAATAATTCTATTATAAATTTATTTTATATTTTAAATCCGTTATCTTGTTTAACTCTTTAAATTCCAATCTTATCAAGAAAGCTTCAACAAGCTTATAAGAAAATAAATCTTTTTTTAATCCCTAATTATATTTTATCCGTAATTTTATTTATTTTATATTTAAATCCGTCATTTTATTAACTCTTTAATTTGCAACAACAATTTAAATACGATATTTGAATTTAGATTGGATAGAATTAACAATATATGTTTCTTTATTTTGAAAAATACAAAATTTGTAGAAATATATGATTTTTTTAATTATTATTTTATTGAATCAGCTAACTATTATTTTTCAAAATTTTTATATTTAATTTTAAAAAAAAATTCTTTATTGAATTGTATTGGTTGATATTTTGTTTCGGATTCCTATATAAACTAAACTTCGAACTAGGGTTTACATATCATATTGGAGATCATATTCAATACCAAAAGTAGTTTAATTAAATAACTCGTAAAAATAATTTTTTTAATTATATTTATAGATTTTAATTAAAAATCTAGAAAAATAAATTTAAACTAATTATGTACTCTTACTTACTTAAAAAAATAATATAATGAATTTTTAGTTATTTATGAAATAGTTTTAAGTTATTTGTCTATATTTTTTTCATTTAATTCGAACATAAATGAAAATTTAATTTTATATATTTTATATTTAAAATTTAAAAAAATAGCTTTAAATTTATATTTCTATATTTTTATATTAAATTTATAAAAAATTCTTATATACCATTAATTATTTTGTATAAAATTACTTAGTAAAAAATATTAAAATGGTTATAATTAGTTTTAAAATAATTTTTATATAATTTATAATTTTATTCTTGAATATATAATGAAATATATCAAGAAAGGTTATAATGAAGAAACAAATTACGATGACGATACCAATAAAAACCTTAAAAACTTGTGGATACCAGAGGAAAAGTTCTAACTTCAAGATGCCGAGAGAAAAAATCATTTAAAAATATACATTTATTTTATATCCTTTATATTATATTACTTTATTACAATACCTTTAAAAGGCATACTAAAAAATATTGCAGAAATAATTTCTAATATTTTCACAATACTATATAAGATAAACTAAAAATAATTTTAAATAGTATAACGTTTATCATATTAATCATTTAGTCTAATCATTTAATATATTTAAATTAATTTCCTTAATTTTATTGGATAAATATGTGATTATTATGTACATTACAGTTTACAAATAAAATATATTTTTTTAATAAAATATGCTTTTTTAATAAAATATACCCGCACAAGGTGCGGGAACTAAACTAGTTTGTGTTATATAATTATTATCATTTTATTTTTATACAAATATTATGATAATACGAAAAAAAAAGTGATATGTTGACGAGTAATAAGTCCACCGCTCTAAACAATTATAATCCACTCAACTCTCACTTTTATAATTTTTTGGATTTTGGATAAATAATTTCACTTTTTTCTACTTTGTAATCCAAAATCAAGCGCTTCGAGAATCTCGATCCCGCTTCCGGAAACTGGGGTCAATACACTTTTCAATGGCCTCCGAGTGGCAACTAAGTCGAATGATGCGGTTGGTACAACTGACATCGGTGTATGGATTTACATCAGGAGCCGATTTGAGAGGAAAGGGGTCAATCACATGTGCTCTTGTTCAGATGCAACAATTTAAGCCTTACAAATCTCATCTGAACTCCGGCACGTCTTTGATGTGAGGTCATAGTTAAAAATGATTTGGATATTTCTATAAATTCAAAGCAGACAAATGAATTAAAAAAAAATACAAAATACATTTTTATCAGCCTTAGACCATTGTAAGAGGTCAAGAACTGATCATTGCATAATTGATTGAGGTGTTCAGGTTCAGGTACAAACAATGATATTGCTGCAATATTTTCTTGGGTTGGAATCTTTTGGAGAAGTTCATCCCCTAAATCACCCATAACGTGACTCTAAGCCTTTTTCCTTTATTTTAAAGTAATAATTTAAAATGTAATTCTAACTTGAATAATTACAGGAAAAAAAAGGTTGGTAAAAGCTCATAAACTAAAGAGATTCATACTTATTGTTAATAAGGTGAAAATCTTGAGCGCTATAATCTGTTTTTTCGCTTTGTTGTCTTTCCAACCATCTTCACTTTTCTAACATTTGTAACGCAACCTATAACATCTGTCTTCAAATCATACATAAGTTTTTCGAAGTTAGAATAAACAATGACTATAAATTAACAAAGTAATTATATTTCTTGCCGATGAAATTAGACTATATCAAAAGGACATCGAACAAAGAAGAATACAGGCTAGGATCAAATCATACATAAATTTGTGTTCTTCTTCATATCAAAATTACATTTTCCGTCAATTCTTCTCATACAACAAATACACAATCAAATACACACAATAGAGGAATGTTGCTATGAAGAGAATAATAGAGGAGTTTTTTATAAGGAGAGATAATAATTGAATAGTTTAAATGTGAAAAGGTATTAAAAAAATATTTTAGAATCAATGTTAGGAGTTAAATTGAGATATTTAATTGAGTAATCAATGTTAGGAATTACAAAAACATAATTGCTAGTTAATTTTAGGAGTTAAATTGAGAGAATTAATTGAGTAGTCATGTTATGAGCTACAACTCATAGGAGTTTTAATAAAAAGAGAGAGAGAGAGAGAGTTAAGCATGTGATAAAATAAGATTTTAATACATTGAATTAGAGCATTAATTAGGCAAAAAAACTCTACTTTATATGCTTTATTACCGATAAAATTGGACTATATCAAAAGGATATCGAACAAAGAAGAACACAGGCTAGGATCAAATCATACATAATTCTGTGTTCTTCTTCATATCAAAATTACATTTTTCGTCAATTATTCTCATACAACAAACACACAATCAAATACACACAATAGAGGAATGTTGCTATGAAGAGAATAGTAGAGGAATTTTTATAAGGAGAGACAATAATTGAATAGTTTAAATGTGAAAAGGTATTGAAAAAATATTTTGGAATTAGGAGTTAAATTGAGATATTTAATTGGGTAATCAATGTTAGGAATTACAAAACATAGTTGCTAGTTAATTTTAGGAGTTAAATTGAGAGAATTAATTGAGTAGTCATGTTAGGAGCTACAAACCATATGAGTTAAAAATAAATAAGAGAGTTAAGCATGTGATAAAATAAGATCTTAATACATTGAATTAGAGCATTAATTAGGCAAAAAAAAAAACTCTACTTTATATGTTTTATAGATAGATAGATAGATACCGACAAAAATCGTCATTTATCGTCATGAGTACTCAACTACGCATATTAAATATACGGAAAGCGTATTAATTATGCAAAAATACAAAAAAGTCCCTATCCATCCATCACCCATTCCACCGTCTACCCATTCATATAATTTTTATCTACCACCCTAAAACTATATATCTTAACATATTACATATTAATTCAAAATTGCAAATGGTTACCCTTTAACCTCTTAATATATAAAAACATATTATTTCTTCATCTCAATTGCGGACAAGTCCCGATTGTTATTAGTGACTACCTGATTAGCTTATCTTCACTGCAATCTAAACCCTAATTATTTCCTCATCTTTGTTAGACAGACTCACACGCTTAATCAAGTTTATTGTTAATTATACGGGTGAATTACCGAAAATTACCTCTTATATAAAGTCATTTGCAACTAATCACGAGTTAAATTCAATGTTATCAGAAATCATCATTTATGACGACTTTGTCAGCAAAATAACGTATCCGCTACTCTTAACCGAATTTCTTTGAGCCGAACTAGATTTCGTTAAATTGTCCACCAAGTGCATACATAGCATATGAAAAGATAAGCTCATGATGGTAGGATCATCGCACGCCAACCCCATCAGTCAGGAACCCACATTATCACTTAACTAACGTACAAACTCGCCCAATTTTATAAATTATTAACCTCCATCGATTATCTTTTAGGGCTTCTTTGGTTGTTATTCACAATGTAAGGGAAAAGTATAGTGTAACGACAATCATAATATGTAACATGCATTTATGCTTTGCTTCTCTGCTTTTATAAAAGAGTGAATATGTTATAGTATGGTCTGTAAATTTAAAAATTTTCTTAATTATGTTTTTTTTTCTATAATGAGTTTTTTTTGGCAAAAAATATTTTTAAGATTGTGTTTTTTAAGCTAACCATTTTTTTTAAATAAAACCACCTTATATAATTTAAATGTTTATATTAAATCACTCATATTTATTTTCTATTGAAACATAAAACTACTAATTCCCTTAGTTATTGTTCCAGTTTATATTTTCAAATACATATTTATATTTATATTTATTTTAGTAAATTACTTTATAACTTTTATGTGATATAACAACTCATATTAAAAAGATATTTTCTATTTTTTAGAATTCTTGCATAATCAAAGGGAAAAAAAAAGTACTTTATTAAAATAAAAGTGAGAATTTTAAAATGAGTTGTGTATATAATATTAAAACTTAAAATTATTTTATAAACTAAATATTATTATAAGGTAATGTTTACAAAAACTAAAACCAATTTACTAATTTTTATTTAGTTGATTAAAGGTATTTTAGTCAACTAATCTAATATTTTTTGTAGAAAATAATTACGAGAAGTTTGATTCATGATTTATATTATATAAAAACTTGTTTTATTTAAAAAAAATATTAAAGGTGGTTTTTATAAAAAAATATTTTTTTAAAAGATATTGTTTTTACTCTTTTATTGTTTTTTGATTAACAATAATGATTATTCATAATAAAAAAAAATACATAACATCGACTACCTTTTAATCATGTTTATATCATACAACAATTCATTTAATAAGTTTTGTTGCAAGTTGAATAGGTTTATCTTTTATTATTATCGTCATGAGAAAAACTAACATTTTTTAATTTGATTAAAAATGTGTAATTCTAATAAGGTAAAGAAAAATGACGGTAAAATAATATAAACTATCGCCTGTAGAAAAAATAACACAAGCTACAAAACCGGCGGTTTAGATTGACCGCTGGTTTGTCGATTTAGCGATGGTTCTTTTAAAAAAAATATTTAAAAAACCGGATATGAAGCTAATCGACGGTTTTGGTGGTTCAAACCGATGGTTTGCGTCGATTTGAATTTTTTCAAAAAAAAGCCTAAACTGACGGTTTAACCACCAAAACTGACAGTTTAACCACCAAACTGTCGGTTTAAACCGACAGTTTAGGTTTTTTTATTTTTCCAAACCTAAACCTAAACCATAAACCGGCCGGAACCTAAACCGGCGATTTGGACCGGTTTGAAAACCGTTGGTTCATCATAAAAAATAAATAAAAAGGTTCTACACCATCTTCCTCCTCTTTCTCGACTTCACATTTTGTCCTAATCTATTGTCTGATTGGTTTCAAATCTCATCGTACAAGAAATTAGTTTCAAATTGATATTTCGTCACTCTTCTCTCATTCTTCTTTGTGGTGATTCCAATCCTGGTTTCAATTTCGATTGCAACTTCGGTCATATAAGAGTATTGAATTTGCAATTTAGGGTGTTTTTTTATGATCGGGGAATTTTTTTTTTTTTAAAAGTTGTTGTATGATTCATTGGGTGGAGATGTCATTGGACTAACATGGGATAGATCATCCACTTCAAAGATATTGATCAATTCCCGAATCCTATTGTACACGTTTTTAGCCTTATCAATCCTTTTTGTGATTATCTACTATTGTTGCATCCTTTGCACTTGCAGAAACAAAGCAAATAGGAAGGCGAACAAGAGGCGGAAGACTTGATTAATGTGTTAAGAGTTGTAGGTGAAGCTGGGGAGGAGTTTGTGAGGAGTATTCACCTCCTCAAGTCCCCCAATGTCGCATAGTCGGATTTTGATCATAATCAACAGTTTTGCTTGTATAATCAAGCAAAATTTTAGGTCATAATCAAAAGTTTTGTTGTTTAAATTGTTACGTTATTATTAAATTGGTGTTATGGATAGCTATGTTACCTTTTAGCTCTTTTGTGCAAGTCTCGTGTAAGTTACAATACATATATAGAGTTCAGTTGATATAATTGTAAGATGTAGCGATTGTGTTTCATAATGTATTTGGTACACCTAGTTTACTATCTACAACTTTTTATAAATATTTAAGATTTTCCGGCTTAACTGCGTTGTAATAACCGGAAAATTTTAAATTATTTTATTAATTTCAGAAATCCGATTTGAGTACCGATGGCGGTGAACCGAACCAAACCAAAGAGAAACAATTGGCAAACCCGCCCAGTTAGCTACCGGCCGGTTTGGCCTCTCTATCCATACTTGTGATCTTCAGCAGGACCGGCCTCCTCCATCTCCTTTCTTGGGTCAACCTCTTTATGTTGACTCCCTCTAGCCCATTTCGTGCGGCCTGGTAAGTGTAGGGAACCAACCACTCTGCTTCCCGTCTTCCTCTTCATTTCGATCATCGTCAACCCAAACATTACAACGCATTGAAGACAACCGTTGACAACGACGATAGTAACGGCGGAATTGAATCCCAGAGGATGCCTTTACTCACTCTGACCATCGTACGTGCCGGCCAACTTTCTCTCTCTCCTGACTTGCATCTCCACACCAACCATCACTCTCCACTGAGCACGAAGAACATGCCATCAACGTTGACTTCCCTTCCTTACTTGAGAAATCACACCATCTCTTGTCCTCGACACTTAGAACCCTCGGACGTTTGGATTCCACCGCTAGTGCGATTAGGAGCTGCACCGGCGCCTCACCGGTAAGTCATCCTCTCCTTTTTCGCCTTCGTCCTTTTCGCCGGATATGGAACCTCTCCTCACCCCCTCTTCTATACAACAGCAGGACAACACCGGTGAGTCGATCGGAGTCCCTTTCGTACTTGTAATCGGTGCAGGACATAGGTAAACCACTCTCCTTCATTTTCTCCTCATCCATACTACGTACATTGTCATGAGGAATGTGAGTAATCTCTCTGTTGGCCTCGACGAGCCTCGAACCCTTGACCACCGGGTTCCACCCACTTTGTTTTGTGTGTCTCGCAGGGATCGAACCTAGAATCCCCAAGTTCCACTTCACACTTTTGTTGCCACTCAAGAGAATCGAACACCGGATCTCAAAGCTTTGTGTTGCCTTATCGCCTTGTACCGCTTGTGTTGTCGGTGTGTTTCGAAATCCCGACCTCATTTACACACTTCCCTTATAAATTTTACGTATCCGGGCAGAATCGAACTCGAGACCTATCACTCCTTTTAAATGGCGCCTTAATTGTTGGTTTGTTTCTAGGAGCCCTCGAACCCCCGTCCTCAAGTTACCTAGCTTGCCTCGCCTTGTCTTGTTTTGCTCGTCAGTGAAACTCGAAGTAGATACTTGTTGATCATTTTAGTGCTGCCTCTCATTGCAAGCAGTGGGATTCGAACCCCTGACCAACCGCCTCCCTGGCCTGCCGCCCGGTGCCACCTAGTGTCGCTTGGTACCATCGACAACCCTTGTAACCGACAATCCTTGCCGCCTGAAAGGTTCGGCCCTCGACTTATCTATATATAGTTTTAATTTTGGAATTTTTATGAATAATTAGTGGAACTCTTAAAGTAAAATAGTTTTGTTATATTTAGACGAGATTATGGATGGAATTATAGTAGGACTTGAGTTTGAAACTAAGGATAACGGGAATGCGTTGAGGCCGCTAGGTTAAGGCTATAGAATTGTGGATTTTAGAAAATGATAAGAATGAGGAATAGATATGTACGGAATGATGAGATGATACAAAATTGCGAATGGACGTCTAGGTCTACGGAACCTAGGACTTAGTGAAGGTTAAGAGTAGTGATGCTAGAGGTCTTACTCTAGAAATGATGGAATTGTAGAAAAAGATAACTAAGATGTTGTCACAATCTAATCAGGATTGTGAGATCGTCAACGGACGGATCGAGAATTGTGTAAGAGACTAGTAGAGTATCGGACTGGATTGTAACACCCCAAATCCGTAGGACTCGGAGTGCTACTGAGCTAGGATCTCACAATGGATCCTGACCCTAGCCTGACAACAACCTCACTGAATCTTACAACAAAGCACCAACAAATTAAAACAAAACATAAAAACTGATATATAAATATCAAAAGGTTTATACAGTACTGCTGAGTACAATCAAAACAGAAATCCGTACAATGGATAATCTCCAAAAAAACCCACGAATATGCCCCGTGTACGGAACCCTCAACAGATCACCCCTCCAGATCACTCCGCAGCTCTCCTAACCTGCGAGGGATCTACAACACGGTATGAAACTGTTAGCTAACTATACACATATATAAGAAGATGCTAAAGCACAAACACATATCATAAGTAATAAACACTTCAGCATGATATCAAACATTTACCTGGTTTATTATCTTTAATAAGTTGAATCATTCAATCGTATAAATAGATATATATGAAGATAGGTGACACGAGGAATATAATCCTCGCCTCTGAGTACTCTAACCAGCTGGAGTAGTATCAGCACACCTCCCGTGTACCCTGTGGGAATGGTGAGGGGCCTTCCTTTATACCATATCTGGCCTGACTACAGAGAACCTCCCAGACTCCACGACGGGATGAAAGGGAAAGGTTATCACAGCCACTACAATGGGCGGTCAATATAACATAGGTCGGTGACCAAATAATAACACATGCTATAAAGCACATAACACACACCACTCAAGCATACATCCAATATAAGGATAGTAGCTAAGTAAGTCCTATGGACTTACCTCGATCTCAAGAGTATCTCGCTACAAACCACTCTCATAAATGTCTACTCCAAACTGGAGGACAACACATCCTATACAAGGTACACACACACACACACACACACACACATATATATATATATATATATATATATATATATATATATATATATATATATATATATATATATATATATATATATATATATATCACAATCCTATCACACAAAGGTCACACCTAGACCCAAGGGATCCATAAGGGATCATATCCAACTCATAACCTCAAGGTCGTAACCGGCATATCTATATCATACTCATCATAAACTCGTACCTAGCATGCTACTAGTTCCCTCATACTAGAAAGGAAAGGAACTACCTAACTATAGGTAGTCCCGGGACAAGACGCACTTGCGTGAACTACGGACGCAGGGGCGGAAAAGATCACCCGCGGGCACGGCAGGTGGAAGCCGCAGGGGCGGTGACACGGAACGCAGGCACGCCGCTGGCACGACGCAGGCGCTGTGGCACGGTAGCCGCGGGGGCGGTGACTCTTGGCCGCGGGGGCGGCGACAGTGCAGAACGACACTTCGCAGCTTCTCTTCGGCTCTTCACGTGATCAAATCACGTCTTCAATCATCCAAACAACATACAAACATATACATACACGTTCCAACATCAAACTAGGATCAACATACATCTAAACCTAATGCTAAAGAGATGGAATCAAAGAAGAAGAGAAGGAGAAGGACAAGCAGTCACCACTATTGAAGGTTATAGGCTGCAGGGAGGATCATCAAACACCAAGGCTGGCTTCCAAGCACAGCAATACACACACTAGCATCACCACACAAGCCACCACTTACATAAACTCCAACCAAACTCTTCCAACCAAGAACAAGATCAAAGAAGATGAAGGAGAAGCAAGAAGGATGTGAAGACTGGATGGAAATGAATAAGGAAACCCTTGCTCAGCAAGGAGAAGGAAGAAGTAAAGCTAAGGGTAAAGCACGGGTCAACAAGGTCAACAAAACCGGCTGCAGCCGCAAGAACCCGCGGGGGCGGCGGAGATGGCCGCGGGAGCGGCTATCCGCAGGTGCGGAGGAAGTGACCGCGGGAGCGGCTGAGCCAAACTCGGCCAAAACAAGCTCGGTCAAAGATCAATCTCGGTCCGAAAGAAAAAGGCTCTCACATCTCACCCCCCCTAAAAACAAGTTTCGTCCCGAAACTTGCAAGATCCTCAAACCACTCGGACTCAGAAGCTGAGGTAACACTTTCTATAACCTCAAACATAAGCATGAAGGAAACATCAACTCTAGCAGTAAACTATACTATCCAAGGCCTAGAGAACCATCTCTAGCCAGCTATAAACACATCACCAGGCATAGAGGAAACACATCTCTAGCCGTATCATAACCATAACAGAAAGGCATGGAGGGAGAACATCTCCAGCACTACTATGTCCATCAAATAGCATGGAGGTAAGAACCATCTCCAGCTAAACCTATGCGTATCACAATAGCATGGAGGGAAGAACCATCTCCAGCTATAAATAAGAAATCATACTAGCATAACAAGATCTAATAAGATCATAATCACATCAAAGCTAGCATGAAAGTAATCACATCATAGCATATAAGCATATAAGCAGATAAGACTCACCAAGCTAGTGCTAAGATCTACTCGGTGATCCTACTAGTGCATCTAACTCAACATAGAACTCGGGATAGTTCCTCTGGATACTATCCTCAGTCTCCCATGTAGCCTCCTCAGGTCCTCGTCTTGACCACTGTATCCTAAGCATAGGTATGTCCTTCGAACGCAGGCGTCTCCTACCTCGTTCTAGGACTGCAATCGGATGCTCAACAAAAGTGTGGTCCGGCTCAACCACCAAATCCTCATAACTCACGATGTGTCTCAGATCTGGTATATACTCCTTCAGCTGAGACACGTGAAACACAGGGTGAACACCCTCTAATCTCGGAGGCAAGGCTAATCTGTAAGCTGCGCTCCCAACTCGATCCAGAATCTCGAACGGTCCGACATATCGGGGACTCAACTTCCCCTTAATGCCAAAACGCCTAACACCTCGTCGAGGACACTCTCAGCCACACATGGGCTCCAACCCTGAACTCTAGAGGTCTACGCCTCCTGTCAGCATAAGACTTCTGACGGCTCTGTGCAGTCAGCATACGCTTTTTGATCAATGCTATCCGAGCCATATCATCCTGAATCTGATCAGGTGCTAAACCACTGACACTGCTCTGCTCATCCCAACATAACGGGGTACGACATCTCTATCCATACAGTGCCTCATATGGGGCCATCCCAATAGATGCATGCCAGTTGTTTTTGTAGGAGAACTCAACAAGTGGGAGATGATCCGTCCACACCTGTCCCCAATCCAACACACAAGCTCGCAGCATATCCTCCAGCGTCTGAATGGTCCTCTTTGACTGACCATCTGTCTGAGGATGGAACGCAGTCGTGAAGTGTAAACTCGTCCCCAGGGCAGTCTGAATCTGCTGCCAGAATCTTGAGGTAAATCGTCCATCTCGGTCTGAGACGATCGTCCTCGGTACACCATGGAGTCTCACTATCTGCCTAGTGTACTCCTTTGCTAGTCTGCTCACCGGCCACGTCTCTCTGATAGGAATGAAACGTGTCGTCTTCGTCAATCTGTCTACTATAACCCAGATGGCATCAAAACTCTGGCTCACCTCCAGGTCTGAAATGCTCGATCTTGACCTTCTGGCAGGTCGCACACTGAGCTACAAATCTGGCTACATCGGGCTTCAGCCCTCCCCACCAGTATATACGTCTCAAATCCTGATACATCTTACTTGTACCTGGATGTACCGATTAAGGGGTGCAATGAGCCTCCTGTAAAATCCTCTGCCTCAGCTCTGTATCAGCAAGTACACAGACGCGACCGCGGCTCCTCAAAACTCCATCTGCTTCAAGCAGGACTGTGGTGCTCCATCTCGAGACATCCTATCTCTGATCCTTTGTAAAGTCGGGCAGGTCTCCTGTTTCTGTCGGATCTCATCCAACAGATCAGGAAGGACCTCTAATGTACGCATCTGGGCATCCTCATCAGGAAACTGGATGTCCAGCTCTAACCAGATCAGGTCTCTCCGTAACTGATGCTGAACTGTCAGCCTCGCAATCGCCTACTCTCGAGGCGTCTTCCTGCTCAGGGCGTCGGCGACCACGTTCGCCTTCCCTGGATGGTGCAGAATCTCTAAATCGAAGTCCTTGATCAGCTCAAGCCACCTACGCTGGCGGTTATTCAATTCCCGCTGCGTGAAAATATACTTCAGACTCCTATGGTCTGTGAAGATCTGACATGTAGCACCATACAGGTAATGTCTCCAGATCTTCAGTGCATGAACTATTGCTGCCAACTCCAGATCATGAGTCGGGTAGTTCTCCTCATACGTCTTCAGCTGTCGAGACGCATAAAGCAATAACTATGTCTCTCTGCATCAAAACACATCCCAAGCCTAGCTTGGATGCATCACTGTGAACCACAAAATCCTCAGTACCCTCTAGTTGTGCCAAAATAGGAGTATAAGTCAAACGCCTCTTTAACTCCTCAAAACTCTTCCTGCACTGATCAGACCACACAACTCTGGTAGTCTTCCTCAGCAAATCGTCAGTGGACGGGCAATCACAGAAAAACCCTCCACGAAGCGTCTGTAATAACCGGTTAGGCCAAGGAAACTACGTACTTCCTTGACGTTCGTCGGTGTCGTCCATGCTGCTACTGCCTCAATTTTCGTTGGATCCACCTTGATCCCTTCAGCTGAAACCACATGACCCAGGAATGCTACCTCTGGCATCCATAACTCACACTTAGAAAACTTAGCATAAAGTTCTCTTTCCCGCAAAACCTGCAATACAGTCCTCAAATGTCCTGCATGCTCCTCACTGCTACGAGAATATACCAAAATGTCATCTATGAAAACCACCACAAACTGATCCAGGAAGTCGATGAAGATACTGTTCATCAACTCCATAAAGACGGCTGGGGCATTCGTAAGCCCAAATGGCATCACTACAAACTCGTAGTGGCCGTATCTGGTCCTGAATGCTGTCTTATGCACATCCTGCTCCCTCACCCTCAGCTGGTGATATCCGGAACGCAGGTCAATCCTGGAGAACACATTAGCTCCCTGTAGCTGATCTAACAAATCATCAATGCGCGGCAGTGGATACTTGTCCTTGATGGTCACTTTGTTCAGCTCTTTGTAGTCTATGCATAACCCCAGTGATCCGTCCTTCTTCCGTACGAAGAGGACAGGTGCTCCCCATGGGGACACGCTAGGGCGAATGAAGCCCTTCTCATCCAACTCCTCAAGTTGCCTCTTCAGCTCCAACATCTCGACAGGCGCCATCCGGTATGGGGCCTTCGAGATCGGTCTCGTACCAGGCTCTAGCTCAATCCCAAAATCCACACTTTTCTGAGGCGGCAAACTGGACAACTCAGCAAACACATCAGTAAACTCACAGAAAACTGGAATGTCCTCTACAACTGAACTCTCCCCCTCCTTCATGGCATAACACCAGAAGGCCTCGCAACCCTGTGCAATCAGTCTGGCTGCTCGTATCGCACTGATAATTGTGCCTACCTTCCCAAGGTCCCAACCTCGGAAAACCTCTATCTGGCCTAACTCGGTAGAGAGGGTAACAGTCCTCCTACCTACATCTAGAACTGTAGAGTTTCTAGCCATCCAATCCATACCTAAAATGATTTCTTCATGCTCTAGTGGCATGACAAAGAAGTCAACTAGTAACACACGTGTCCCTACAGAAATGGGACAACCGTGAATCTCACGGGTACCTCTGACCCTACCACCATCGGGTAACCCTATAATAAAAGGCATACCCTCAACTGTATCTAACCCAAGACGCTCTACACAGGCATCAGAAATAAAAGAGTGCGTAGCTCCAGTATCAAATAAAACTCTAACAGGTAAACCATGAATCAGATTGGTACCTGTAGCAGTAGGTGCAGCTGGCTCCTCTGCACTCCTCAACTCAAACTCACGACCTTGTGGGCCTCTAGTATCGGTGGTGTCCCCACCACGGCCTCTGCCTCTACTCGGCCCAGGAGCAGATCCCTGAGTCGTAGGGCGATCTGGGACTCTCTGTTGTCCTTGAGTCTGCTACTGCTGTTGGGGTGGTCTCTGACCACCTCCTGCTACACTGGCAGGAGTAGAACCCTGCTGAGATGCAGCTCCGCCCTAGCGACAGTAAACGACTCTATGGCCCTGTCGACCACAAGTAAAACACGTCACCAGTGGCCTCGTGCACTCGGGCTTCAGATGCCCTGGATCTCCACAGTTAAAACATTGTCGTCCCTTCTCTGTAACTGGTGCAGATATAGAACGACCCTGACGCCTCTGACTACCTCCAACACTAGCAGCTCCAGCCGTACCACTGGTCTGCTCAGTACGCTGTCTCTTCTCAGACCTTCCGGCCTGAGAAGCTCTCCTCTGTCCAACCCTCTCTCTCTCATAATCGGCAGCTCGGTCCTGATAGTCCATCAAGGACTCACAATGAAAACCTGCCATGTAGGCTCGGGTACCATCCCTCAATCGTCGAGCGAACAGATAAACATGCTGATCAACAAGAGGTGCAGCTGGACCCAGTAAAGCCAGCTCCTCGTGGAACCTCTTGATGGCCTCTGAAACTGGCACATCCTCAAATCCGGCCTCAACGAAATCACGCAGTTTCTCCCTCCTCAGTGAGGCAGGCCAGAAACGCTCTCTGATCAGGGTCCTCATCTGGTCATAACTGGTAACCTGACCTCGTACTGACCTCCACCAGTGTTGTGCCAGCTCTCTGAACAGAGTCTGCACCAACTCAATCTGCCTATCAGCTGGGCAGCGAATAGACTCCAGAGCTGAGTCTACATGCCCGATCCAAAGCTCAACCTCTAACCCCACCTTCCTAGTGAAAGGGGGTACACCCATCTGATGAAAAGCCTTCAACCAGGTATCTGGTCTAGGCCCTCTATGCTCCTCTAGTGCTCTGGCAATCTCAGCAGCAGGTACCTGTACAGCTGGTACCTGGGTAACGGTGTGGGACCTCTCAGATGGTCCCTCCTGTGCCTGTAAGTCTGGGGCACGCCTACCGGCTCTGGCAGCCTCCTCCACACGTCTGATATAAGCCTGAAACTCTGACCCACCAATCGAGACGCGAGTAGAATCACCAGACTGAACTCCCTGTGACTCCTGTCTCTCAGCGGCCTCGTTCCTATTCTCAGGAACGGCGCTCTTAGCAACTTCCTCGTGGATCTCTCCTGCTGCATGGGAACCATCAGCAGGTATCCTACCTCGTCCTCGTCCTCGGCCTAGAGGGGGTCTACCTCTACCTCTACCTCTACCTCGCCCAGCTGCAGGTAAGGCTCTAGTCTGAACCATCTGCAGAGGACGTAAACCTAGCTTAGAAGGCTATATATATGCCATATGTATGTATTAAATCAATCACAACAGAATATCTATATATGTGTACTGTTGAGATCTTCAGAGGGGTGATGGATCACGTACACGATAACCCAAAACATTTGTACTCATTTTAAAACCAAAACCTTTTGAAAAATAAGACCCCTTTCGGGTTCTGTTTATTTATCCATTCGAACTTTATTGCAGATTACTAGTGCCATTGTTGTCAACCTGTCTCTGATACCAACTTTGTAACATCCCAAATCCGTAGGACTCGGAGTGCTACTGGGCTAGGATCTCACAATGGATCCTGGCCCTAGCTTGACAACAACCTCACTGAATCTTACAACAAGACACCAACAGATTAAAACAAAACATAAAAACTGATATATAAATATCAAAAGGTTTATACAGTACTGCTGAATACAATCAAAACAGAAATCCGTACAATGGATAGTCTCCAAAAAACCCACGAATATGCCCCGTGTACGGAACCCTCAGCAGATCACCCCTCCGGATCACTCCGCAGCTCTCCTAACCTGCGAGGGATCTACAACACGGTATGAAACCGTTAGCTAACTATACACATATATAAGAAGATGCTAAAGCACAAACACATATCATAAGTAATAAACACTTCAGCATGATATCAAACATTTACCCGGTTTATTATCTTTAATAAGTTGAATCATTCAATCGTATAAATAGATATATATGAAGATAGGTGACACGAGGAATATAATCCTCGCCTCTGAGTACTCTAACCAGCTGGAGTAGTATCAGCACACCTCCCGTGTACCCTGTGGGAATGGTGAGGGGCCTTCCTTTATACCATATCTGGCCTGACTACAGAGAACCTCCCAGACTCCACGACGGGATGAAAGGGAAAGGTTATCACAGCCACTACAATGGGCGGTCAATATAACATAGGTCGGTGACCAAATAATAACACATGCTATAAAGCACATAACACACACCACTCAAGCATACATCCAATATAAGGATAGTAGCTAAGTAAGTCCTATGGACTTACCTCGATCTCAAGAGTATCTCGCTACAAACCACTCTCATAAATGTCTACTCCAAACTGGAGGACAACACATCCTATACAAGGTACACACACACACACACACACACACACACACATATATATATATATATATCACAATCCTATCACACAAAGGTCACACCTAGACCCAAGGGATCCATAAGGGATCATATCCAACTCATAACCTCAAGGTCGTAACCGGCATATCTATATCATACTCATCATAAACTCGTACCTAGCATGCTACTAGTTCCCTCATACTAGAAAGGAAAGGAACTACCTAACTATAGGTAGTCCCGGGACAAGACGCACTTGCGTGAACTACGGACGCAGGGGCGGAAAAGATCACCCGCGGGCACGGCAGGTGGAAGCCGCAGGGGCGGTGACACGGAACGCAGGCACGCCGCTGGCACGACGCAGGCGCTGTGGCACGGTAGCCGCGGGGGCGGTGACTCTTGGCCGCGGGGGCGGCGACAGTGCAGAACGACACTTCGCAGCTTCTCTTCGGCTCTTCACGTGATCAAATCACGTCTTCAATCATCCAAACAACATACAAACATATACATACACGTTCCAACATCAAACTAGGATCAACATACATCTAAACCTAATGCTAAAGAGATGGAATCAAAGAAGAAGAGAAGGAGAAGGACAAGCACTCACCACTATTGAAGGTTATAGGCTGCAGGGAGGATCATCAAACACCAAGGCTGGCTTCCAAGCACAGCAATACACACACTAGCATCACCACACAAGCCACCACTTACATAAACTCCAACCAAACTCTTCCAACCAAGAACAAGATCAAAGAAGATGAAGGAGAAGCCAGAAGGATGTGAAGACTGGATGGAAATGAATAAGGAAACCCTTGCTCAGCAAGGAGAAGGAAGAAGTAAAGCTAAGGGTAAAGCACGGGTCAACAAGGTCAACAAAACCGGCTGCAGCCGCAAGAACCCGCGGGGGCGGCGGAGATGGCCGCGGGAGCGGCTATCCGCGGGAGCGGCTGAGCCAAACTCGGCCAAAACAAACTCGGTCAAAGATCAATCTCGGTCCGAAAGAAAAGGGCTCTCACACGGATAAGGTGAGAACATTGGACTCACTTAGCTATCAGTAATAATATTAAGTGTGTGCTTGAGGTAGTGTGTATTGAGTGTTTAATAATTAAAACTTGACTAGACCACTACACCTTTGATTTTGGAGAGGCTCAAGTGTATGATAATGGGCCGTGACATCACTGTCCAACGTTGAATGCAAATGGAAGGCTCTCCACGACCAGTCCAACATAGTATACGGGGAAATGCATTGAAATCAGTCTTGTTGGTTTACGGGGACGGGGACGAAGTTCGGAGGATCTTCGTGCCACTTGGATAAGTTGAACTAATTAGATTGGAACCACGTAATGAAAAGATAATAACCGGGACATTGATTGCGCATGCTACGTGTTTACTTCTTTATTTATATGTGTTTGTGCATTTCGTTCATCTTATTATTAGAATTGTTAGTTAACGATTTAGACCGTGTTGATAGACTTTGCAAGTTAGGTGTATGCCGGGTAATCGGGAGTAGAGTGGTCAGCCGGGTTTCCGTACCAGTAATTAGGGACTGGACGTTTTTTCATTTTAGTAGAAAGACTAACTAGACTTCATGTTTTCTCGTATCGTTATGAATGGTTGTTGAATACATTATTAATATTGAACATCTTTACCTTTTAAAGGATTTATTGATTTAATATTTGTGTCTTGTCGTAAGGTCCTTGTATCATTGATGTCAAATTAAGACCAGAACTAATTGTGAGGTCCTAGTCAGTGACATTCCGATTTCTCGGAATTCAGGGTGCTACAACGTAATTAAACAGATTTGAAAGCAGGCTTGCAATAAATCTCCATATATCAGTATTCTTCGAGTTCTCTTCACCTTCGAGTTGGTGGCACCGGCGGGCGACAAACGTTGGTGGGACTGGCTGGTGACGAACAATAGTGGGACCTGCGGCTGATGGTGGTGGAAACGAATGGTGAAGGGTGTGGAAGCAGTCGTTGTACTCCTTCGAGTTCTCACCTTTGAGTTGTTCACCTTTGTTGAACTAATGACCCTGATGAATTTTAACCTACGTGCTATGCTCATGACATGAAGAAACACTAGTGAAATTGCTGGTCTAATCAAACGCTCGTGAGTGTTTAAAAACACTTAACACTAGTGTTTTCAAAAACACTAGGGAACACTAAAGCTAGTGTTTTCGCAAAGTATGCCAACACATAAATAGTTGTTCGTTCATAATATAAAATGAATGAAAACGAATTTGTTTTGAAGTGGCCGAGACATTCGAGAAGAGTAGTAGACAAAGGTGATGAAAATAGTTTTTTTTTTAATTCTTCACTTTTTAGTTTTCACATTTTCTCCAATTTTTTTTGTAAATTACATATCAAACTCAAAACTTGTTTTTAAATTTGACGTTAACACATTGACTGGAATTTTTGCCGAATATATTGACCAATCATACCAAAATCGGTTTATCGGTCCATGCTTGTTACAAAATAAAACTTAAAAGTTTGTAATACCTTTTTATCACAAGTGGTAATTTATATTATTTTTTACTATTTTTCCTAAATTAATAATTCAATTTTATCCTTAAAATAATACATTAGGTAACTACGAGTTACAAATCTTTGGTTGGTTGACATGAAAAATCTCTTCACCCATACTTTTACCATTTGGATAAATAAAATACAATGATATTTTTTTTTAATTTAAAATTAGTATTCCCAAAATATAATACCTAAAACAATATATCCAAAGTGTAATTCTATAGATAAAATACCGAATATATAATATTAGAATTTTATTTTTCAGTATTGTTGATTTCCTAGATTATTTGTTTTGGGTGTAAAATTTTTTGGTAGCTATTTTTTTCCGGCATTATTTTTTATGCATAATATCGAATATGATGGTTTTGTTAACATGTTTTTCTAGAAAATAAATAAAACTAAAAAGATTTTTCCTGTTAATAATAAATAAAACTAAAGAAAACTATAACAAAATTTAAAACTCAAGCTAAGTAGATACAAAGGTTTTTTTGCCCTTGCAAATTCGGAAGTGAAATGCCGTGCATGAATTTAAGAAGCTTGGGGTAGCATTATATGCGGCGGCATGTAAAAATTAAATGTGGACCTGCAACAATTATGAGTTATCTCGCGGGACCCTTTATCGGACCGGTCCATTGCAGCTACTACTGTTTTATTTCATGCGTGATCCAAAAGGTGGCCCCACAACCTCATGCACGTGTCAGACGTCGGTTTGGTGCAACCTCCTCATGCCGATTCGATTGATTATGACATTATGGGACTCATTACACCATTTTTCCTGCCGTATAAGGATTAATGTTACTTATCCATAATAAAATATCTTATTATAGATGATTGTTAATCATAAAGTTATAGTTTAAATATTTATTACATACATATTTAACTTATGATTAGTATAGTATGTTGATATGTAAATCTACTTTTGCAAACACGAATTTATTATTTAATCCCTTAATATTCGTTTTAATTTTATTTAAAAAAAAGTTCAAAATATAAAAATAAGGCGTACCATCTAATCTAATCTATATTATAGGAGTAGTAATCTTTGCCATGTGTCACACAGAAAAAGGCTAACTGCCACATGTCATATCAGCGTTTAACCACAACCTACCAAAATCTTAATTAAGTTTCTTCATTAAAAAAAAATATTTAAGAAAATATCTATTTTATAGATACAAATATTGAAGAAAAAATCTTTTAGCCCACCAATTCACAAAAAAAGAATCTCACAAGAATTCTAAATGTTTAATAAATTTCAACAACCAACCAAAGATCTTCCATAAAAAAATATTTATTAATGTATTATATAATATTATATAATAGATAAAAATATTAACATATGAACCAGTATAATAAGGAGAAAAAAATCATATTATGAGTTATTATACATTTAGATATTTTATTAATGTATTATATAATATTATAGGTAAAATGTACAATTATTTATTGCTTATTATCTACTCTATCTAATGACAAAAAATAGTTTATATATAATCTCTTAAAGAAATAAATAACAAACAAAATTTTTATCAAATTTCGTGCAAGACACGAGTAATACACTAGTTTTATATATAAAACTAGTTTAGAGGTTCAGATTTGTTGTAACATATATGTTTTAATTACTGTATATCTCTTCCTATTGGTACACGTGGCAACATTTTAAGAAAACTAAAATTGTACAATAGCAATTTTTGGAGTAAAAGGCTATATTTATTAAAAAGAAAGAAAATTAAATTAAAGTTTTGACTATGTAGCTTCTTTCTTCTTCAAGTTCAACATACAAAAGAAGCAAAAATAACGTTATTTCATCAAGTTGAACTCCACAACATAAGCAAAAAAAACAATTATTTTATTCTTCAATTTCAAAGCAATCACAAGATTAGTATTGTCCAATGCCATTAGATTCTTTCATTCATCTAGTAGTTTGTTCAATCATCACTGTCGTTGTTATCTTCTTATAATCTGTAGTCGAACAATTTATGTAGATCAAACTTCCAATGAATAATAATCATAGTAATAACAATTCAACTATTGTAATTCATCAAGTTGGAGCTTGTATTTCAACACCAATGTGATTTTGTAGCTTTTTTTTACAAGTATTAAAAGGTAAGTTAGATTTATGTGGGTTATTGTAGTTAAGTTATGGATGATATTGTATGCGGTCGGCTGGAATTTGGAAAAGATGAAGGTCTGATAAATATTTGTGAGGATCAAGATACAGTGGAATTACTTCATAGTAAGATTTCTATGGCAAATATCTCAAGGGTTGGCATTGAGTTTGAAAGTGAAGAGGTTGCTTGTGAGTTTTATATTGCTTATGCACTAGCAGTTAGTTTTTCAGTTCGAAGATGCGTTTATCATAATGATTAGGGGACGCAAATCTTATTATATAGAATATTTGTTTTATTATGCCAAGGTGAACGAGGAACATATAGGCGAGATGATGTCTATAAATCTCATCAGCGTAGATCAGGTTTGGTTGCTTGGCTATGTTAAAAACCAGTTGTCGTCAAACATCGTGTAGTCACCTTCGATCCTATGGATAACCACAATTTAACAAGTCCGAAAAAGACTCAACATTTTAGATCACATAGAAGAGTGTCTAAAGTGCAAGCATTAGAGGTCAACATTGCTGATATATCGTTTATTGCTCCCAAGAATGCCTATGATTTCATGGCTAGGCAAGTTGGTGGTCGTGAAAATCTTGGATTAAGTCATCTAGATTACAAAATTATTTGCGAATTAAGCGTAATTTGGGAATAAGCTCAAGTGTAACTTGCGGTGTTTTAGAGTACATGCAAAGAATGAAGGTAGAAGACCCAAACTTTTTTTTTTTTATGCTATTCAAGTGGATGCGGATTATTTTGTTACGAATATTTTTTGGTCTGATTTGAGGATGATAGCTGATTATGAGGATTATTGTGACGTTTTTTCCTTTGATACGACATATCAAAAGGACAAGGATGGTCGGTGAATCGTTCTCTTTGTTGGAGTGAATCATCATAAACAAAGTATCATATTTGATGATGCATAATTATATGATGAGATGACAGATTCATTTGTATGGTTATTTAATACGTTTTGAGATTTATGAGTGGAAATCAGCCTGAGACAATATTAACCGATCAAGATGTTATGATGTCAAAAGCATTAATAGATTAATCAAGCATTATGTAAGTAATAAGGATGAGTTGAGAAATTTTTTTGATAACTTTCAACGGTTACTTGATGATTGTCTCTATGATGATATGATTGCAAATTTTAAGGCTAGTCAAAGTACATTGGTGTTGGCTTGTCCCATTCAAAATTTGAATCAAGTTGCTGGTATGTATACACTTAAAATTTTAAATTGTTTAAGAACTATGTAAAGCGTATGACTGTCATCTCGATATTTCTAGTGAGATAGGTTTGCTAGTGGAATACATGGTCACACCTCAAAACAATTATGGTAGTTACATTGTATCTTGCGATGAAATAGGAGAAACTATATGTTGCACTTGTAGGAAGTTTGAGTTTGCTGGCTATTTGTGTTGTCATGTACTGAAAATTTTCTCTTTTCAAGGTATTTCAAAAGTTCATAGCCAATACACAAATTTTGAAAAGATGGAAAAAAAAATGCTAAAAAAGGAGTTACTAAAGCTACTGGTGAGAGTTAAAATGGTGAGGGAAATCCTACAACTGCATGAGGTAGACGCTACAGAGATTTATATCGGTTATCCACTCGCTTGGTTACAAGGGGTGTAAAGTCGGAAGAAGGATACAATATTGTGAAAGAGAGTCTTTTAACTTGTTTCATGAACTTGATTTGAAATCATCCAAGAGGCCTATGCAATCTACGTCAGAAAATAATCATCCGGGAGGAAATAATTTGAGTTCTGATATGTCAATAAATGTTAATGGCATGACAAACGCAACAACGGATCATCTTGCTTCTCTAATTTTTAATGTTTCGGTTGGTTATCATGTTGTTATTTCTTCTCCGTTTAGCCTAGTTTCATTTCTTAAAAATGATGTACAAGGAGTAGCGACGCAAAGGCTTGTCAACTGTTAGCATTCTTTATCCCTTTGAAATAAATCCCGGGTGAGATCTTTCTCTCCATCTCACTTACCAAAAAAAAAATCATAAAGGTGAAGTCAAAACTTAGTTCAAGATCATGTAAAAGAATCAAGAATGCACTTGCAACAACTAGAAAAAAATACAGCAGACCTAAAGATATTATATCATCAAAAAATAATCCGAAGTGTTCTTTTAAGTAATATAGAGCAATGCACAGTCCCTTCTCGCGTGGCACATGTATGTTCTAAGCTCGTATTAGTTTTCTTTGCAACATAGTGCTAATTTTATTATTTCTCCATACTTTAACCACATAAGTGCAATTGCAAGGTAATTAATTTTTGGAATCAATTTATGGAAGTAGTCCATCACAATCAACTTGCTCTATTCATCCAAGAGAAGTATCCCAATATAATACCTTTTGTCTTTTATGAGTATAGACAACTTAATATGCGTACTTGTTCTTTATCTACTCACACTAATATGCAATTTCAACCTAATTATGGAAATTTGTATCCTCAAAACCAAGTCCTAAACCACCCGACATGCCAGCCGATGGTAAGCACAAACCATTTGTAAAACCACAACGTCGCATTGCCCTCTCTTGTACAATCGAGGTAACCTTCGTTTCCATAATGAAGATTACATCCGGACAATATTTCCAGGACCAACCCTGGAGTGCACAAACTGTAGGGTCCATGTCCAGTCCCCTACAGTTCCAACTGAACATTTTCATTGTTTTTCACGAACATGGTCCTCCGCCATGTTCGCTACTTGGGGTATAATAGATAAAGTTCCATCTGCAGGGTGATAATCATCGAACTTCCGTTTTGAGATCACTGATGGTTCATTCTGAGTAGGAAGACGGGCTTGTGTCTTCGTTCGAAATTTTCGTATTCCATGTTTCGTGCGTTCAGTACTGCTTTCCCCCTCAGTGTATAATGGAGTTAATGCATTTCCATCTTGTGATTTGTGTTTATTGTAAGCCTGAAACCACTCCTTTTCTTGATCAACCCAATCCTGGCGGATATGGAGGCGTCATCGTGGGATTTTGCGCATCCAAGCCCCAAACGGTAGCAAAGGGTCAGTAGATGAAGAGGACGGATAAGTGCATTCTGAGTTTGAGTGTCGGTTCATCCACAACTATAACAAAAACATGGCAGTCGCTCATACTAGAGTCCCACTCGAATTATCTGATCATCAATTTGTAGGGAAACACATCGTTGTAGGGGTTGATCAATGTCAAGTTCAGCGCGGAACTGAATACTCCCGTGAATGATTGCAGAGTAACCATCATAGCAGTGGCATTGAAGCGTTTTGTGAGTAGGAGTTTACCCGCTAAACATAGTTCATGGTGAGTTTGGGTAGTATTGGGTAAAGTGGCAGTAGGGATAACGACTTCCTCAAATTATGTTAAAGTCATGTTGTTCAGATTGGTGGTGAAAGCATCGATAGAAACCATGATAGAAGAGAGATTGGTAGGGAGGAGTTTGATTTGAGGAGAGGGGCTCTATTGCAAGAACCAGAGAATCGCAATCAGGACGAAGGGAACCCTAACCGTTGGTAGGGAGACCTTATATGAATTTATCTTTACCTAAAAAAAGATAAACGAATTTATGCACTATTCGGGCAAATAGGGTACACGAATCCCATGCATATAGTTGTGCATATATAGTCGCCGACAACTGTTCGTGTCTCACACCATCTCTAAATAACAAACCTTGTTCATACATGCACTTTAATTTTATTGTAACGATCATATATGTTAATGATTTAACTACCTAGTAAATAAATGTTATAATTAATGAAATGTACAACTACCATATTAATCCAGTAAATCTTGGACGTCTATTATATACGCTATTATTTCTTTACCGTGTACTAGTTCTCACTATGTACAAAATGAATAAAACATTAGAATTTCATTAGTAATTATCAAGCGGACTAACTAAAAATGTGTATTATAACTATTTATTTTAAAACTAAATCAGTATATAAGTTGGATATTTGGTACATTCGATCTGATTTTTGTTGACCAGATATTAAATTACTTTTGTATTGAATATGATTTAATAAAACAATAGAATTAAATATCCAATTATTCAGATTGAATATCCTATTACTCGGATCGGAGAGTATTAACTAGTGAATATTCTGTCCACTATCCACACTAATTTACACTAATTTTTGGGAACCCAAATGTAAAAATCAATAGTTTAAAAAGTGCCAGTAATTTGTAAACATATGAAGATGAAGTAAAGGTGCTAAATTACGCCATGTTCGACCCTCGAATTCATTAACGAATTAAACTGTTTCTTCTTAGTTGAGCTGGGAGAATAAGAATGATGAAATTGTTCATCGAAAGGTCGATTTCCTTTTGAGCATTTGAACAGAAAAGGGAATAAAAAGCTCAAAACAAAGAAAGAGCCTTTAAAGATAAAAGTGCACTTCGATCCGCGTGCTTGGATTGCAAAAAGAGACCATAAAACCTCTCTCTCATGGATTGGTTTGAAGATGAAGAACACAGATATACTAGATTGGCCCCTACCCTTCTGATTTTTTGGATTCTTTTTTAAACCTCTTCTTTCCTTCTCTTCTGCTTCGTTTGCCGCCCCGTCCCCCACTATACATTTTGTTTTTTCAGTTTTCATTCTTGTCTTATACAGATTAACATTACTCGATAGATTCTGTTATTTTGTTCTATTTGGGGATTGCTGGTGTAATAACCTCTTTCATCTGGATTTGTCTGGGTTGGTGAACTATTTTACCCTTGGGATGAGATTTTCTCTGCTAGGTCTTTGGTCAAACTGCTAAGAAGCTTTTATGCACTAATTATTGATGGCTTCCATGGAGGATAAGATGAAAACAGAAGGGCCTTCAACTCTTCTCGAAGAGATGAACATTTTGAAGGAATTGCAGAATCAGACTGGTTTGCCATTTTACATATCTATTTGGATTTCTCTGTTAATCATGTATCCATAATCTGCATTTTTATTTTTATTTTCAGGGATTAAGAAGCCAATACACACTGGTTTATGGCACGCCTGTGCTGGCCCTCTAGTGTCATTGCCTCAGCTCGGAAGCCTAGTTTACTATTTTCCACAAGGCCACATTGAACAGGTTAACCATGACATTTAAGCTAAACATGTTTTCTTACCTTAAGTACAGTGGGAGTAATTTTGGTTTCTAATATGATTTTACTTGATTCAGGTAGCAATCTCCACAAAGGGTTCTGCAACTTCACAGATCCCAAACTATTCGAACCTTCAGCCACAATTAGTTTGTCAAGTTCACACTGTCACCATGCATGTATGCCATTCATCTCTACTTCTTCTGCATTGTACTTAATTGTTTCTTACCGGTTATTCTGTTTTTTGTTCTTTTATTATTTGCTTAATAGGCAGACAAGGATACAGATGAAATATTTGCCCAGATGAGCCTTCAACCTATCAAATCTGTAAGCTTAGCTATGTTTATCGTAATTATAAGGTTGCAAATGTAATTAGTTGAACATTTGCTGATGTTATTATGGTGGATTAGGACAAGGATGTCTTGCCTATACCGGACTTTAGTCCAAATCACAGCAAACACCCAACTGAGTTCTTCTGTAAGACGTTAACTGCAAGTGATACGAGTACTCACGGCGGTTTCTCAGTTCCACGCCGTGCTGCAGAGAAGCTCTTTCCTCCACTGGTATGTTTTTTATTTTTTTTACCTCTCCTCTTAGGTGGAAAATTTCTAAGCAAACAATTTAATCTTGTTAGGATTACTCAATGCAACCTCCATCACAAGAGCTTATTGTTCGAGATTTACACGATAACACATGGACATTTCGTCACATATACCGCGGTAAACTCTCATTCAAATCCTGAAATATGAATCCTTTTGAGTGCTAAATTTGTTGTACTCATTTTTTTCATTGTTGCAACGCAGGGCAGCCGAAAAGGCACCTTCTTACAACTGGCTGGAGCATATTTGTTAGCTCAAAGCGACTTCGATCAGGGGATTCTGTTCTCTTCATAAGGTCAAAAGGATGGATATTAACTTCTGTTGCATCCCCACAATCAAAGCTCTCTTTTTTATAACTCTTTTTTTTAAAATTTTTTATTTAGAGATGAGAAATCGCAGTTAATGGTCGGAGTGAGAAGAGCAAAGCGTCAGCAAACAACACTGCCTTCATCAGTCCTCTCTACTGACAGTATGCACATTGGTGTCCTTGCAGCTGCAGCTCATGCTGACGCCAACAGAAGTCCATTTACAATCTTTTACAATCCAAGGTTTGCTTGTAAATCACAAGTTTTACAGTCTCTAAAAAATGGTGTGATTAACTGATAAACTCTACACTCTTGTCTCCAGAGCTTGCCCTTCGGACTTTGTTATCCCCATAAACAAGTATCACAAAGCAGTTCACGGTACCCAGATCTCACTGGGCATGAGATTTGGGATGATGTTTGAAACAGAGGATTCGGGCAAGCGTAGGTAATGCTATTTAAGACGGGCATATGACGTCATTTGACGTCAATGTCATTTAAGTTTATGCAGGCAGTGAATTATGGTGTAATGTTTCATTGTATGTAGGTATATGGGCACTATAGTAGGAACAAGTGAGTTGGATCCATTAAGATGGCCCGGATCAAAGTGGCGTAGTTTGCAGGTATTGTACTTATTATAACTCGTCTTTTCATTAAAGACTCCAGTCTGGTATCATCCATTGCTGCCATTTCTGATCTCTTGATGGAGACTGTTGAGTTCTGAGACGACGTGTTGATGACGTCTCAACTTGGGTGCATGATGTTATAATAACAGGTTGAGTGGGACGAGCCAGGGTGTAGTGAAAAGCCAAATAGGGTTAGTCCTTGGGAGATTGAGACTCCTGAAAGCCTCTTTCTTTTTCCATCTTTAACGTCCGGCTTCAAACGTCACTTCCTTCCTGGACACATGGGTAAACAAACACTCTTTCTCTTTGCATTTCCAATTTTTAGTTTTTTTTTAATAATTATGATAATTGACTTGTGGTTGTAGGGGGGGAATTCGAGTGGGGAAATTCAATGAAGAAGCCTCTCATACCTACAATCGAAAATGGATATGGAAGTCTCCCTTATCCATCAATCCCAAATTTGTATTCAGATCAGTTAATGAAGATGCTATTAAGACCTCAACCCATCACCATCCAGAGCAAACCTCAGCCCATGTCATCGAGTATCAATAACAATGCTGTTGTAATCACAGATCAAACCCAACCTTCCAATTCCATAGGCCAAGATAAGGCTGAAGCAGTGAATCTTGTTGAGAATCAAGTAGTTGAGGTGGCTAATCATCAACACTACATTGTGAATGAGAATGAGAATGAGACTCCTCCTTCAATTGATGTAGCCAATTTCCCTCAAACCGATGTACCTGAATGGATACCCTATACTACAGCATGTACTTTCCAAGATCCGCTTTATGTTCAGTGTGAACCCACTATGAATGGCTTGGTGGTAAATACGTCAGATAGTTGTCCAGACTTTGATGGGGCTACTGATGTTCTTCTTGGTGATTTCGACTACACTACTGATTGTCTGATCGGAAACTTTGGATCAAATCAAGATCTTCAGTCCCAGATCACCTCTGCTAGCTTGGCTGATTCACAGGCTTTCGCTATCAAAGATTTCCCTGATAACTCAGTTGTAACGTCCTCAAGTAACATAGATTTTGATGAGAGCAGTCTTTTACGAAACAGATCTTGGCAACAAGTGAACCCGCCCATGCGTACTTTCACAAAGGTAACTCATATGAGCAATACAAATGTTTTCTGTCAAGTGAATTTAACGTTGTACTGAATAGCTGATTTTTGGTTACAGGTTCAAAAGGCGGGATCTGTAGGCCGGTCAATTGATGTTAACAGCTTTAGAAACTATGGTGATCTACGGTCAGGAATCGAACGTATGTTTGGACTAGATGGGATGCTGAATGATCCGAGAGGATCATGTTGGAGATTGGTCTATGTTGATTTCGAGAATGATGTTCTGCTTGTCGGAGATGACCCTTGGGAGTAAGTCTCTTAATTTCCTCAAAACGACACAAACTATTATTATCCTCATCTTAACACTTATCTTCTATAATTCACTTGTGTTGTCAGGGAGTTTGTGAGTTGTGTTCGATGCATCAGGATTCTGTCACCGGCAGAAGTTCAGCAGATGAGCAAGGAAGGAGTGCAGCTTCTTAATGCCAATACTACTCAGGAAATCAATTCTTCTCAGATATAGTAGAGTATAAATGTGCTTAGGCTTCGTACATTAGTGTTCCTGTTGTTGTTTCATAGATGGTTATGATCTTATGATGTGTTATGTCACTAATGTGTTATGGTATCCTGTAGACTGATACTAGGTAGGTGTTAGTTTAACTACTGTTGTTTTGATCTGAAATATTATGATCCCTTGTGAAACTAAGCTCTCACTTGCTTCTATATGACATTTGATAGATACACCTTGGATTTCAGTTATTGTTATATTTGCAACAAAGCAATTTGAATGAAATTCTTTCTCAACCCAATGTAAGTAATTTGATAACAACCAAAACACATATTCAATCTGGGATCTATCAGAGGTATACATGAAATGATTTATTACAATTTCTTGTGTAAAGCCAATGAGACAAGAAGAAAACTTAGCAGAAATGGATTAAGTCTTTGTTTAAACAGTCATCATTGGCCTCCCGGATAAAACTTCAAGAACCTAAATCAGTAACGGTGACTAAAAACGTAGAAGAAATATGAAATATAACGACTTAAGTGTCAAGAATCCACGTTTGCTGTCAAGAAATTATTGATGAAAGTTGCCCTTTAAGGCTTTAATAGTAGAATCTCATGCTATATTAGGGAGGACGAGTGGATGAGACAATCACTGCATATTGATGAAAGTTGACGCAGTTGAAGCAAAATCTATGTTAAATTATTGTATTTGTATTTGCAATTCACACTTTTAATCATGTAGTGACCCATTTATGAACAATCTACAAATTTTAACTTTTTATGTTTAAAACAATTGAGTTTACCAGTGGCCTAGTGGGTCAATAATTTTGATCTAAATTTGGTAGACTAATAGCTTAATATAACTAGTTCTCCAAAAAAAACTCAAACTGCCTAACTGGTACGATTGTGGGTAGCAGGGTAACGGTGTGGCAGGACGGGTGACGGAAGCACTCCATTCACCCACCACTCGACCTATTATTTAAACTATTTATTTATTTATTATAGGATCTTCTCCTTCACTAAAAAAAACTGAGTCGAAAAATAGTAGGCTAACTGCGACATTTTTATATAAGATGACGAGTATTTTGTGTAATGCTACTTGATTTTATGATTTTATACTTTCGGGTTTATATGTTTTAGAATTATTTAAACTATTTTGTATTTAAGTTATTATTCTGATCATGTTATAGTTATGATTAAATGGTTTATTTTATTTTAACTTGCAAGTTTACAATTTATTTTGATTTTTGCTTACATTATTTTGTATTTCTCGGGAGAAAAAGTGATGAATCCACAATCACTTTATGAGAAAAATCGTGGGTGAATGAAGAGCCGGGTGATAGGAATAGTCCATCCACCCGTCATCTATCCATTATCATCCGTAATCTCAAGAGGCGCCATAAAATTTGATGAATTCTTGAAGACACTAGCGCATTTTCATGTATATTACAGTATTAGCATATTACCTATCAATCCATCATAAACTCGTATGAATTTCAAAACATATCACCAAAATCCTCTCTCGACACAATTTGGCGCTTTAGCTAAACTAAAATTTGTTGATTTTGGACAGCTTTAAAATTCACACGAAATGAAAACATATATTTAAAATTCTTATGAAACTATTCTTCCCGTATGTTAATTCATTACAGTAAACCTACAAAAGATTCAAAACTAAAAACCCGTAACAAGTGAAGGCATTGGTTGACCTTTAACTACATATTTGTGAACATGTATATCCTCTATCCATCTTCATTCTCTTAACAGGTTGCATCTCCGGAACACTAATAATAGCCCGTTTTAACAACGGTGAGTCGTGCTGATATGGGCAGTTTGCGCCGCGCCTGCAACCCTTGGAGCTTTTAAAGTAAACACACGGTTTGTTGAATTTGGGTTTCGACTCATTGGTATGCTTATAATTACCCACTATAGTCAGATTTGGATTTGATCCCCCATGATGAGTTATAAACTGTGGGTGAATTGGATCTTTCGGTTTTTCGCTTCCATGTTGTTGGATCAAACTCTTATAATAGTTCATGTCCTTTATTACGGGAATCGTCTCTTGCTGCTTCTGATGATCAGGGTAAGTTAAGGGTTTATTGCTGTCATTTGAGTTAATTGGCATGACAAGGGAGGGCTTCGCCTCTTGCTGCTTTGGATGATTAGGGTAAGTTAAGGGTTTATTGCTGTCATTTGAGTTAATTGGCATGACAAGGGAGGGCTTCGGCTGAAAGATGAAGGGATTTCCCTGCAGCTTTACCAATTGATCTAAAGTTGCATGATTAGTGAGAATTTTCACTAATAACTCTTGGTCGATTAGTTTTGCCAGTTCAACGTTGCTACTTAGCATGGCACTAAGGGCTGCTGAAGTAGCTGCTGGTAATTGTGGCTGAGCACGAGCTACATCTTCACTCGCGTCTTCTAGTTCTTCTATATCCGTTGATGGGATCAATGGAGTTCTCGAGTCGTCAATTTCGGGTGTGCTAGCATCCGGTGATACAAAAGGACTGCACATTAAGTCCAAACGAAATTTAGATCAAAAGTGAAAATTGGTTAAGTTTGTTAAGGTAAAATCACAAATAAACTACTGGATGAAGGGAAAGAGATCAAACTTTGGAGGGATGCTAGAACAACGAGGGTAGACTGCCTCGAAAAGTCTCGAATGTCGTTCATTTTCTGTATTTACTTCCTCACTTTCCTCGCCAACAGCTACTCTCCAAAAAGGATCTAACATAATCTGTAAATGCACCCAAAATATGATCTCTGAGTTGACAATATTAGCAGACAGTTCAGTAAAAGCCAAAATTACAGCTTTACTTACTTTAGAAGGACAATTCCATTTGGCAAGAGGGATCTGAGCTAACTTGTTCTTTAACAACTGAGTTCTAGAATAAACTCCGTCGAATCCAGGGGGCAATCCATCATCAGGCTTTCCTACTGATCCCTTAGTATAACGAATAGCCGATTTCTTCGGTTGTAGGTTCTTTTGAATTCCTAACCCAACTATACAATGATCTTCCTCTGATCGGAAAATTTTTACCTGTCAAACCCATTTACAAATAGTCTTAGTTACTTGCTCACTAATTAGAACAGCGTATATTTTCATCTTCTTAACTTATTAAACGCAATCACCATCAGAGGTCTCCTAAATTTTATCATCATACTGATGTCTGAATACTCATACACCGACCAAATACCAAAAATTTTATGATCATACAGATGTTTGAATATGTTTAAGACCATGTTGCATCCATGTCTATTTCTGAATCTTCGTCATCCATTAAATCTTTTCTAATAAACAGTTAGGTTGATTGTCACCGAGATTGAAATCGATCATCTGGTCTGACATTGAACATTGAACATTGATTGACGGGGAAAAAATATGAACTCGAGACAATTTGATTCCATAAATAGAAAAGGGTTAAAAATTTAAATCTTATTTCTTGCCAATGTTAAAATTGATTACTTTTCGATGAGAATTCAATCACGAGTAAATTAGACATGGTAAACTTGAAATTCATCAATCAGACCGAAAGAATATTCTTAGAAAAAGTCGGGGTCTTTATAGTCGCGAAAGAAATTGACTAGTTTCTCCGCCTGTAAATTTTACCTGACATAGATTTCCATTAGAAGCCCATGAAACTCTTTTCGATTTCTGCAATCCTCGCATTTTAACGGATTCAAAACCTTGACTTTAATCTGCTTCGCTTATCAATCAATTTCTACTACGGCGTGTATATTGATGATCAACCCAAAAATATAACCTTTTTGGGGCTTTTTTGAACTTGTTAATAAGTCAGAAATTCAATTGCACAATTGCTGATAGACGACACCAAACAATGATCGAAATTCGAAAGAAGAAGAGATATTGAAAGATTGACGATGATGAGGAATAGGATGATGAATATATAGAGAAACAACGATGAGGAACCCTAGAATCCTATATTCGCCGCTTTATGTTTTGCTCTTGTAAAATTATCTTCTTCTGATGTTACCATAAATAAAAAAATTATGCCAAAGATTATTTTAAATATTTTTTATAGGAATACCAAAAGATATCTAAAACAGCTTTTTTGCCTTAATCGTTTGTTTTTATTAAAAGACAAACAATTTTTTTAAAAATTAAGTCAATTACTACATTTTTACTCTTTTCCTTTTTCCTGCTTGTGGCTGATATCAAAAATTAATTTTACCGACAAAAATTACTAGTGTATTACTCGTGTCTTTCGATCCATCTCCTCAGACAACTCAACAAATCTTCCCACGAGATCTAGAATCATCTTCCTCCTACATCTGTAAGCCTTTCGATCCATCTCCTCCTCTTCTTCCTCCACCACTGGATTCCGTCCGCCGACAACACCAACCCTAATCAAAATCTAGCATAACTGCCCTTAGAAGAATCTCCACTCCTCCGCCGGTCCACATCACCCCTAAACGCCCACCTCTCGATTTCACCATATTTAGCTACCGACTCTTGCTCATACCTCTAATTGCCTGCCCCCTCTCCTCGTCCTAACATTGTCGGAAAATTTGGTGGCCTTTTCATGCTCCGTTTCCTGTCTATTCGCTTGCCCCCTCACATTTGGCAACCCTTCTTTTATGTTTGTTGGTTTGTTTGTTGTTTTTATTTGGCCATCTTGTGTTTAAAAGGTTTGTTATTTTTAATGACAAGTCTTTGCTTATGTCTCAATTCTCATCATTTCAACGACATTTTTTCAAACCAATTTTGCTTAACATCGTTTGATATTTGCACAACAACGAAATCATCCATCCCTGAATTGTTTAAACTTAATAAACAATGTCCTAAGCTAGCAGTAACTGTCCGACCACTATGATCAGCGGTATATATCGGCGACAACGGAACGAACATTGAGTCTCTAGACTTCTCTTGTCTTGATTTACTTATTTTCTTCATGATATTGAAGCTACTAATCTCATTCTAACCAAATCTCAAAAGGAAAAAACCTTTGTACTACATGTGAAAAAGATAAATAAGGAGAGAGGGAAAAAAAGAAAGGAAAGTAGGCAGGTCACTTGTAATTTCTTGCACGAAATGTTCGGAAAAAAAATTTACATAAGGAAAAAAAGAAAAAGGAAAGTAGGTTGGTCACTCACACAATGTTTAAAAAAAAAACAATTTAACAAAAAATTTGCGAGTTGTATTATTTGCTTGATCTCCTTGACCACTTCAAGTCCAACGCTTTCTTCCTTCAAGTTCTTCAAAGTCCGTTCCAAAATCAATTTCTCTGTCACAAAACGCTTTTAAAAATACAAAAATTCTTGCCAAAATCCGTCAAACAATCTCTTTTGAAATGCTCCCAAAACTAAGAAGTAAACAAAATACAAATCGATCTAATAACAACAACAAAAAAAATAAAGCGCTCTAATAACAATTGAGTATGTGGCTAACTCACGCATCTCTCAAAATTTTGTTTCACTTCAACTTTAAGTTGGGTGACAACACGTCTTGTTGTTTGGTTCTTCGTCTTGGAAGATGGGTTGACTTAGTTTTATTTGGAGGAGTCGTGGACAGTAGTCGAAATCTGAAGACTCAAGAGAGAGTTCAAATCCGAGGTTTCTACTGGTTGTCCTTGGGAGTTTTCCAGTGCACTTCCGCGACTGACATGGTCTTTCTGTTTCTCTTCTCTTTGGTGACCTGGCGTTTCGTTCTACTCGGGTGTCTCAAAATCTCGTCGGTTGATGCATTGTGTTTGTTTGCCTCTCTTTTTCCTCTTTTATCTCTTGATTTATCAAAACATGACATGTAGTCAATTTGTCATTTTGTGACCTCTCATTTCACTAATTTTTGGCTAGTGGATCAAATTTCTTTCCTTTTTAAAAAACAAAACAAATTTTTTTTAAAGGCTCTCGGCGCTTGATTAGTTATTTTTTTCCCTCTACAATCCTTTTTGTCTTAGTTTCTTTAACTTAGACTTTAAAATTTTTCTATTTTCACTTATAAGATTGTGTATGCAGTTTGTTGTTTCACTTTTGACATAGACTTAAGGTTTCAATTATCTTCCATTGTAGCAAACTAGCAATACTTAATTACTTATTCTAAGGCATACTTGAATTATCAAGATTTAAAGAAGTTTAAGATATACCATGTAAATATTAAATGCATGTACATATTTTAATAAGAAGTTAAAGCATTTGGACCTAATTACCGTAGTTCAGATACAAACGAAAGTTGTTAAGATGACATTATCAATTTAAACAACCCCGATTTCAATATGGTTCCATATAAATCATAGTATCAAATGGTTCCAATTTAGTTTAAACTAACACGGTTCGATTCCGAACAATTTCCAAGCGGTTCGGTTCTAAACGGTTTCACTCTTTAAATATACAAGAGACGGACAGTAAACCTGAAACGGTTTAGTTTCTTTGCGGGTTCGGTTCCTCTCCTTTAAAATACAAGAATTGAACTACATACCTAAAACGACTTGGTTCCTGGTTCCCACAAAATCACGGTTTAGGAATCGTTTAACAACCTACTATTATCTTATTGTCCGAAAATAATTTCAATTTGAGAGCAATAAAAGATAATCCAATAAAATGTCAAAAATCATAAATTAGTACAAAAAATTTGGAAAAAAAACGATTAGAATATGAAACAAAATACATGACAACGATGAATCATGTTAGAAGTTGTGCAACCTATATTTGTAATATATGATAAACTTAGGTTCGAACTTTTATTTTTATTGGGGTGAGACTTTTTGTCAGCCTAGTATATTGACAAAATTTTGATTTAAACCTTTGAGAACAGCAAGAAATAATCAAAGCTCTTATCTTTTAATAAAAATAAATTGAACTTTAGGGTAAATTTCATAAAATCATATTTTTTAATTCTTATTTTTCCTAAACATTCCTAATTTATGTGTAATAAAAACTTTCATAAACAACACGTGATAATCAAATAAGAAAATGTTCCTATCTTTAAAAAAAAAAAACCGACCTGAAATATTAAATTACATAAATTACCATTATTTTTGCAACTTTATACAAAATCACACTTCGTATTTTAAAATTTACAAGGTCAGTTATTATTTGTAAAAAAAATTGAATTCACCACCCTTAGCTTCTCAAGTATCACGAAAGGACCGACTTCGAACCCTTAAAAAGAAAGGACCGTCTTCGATTGCCCCCCTAAGACATTAATGTATACTCGCATGTAAGACTTATTTGATATATTTCAAAATGTTAGAAGTTAAGGACTTTAAATTTCATGGTACCTAAGTACCCATAAGTCTTGTTTATTGACAAACCTCGTATTAAAGTACTAACTATTTATTGAGTTTACATTCAAGATCGTTGAAGTACCAACAACCAATTTCAAAGAGAGAAGTACCTAACATGTACTTTGAGAAGTACCTAACATATGAAATAACCACACGACATATGCAACTAGGATTTCCGTATATAAGATAGAGGGGTGCAACCAAGCTTATTAAATGAAAGATCGTACGTACCGCATATCTTAGAAGATCATCAAGCATGTTATCTTTATCTTACTTTAGGATATATGTATTTAGGCAATCTTCTAAGTATATTAGTCAAGTTTATATGTAAAATATATATTGTTCTAGCTGGTTTGGTTAGAGTATTATATCTTACCTAAGACGGGTTAATTTAGTTAATATGCTCCTTTTTAGTAGTGTGTATAAAATATGCACTCTCTTTTGTATACGAGTGATATTTGTAAATAATCTTTGATAAAAGGAAAAAGAAGTGAGAAAATAATTAGTTTGGTTAAATAATATTTTTTTAATAATCATAGGAATAAGGAAAATTAAAGTTTCATTTTGTTATCCAATATCCTAATACCATGTGTGGTACCCAATATGTTGTTAACACTTAACGTAGAATCCAATATTTTAATACTCAATATGTCAATACTCAACGTATCTTAATACCCAAATATGATATCCAGAATGTCAATACCCAACCGTAATACCCAACTCTGATACTCAATATGTTAATATCCAAGATAATAATGTAATATTAATATTTTACTATCCAACCTTCACGTACCCAACATTTAAATACCCAACTTTCACATACCAAACTTTATTTACCCAAATTCACTCACTTACCCAATGTTGATTACCAGATTTGACATATGCAATTTACCTTTTGTGTTTATGCAATCTACCGATAGTTTATGACATTGTAAGCATCTCTGACATTTGTGGAGATTAATTAAAGCTATTTGTGACATACTGACTCATACACACTAAGGGCCGTCATATGAGTCAAAGAATTCAAGGTCAAGGCTACATTGATTGAGATATGAGAGTGAAGATGAAGAGATCATCGAGAAATGTATCGGCCGATCGACTAGGACCCACTGGCCGATTGACTGAGCTTTGTTCATCCGGAACATGAACACAAGTCAAGAGAAAACATTTCACTAAGACTTTTTTGACATGCTAGTCGTTTAGGCCTCACCAAGCTGATCGACCAGGCCCACAACGTTGTTCTTCGACGTCTGTCTTCTATTCCCTTTTACTTTGTGACATCTTTTAACCCATCCATTTGGACGCTTTTACCTTGTAGTTATCCGTTTTTAGATATATTATATCTTATTAGAAGATAGGATTTGGTAGATTTGATATATCTTAGAAAACCCTAGGAGGATTAGATTGGATATCTTCCCTATATATAAGACTTTCAGCTTTAGGGTTTTTTCATTTGAGCATTGATGTCATATATTCATTCATCATTTTAGATAGTAGATTCATGCATTTCACGTCTATTTTGACATGTTTTTCATTCGTATAATGTAGTTATCATTAATATTGCATACTATGGTTATACTTCGGCCCATGTTATGTTTCAGGCGTTCGAGGCTAATTATGGTGCATTTCTACCAAAATATCAAAAGATGCACCAAAACACGTGAGTTTGATCTTCCTCGAGGTCAAGTAAATGATTGGAGCATCTCATATGAATGAAGATTAAAAGGAGTCTTTGTTGTCCCAAGCAAGGAAAGAAGTCATGCTTAACGCAATTATACAACGTTTTGTGACTTATACTATGAGTCTCCCGAGGGTTCCTGACGACGTTATAGACGAATTGCATTCTCTAATGGCGAGATTTTGGTGGGGGTCCTTGGATGGTAGGCGTCGTATTCATTGGAGGTCTTGGGGAATGATGTGTTTACCAAGAAATCTTGGTGGAATGGAATTCAAGAATTTGCGTGTTTTTAACCAAACTTTGCTTGTCAATTAGGCATGGCGTTTGTACTTATGTATTGTCTCATTATGTGCTCAAACTTTCAAAGCGAAATATTACAAGAATGACCCGTTTGTGGAGTGGGCTAAATTCCTAATTACGTTTGAAGGAGCATTTAGGGATCTAAATCACTATTACTTGATGGGCTAGCTTGGAGAGTGGGTACTAGTCACTCTATTTGTATTTGAATGGATGTTTGGATCCTTGAGCAGGCTAATTGGGATCTTCGTCTTAGTAGTCGAAGGCAAATGATATTTTGACGACGAGCTCGTGTGGACCAAGTAGAAGCCACACTTAGGGTTTTCGTTCTTTTTTGTTCTGATGGCAATAAAACCCACCTACAATGATGAAGAGGTCAATTATAGTATATCTACGGATGAATTTGATGTGACTATAGACAATTACGCTAACCGAAGAAGGTAAATTTAGAGAAGGGGTTTTGTGTTTTCGGATGATACAGTAACAAGTAAACAAGAATATAAATTTCATAAGTTGATAAGATAAGGAGAAACGATCTTAGGAAGAAAGAATTTGAAGGATTATAGGATGTGTGAAGCGAAATTTCATATCATATATAAACATCTAATCTAAGGACCTACATGCATACTCGATCGTAGGAAATATTTGTTGGTGTGTGAACTAGATCTATTCGGAGAGGAACAAAAGAGAACGAAAACCAAGTGTGACTTCTCTACTTTGTCCATACAAGCCCGATATCTAGATCTCCTTTTCCTTCGAATGCTAGGACGAAGATCGAAAGAGTAACAATCAAATTGTTTCGAAAAATGATTGTAATTGATTCTCACAATACCAACAATTGGTTTTTCACTTTTGAGAGAAAATGAGAACTTTTTATTAGGCAATTAGAGAGAGAAGAAGTCTTTCTAGAGTTAGTCATCTATTAGTTATATATAACAACTATATATCAAATAATTTATACACACCTTTCACAAATTAACACCTTATGAGTAACTCCCTAATTAATTAATTAATCTCACCAATAACTCGTTAAGTATTTATTTCGCAAATAAAACTTATCATATTATTATTAACTTATATCTAATATACACTAATAACAAAAACCATCTTTCTTTTGATCTACTCCGTTAACTCTAAGTGTGTGACCGCATATAACCCATTTATAATAGTCATGAGTTTATTTGCTTAATCTCATTAATCGTAGTCGTTTTCTTGCAAAGCACTAAGAATCCTAAAATAACCGGATTGTGTATCTATAATAGTTGTCATATTCCAATTTTAGTCATTGCACATTAAATTAAAAGACATAATTCCTTTAAAATTCCCACTATAATAAATAGATTTTTAATCTAGTATATCAATGACATGAACTTTGTTGTGATCTTTCAACGAGTTACTTCAGAAATAGAGAGAAAAAGAGAAGACAAGACGTTTTGTGATTTTACTGCACAAACCTTGCAGTTAGGGTTTTCAATATACTTTGGTGGATAATGAATACAACCCTACACCTATCTATTTATACCCATAAATAGATAGAATCCTCTATAATTGGATAGAGTCCTATAAATAATAGAATCCTACAAATAGATAGAATTCCTTATAAATAGATAGGATTCTATAAATAGATAGAATCCTCCGCGGGGAGCTCCGCCCCCGCACCCGCACCCCTGTCGCCCCAGGCCCATTAATCCATGGGCCCAAAATATGTTTCCCTTGGCCCATTGTATCAGTATACCTAGATTTATTGTCTTATTATAACAATCTCCACCTAGACAACATAGTCTAATACAAAATTTGGAAACACATATACAACTCTAGGATCTTGTCACCAGATCCTCCTTGTTTCTATTGACAAGGAGCTTTCTCATGGCCCCTACGGCTCCTGGCGCATCCTGGCGTCGCCCCTGCGGCTCCTGGTACCGCCTGGCGCCTCCTAGTGCCGCCTCTGCAGTTCCTGGCGCCGCCCCTGCAGCTCTTGGCGCCTCCTCTGCGGTTCCTGGCACCTCCTGGTGCCGCCCCTGCGGCTTCTGGCGCCGCCTGGCGCCTCCTAGTGCCGCCTCTACGGTTCCTGGCGCCTCCTGGCGCCGCCCCTGCGGTTCCTGGCGCCTCCTGGTGCCGCCTCTGGCGCCTCCTGGTGCCGCCCTTGCGGTGGCCTGAGCCGCCCCTGCGGTTTCCTGGATCCGTACCCGCGGCTCTGTTGATCCACCCTCGCGGTCACGCTGCAGAAGCTCGTCTTCTTCGTCTTCAACATCCCTTGTTGCGTTAGCAGATCCTTAACTCGTTGCTACCAAAGACCGAAGTTTCCAGTTCCGTTGAATCGCGGAACCGCAATTTTTGCAACGGAACTCATCGACAACCTTGCTCTCGATACCAATTGTTGAGCTCTGATGCCAATTGTTGTGATCTTTCAACGAGTTACTTCAGAAATAGAGAGATGAAGAGAAGACAAGACGTTTTGTGGTTTTGCTGCACAAACCTTGCAGCCAGGGTTTTCAATATACTTTGGTGGATAATGAATACAACCCTACACCTATCTATTTATAATACCAATTGTTGTGATCTTTCAACGAGTTACTTCAGAAATAGAGAGAAGAAGAGAAGACAAGACGTTTTGTGATTTTACTGCACAAACCTTGCAGTTAGGGTTTTTAATATACTTTGGTGGATAATGAATACAACCCTACACCTATCTATTTATAACCATAAATAGATAGAATCCTCTATAATTAGATAGAGTCCTATAAATAATAGAATCCTACAAATAGATAGAATTCCTTATAAATCGATAGGATTCTATAAATAGATAGAATCCTCCGCGGGGAGCTCCGCCCCCGCACCCCTGTCGCCCCAGGCCCATTAATCCATGGGCCCAAAATATGTTTCCCCTGGCCCATTGTATCAGTATACCTAGATTTATTGTCTTATTATAACAAACTTCAATATGTAAATATGTATGTAACCGTCAAATATAGTCTTTACCATGCATAGACAAATAAAGACCGTGTTAAACCAACTTGAAGGTGTTTTCGCAATCACAACAAATATAAGAGAAACTCTATAAGTACTTAGAAAATACCAAGAAAAGTCTCGTCGAATGGCTCAAATCTAGAAAAGGTACAAAGACTAGAATTTTTATATGACAATTAGAAATCCTTGAGGTAAGGTATAACGCTACTCCAACACCAAGTTCTTCTAAGTTCTTTTCCAATAAAAAATAACCCGCTTTTGGCAGTAAACCGATTTTATCCAAAACCTTTTATACAAGCCACTTATTTCGAAGGCAAATAAAAGGTAGAAATAAGAACACTTAAAAGAATAAATCATTGTTGATATTAATTCAATAATTCACATACATAATCACAATCAATCCATCATAGTATTCAACCGACCCCTTAGATCACAAAGACATAGTCACACATGGATAGAAGAGCGAAACAAGATGAAAGGAATAGTATTTGCATTAAAATCAAAAGCTTAAATTGAAAAGCAAGAAAAATAGAAAAGCGGCAAAAGAAAACTAATTGTAACTAGGGTTCAAGAGTTCGGAATCTAATCGTCTCTCCT
This sequence comes from Fagopyrum tataricum, assembly GCA_002319775.1. Taxonomy (NCBI): domain Eukaryota; kingdom Viridiplantae; phylum Streptophyta; class Magnoliopsida; order Caryophyllales; family Polygonaceae; genus Fagopyrum; species Fagopyrum tataricum. Next base: position 34,067,205 of record CM008279.1, on the reverse strand, counting down.
AGAAAACTGAAAACTAACTCTATATAAACGAAAATTCAAGACCAAAAAACACAAGAAATATCCCACTAAAAATATAGTTCATTGATCAAAATCGAATTGGGGTCCATATGGCTTGAAGACGGTGAGAAGACGATCAAGCCACAACTTAACATCCCATATGGACCAAGTCTCCTTCCCCTTCTAAGCCAAGGTTGAAGAGGCTTTATGTCGGCTAAACTAGACGACCAAGACACGACGTAGATACTGTTTGTGTGCTTGTCTGGTCCTCGTTTGGTATGATTTTATGCTCCTTTGGAGCTTGGTTATTTGCTCAACTTCTAACACGATGATTTGTTTCTTGATTATTCGATCTTCAGTCATGAAGATGTTTGAAATGTGATTACTGACCTCAAGGAAGATCGAACTCTCATATCCCGACACGTCTTTGATAGAAAACGCCTCATTGGCTTTGAACGCTTCAAATATGAAATAAATGGTAGTAGACACTGAAATCCGAACTATGAATGCATTTTGCATTACATGAACATGTATGATACGTCCCCGGATGCCGATGCCATCCGTATATCTGGCTAAGACGACCCGGCTAGCGGCATGCCTAGCCATAATATGAAGCTTGACCTTTTTAAAAAAAATATATATTTCCCTATTTTTGCATTTTTAAATAATAGACTTTTATTTTCGGTACTTTAACTCCGGAACTTAATTCCGGGAGTCAAGTTCCGACCATTGATAGTCTTATCCATTTAATCCGGAGTTATCCCCGACTTTAAATCCCGCCATTTATTTCCATCATTTAATTTCCGACTTTTGGTTTGGCCCTCATCCACTATATAAGGGATGTTTGGCCTCACTTGTAAAGCATGTTCAATATTAATCAAGTTATTTGAAGAAAAATCCTCTCTTGATTTTAGGCATCACTTCCTCTTAAATCCCCTCAAAGTTCTTCCTTGGATCAAGTCTTAGATTCAAGAACTCACATTCGAGGATTCTTCTAAAAAATCAACCCCCCAATCGACTACAACGTTTGCTCGATCTCCCTAGATCGAATCAAACCTTCGCTTTCGCATCCATCTCAATCGCTTCCGCCTACCAAAGTTCTATCAAAGTTCCTACTTGCACATCAACAAGGAGTAGTTGAAGCTCTAGCTTGGTCTAGATCCGGCGTTCGTCCTTCAACGTATCCAAGGATGCATCAAATTGGTATCAGAGCAAGGGATTGATGCTAAGCTTCTTTACTCTATCATCATGTTCTCTAACGATGATGAACCATTTGAGTTGTATGGAGAATGGTTGCCTTCTCCTCAAGAGTTAAAACACAAAGCGGCCCAACACCGGCGGTTTCAACAAAGCCGTTGGCATTCCTGTTATGACGATGAGGAGTGGTTGCCTCTTCGGGACCCACCAAGGCCGATTTATACCATCAATGGACAACAATTGTATCCTCACCGACAACAACAATCTTATTATGAGGATACCTATGTTGTCCCAATACGGCGTGCTTGTCCCAAAGATGACTATGTTGTGCTCAAGACAATGAATGATGCTCTAAGGAACGAGATAAAAATTGCGAAGGCACAAATTCTTGCCCTCACAACGGCCGCTCAACACGAAGAACCCAAAGCGGTGCTACAACCTAATTATGAGTTAGTTGTCAATTCGTTATATGACGTTGACAAAGACGAAGAAGAAGAACATGGCGTTATCATTGAAGATTGTGCCCCGGCACTTTCAATTCACTTTGTCAACCCGTTGTATGATGTTTCATTTGAAGAAGACAAGGAAAAAGCGGTCATCAACAAAGAAGATGTTATCTTCAACAAACTTGACACCATCAATCCCGACAAAGGCACTCTTATGTTGTTGGACTACAAATTTGAGTTGTCCGATCCGAGGTTTGTCTTTCTTGTGTCAAATAATTCTCCTCTCGGCTCACCTTTTCTTCTTTTCGACATGCCTCCGAAGTACAACGTCAATGGTCTTGACGGCATGGTAGACAGGCTCACCGGTGACACAATCTCCAACGTCAATGGTCTTGACGGCATGTTATATTTGACGGCTTATCACCCATCCAAGGCTTGGTGCACAAGTTGAAAGAGTACCGGCGCCATCAACCGTCCATCCATTACCGGTACTTGGTCCCATGTCTTGTCGGCACATTCGATAACCTTCATGGAGCCGCCCTTACGATGGACTATAAATCCAAGCCGCCCGACTCCAACAACATGCACCCGGTGCTCAAGTCAAGGGTCTCATTCCAAATGTTTCTCCTTTTTTTTTCCGACCGTGCAAACGAGGGCGTTTAACAGCCAAGAGGAGGAGAATGATACGCCCCCGGATGCCAATGCCATCCATATATCCGGCTAAGACGACCCGGCTAGCGGTATGGCATGAAGCTTGCCCTTTTTTTTAAATATATTTCCCTTTTTTGCATTTTTAAATAATAGACTTTTTATTTTCGGTACTTTAACTCCGGAACTTAATTCCGGGAGTCAAATTCCGACCATTGATAGTCTTGGCCATTCAATTTGGGAGTTATCCCCGACGTTAAATCCTGCCAATTTATTTCCGTCATTTAATTTCCGACTTTGGGTTTGACCCTCATCCACTATTTAAGGATTCTTGACCTCACTTGTAAAACATGTTCAATATTAATTAAGTTATTTGAAGGAAAATCCTCTCTTGATTTTGGGCATCACTTCCTCTTCAATCCCCTCAAAGTTCTTCCTTGGATTAAGTCTTAGATCCAAGAACTCACATTTGAGGATTCTTCTAAAGAATCAACCCTCCAATCCACTACAACGTTTGCTCGATCTCCCTAGATCGAATCAGACCCTCGCTTCCGCATCCATCTCAATCGCTTCCGCCTACCAAAGTTCTATCAAAGTCCACACTTGCACATCAACAAGGAGTAGTTAAAGCTATAGCTTGGTCTAGATCCGGCGTTCGTCCTTCAACGTATCCAAGGATGCATCAAATTGGCATGCCGCTAGCCAGGTCGTTTAACCGGATATACGGATGGCTTTGGCATCCGGGGAGCATCAATGTATCTTGGCAAAAGAGATGTAAAATGTATGAATAAGCAAGCTTAAAATGCGTAAATTTAGATGTTATCGTGTTCCTCTCTGAATAAATCCGGTTCAAGCATCAACATGTATTTCATATAAACAATTTATTGTTGTTTATCTATTGTACTTATAGATCCTAAGATTAGATATTTAGATATGATTTGAAATTCCGCTTAACGCATATAATAAACTCGCAATTAAATTGATAATAATGAAACTTGGAAAGCAAATCATCGACATATATCATACATAGGAACAATATAGACTACAAAGTTTTTATTTTGCACCACTCTTTCAACTTCATATACAAAATTCCCATCTTAATTTAAAAGGAGGTAGTTTTTTCGATATGATGTGTTTTGTTAGGACTATAAACAAAAACAAGAGCATTCATTCACTTTCAAAGGTTGGATTATACTTGTCTAGACCAACATTCCATCATGACCTAATTTATGTGACATTTTTTGTGTTTCTATTTACAATTTCAACATATCGATCGCGAAGTGTTAATTTTTTAAGCCTCTTATGCTAATTTCCATTTCGATTTTCTACGTGCTTGTTTGCCTTGTATGTGGGTTTATTACCTTTGTAGAACAATGATGTCCGTGACGTTGCGACTACACCTGGACAAACGCGGACAAGCCTAACCGCCCAACGGGCGGGTATGACACATAAGGTAGGCCCGTCTAGGTCGTTAAACCCGGCCCATCAATCCCGTTGGGCGGCTATGTGTAAGGGTGTAGGCCCGTCCGGTCTACTAAGACCGTTTTATTTATTTATTTTTAATTTAAATATGTAAAATATATAAGCGAATAGTCGGAATTGTACCCGAGACCTCAAGATAAGGTCAAATGTTCACGATCATTGGGTTACTTTGATTTATGTGTTATAATTTTATTTGTTTTATATTTATTATGTATAAAAAAACTAAAAATATAAATAAAACAGGACACGGTTGTCCGTCCCGAACGGGTATGGACAAGACCACAAGCCCGAATTACGGACTTGGTCCGAGTCCAGCCCGAATAACATGTAAATTTTTCCTAAAAGTGTGGCCCGAGTTCGAAGATACCCAAGTCTAGTTGCGATCCATATGGTGATTTCCATTAGCTCGTTTCGTTTATTAAACAAAAACGGATCTTAAGGATTCGTCCATCTTACCAAAAAAATAAATCAATCATAATGAATTTGATATCTATTTTCTTATTTATCAAGTATTCAATATATATATTATCAATTTCATGACTACATTACGTATGATATTTATTTAAATAAATAAATATATATATTTTAAATCTAGAAAAATTATCTATAGATGGATTACCAACTAAAGAAAATCTAGAAAAACAAAAAGTACCGGTATCAATGAACTGTGCACTATGTCAACGCCCATATGAAACTGCAAAACAACTTATCTTCTGATGTCCAATCACCATTAATAACATAATGAACGTATCGACAAACAACTACATAAACAATATCGACATCTCTGAAAAGAAAATAGCGGAAATTATGTCTCTCCTTCACAACAATCTAGATGATAGGAACTTTATTCAACTTTATGTTATCTAGTGGAATATCTGATATATGAGGAACAAAAGCATCTTTGAAGACAAACCCATAATGGACATCTGACATTAGGCAGCCAAACAAATCCATGATTGGAATAGCGCGGCTGAAATAAACACGATGTTGAAGACAAAGAAAATAAATAAGAAAAAAAGGAAAAAGTTACAATGGATAAAACCGGCAGAGGAAAGCCTAAAACTAAACTTTGATGGATCAAAAAAGAGTGATGACCACTGCTCTTTTGGCTATATGCTTAGAAACCACCGAGCAAAAACAATTGCTTTTGAATATGTACAATGTGGATGTACATCAGTCCTTCATGCAGAATCATTTGCACTTAGAAAATGAATTTTGAATGCAAAATAAATGAAAATAAAGAACATAAAAATTGAAGGAGATAATTTAACAATTATTAACACAATAAATAAAGTATGGAAAAATGCCACATTTACCGATTTACGCAGGATAAGCTCGCAGCTTTAGGACATGACAGCTCTGCAGCAGAGGAGTCATACTATAAGAAGTCGATAGTCTCATCCGAAAGGATGCCATAAAATGGTTGTGTAATAGATATTGACCATGCCTGTATGCTACCATGCATTAAATTTGTTTTTTTTTTAATTAGTTCTCAACAAAAAGAGACCGAAATTTTAGTTTTTAATATGTCGTGACTTTATAACCGTATCAGTTTCGCACTAATTATGTAGACATGTAAATTACTTTATAATTTTTTGAGATATAGTAAAGGTGCAACAAAAAGTCTTGAAATTCAAAAGATATAACTCATTATTCTGACCAACAAATGACATTGGTGAGAAGAAGAAGCACGACAAAGCCCTGCATGCATTTCCAAAGCCAATTCACCCACTTGTCACAAACGCCAACCACAACACCACTAAACAACTTACCAAAAATAATAAAATACGAAACAACAAAAAAAATCCCTATTTTCCCTCCCTTTACTTTTTTTAAACAAATAAATCAAAACAGAATGATATCACACGGACGAAGTTTGAGGCGTCTTTCCGCCAACGGATTTACTATCAGTGGGTCCCATTCCTTTACCAACACCGGCTCGCCCATCGGACACGGCAGTTGCCGCCGTTTTCGCTACTATCTGGTACGTCGGAGGTGGCGCTCCAGCTAAAGTATAGTAGACTGGCCTCCCTGATCTGTCAACATAGCTTACTTGTGTATAAGTTTGCTCCGTCACCACCGCCGGCGGAAGAGGTGCCTGCCGTACAATTCCAATCCCCTCTTGCATCCCTGTTACCTTATTTTGTTGAATCAACGATGTCGGCGCCGGAGGTAGCTGTTCATGATAAGCCTCTGGCATCATGCGTGGGAAGCTGTAATATCCTTGATTGGAGATCTGTCGCGTGGACGGATTCTGATGGTATACTCCGCCTGAGGGGGTTTGAATTAAGTACACAGGTTGCTGATCCGCTGAAATACCACTAGATATCTGATAGTTACCGGCAGGAATTTGCCTCTCCGGCCAGTATCCGGTGGAAATGGGCACCGGTACTGCCTGTGGCGGCGGGGGTGCCGGAGAAATGTTGTCAGCAGCTTTGTAGTACTCGTTCTGATAAATCTGAGTCGAATTCACATTAGGATTCACATCTTCGTACAGTTTTTCACCGTCGGTAACCCTAAACCTTTCCATCTGGCTCTGAATCAAAGCCACTGGCTCCTGATCATTCAAACCAGGAATATCATTAGCAAAATTAGGGTTAGGATCAACAACCTTATAGTTCATAGCCTTGTCAAATCCAAAGAGGAAATCAGGATTGGAAGGCTCTGCATTCGTAGTTGGAGGAGAAGAATTATCGAGAGGCCGAAATTGAACCGAATTGAGAGCGTCAACGAACCAACTCCCCTGAGGCTTGGTCTCCTTGAACAGATACTCCTCGAAAATCGGCTTTGGATTGATGGAAAACAAAAAAATCCGAAGCCTCGCCGGCTTGGGAGAGCTCCGATTAAGACGATCGTACTCCAACATCAAGTGCTCGAGATCCTCGTCATTAGTGACAGAGATCAATGCGTCGAGTTCCTCACCAGGAAGCTGGTACTTGAAGCAGATATCGGAGGGAGAAGCATCGCAGAGAGATGAAAGCTTGACAAGGAGGGTGGAGAGACTGACGTTGCGGTCGGCGGAGAGGATCTTGGTGTCGCCGCCAACATACGAGAGCTGGTTGTCGTGTTGACGGGGTTGAATTTTACCTCCATAGCTGCACATGAACTTAACCTTGTAGTTCGCGGAGGCAGTGGGAGGCTCATCCCAAGAGGGCGGGTTCTCAGAGTCGATCTCGCGAGAGAGGGGAGAGGATTCGCCGGAATCGGGATGGGACTGGTGAGAGTAGTTCTCCATTGCCGGCGACTGTAGATCGTTATTCGTTAGAGAGAGAGGAGAATGAGTGAATTTAGGGTACGGAGGAATTGGGATTCATCATAGAATTGGAATGGGAGTGGGTGAAGAAGTGCGAATTGGAAAGGAAAGCCTGGAAAAAAGGAAACAGAGGTGGGGGAGAGAGAACTGGAAGGTTGTTGGGGTTTTGTTTGTGGGTTGAGGACTTTGTCGTGGGGCCAATAGTAGGATTATCAACTAACTGGACTGACGGCTTTTAACTCGTTAACTCACGGCGCACTACGCTTTCTGTTTTGGCGCCTATCATTTATCTTAACAAAAAAGCGATAACTTTAAGATAAATGGGTCTGTGTGTTTTATGGGAGCGCGAGATTCGACAAAATTATTGATATCCATTTTACGCTTTGATTATGCTTCTTTTCTTTTTCTTTTTTTTTTAAGTAGGAGCTTTGATTATGCTTTGAACGACGGTGGTCTACCTAATAGTCTAAATGAATGATCATTGATAAAGTATTTTCGTAATCGCATTCAAGTAAACTAAGGGCGCGTTCGGTAATCAAGGGAATCATCGGATATGAAGTTGAATATTAAGATGAAAAATAAGGATGAAGGTGAAAGTGATGAAATAATATTTATTGGTTTGGTGTTCGGTAAAAAGAGAATTATTGAAGACATAAAAAAATTATTAGGAGTTAAAATAGAAATATGAATATAAAAAAAAAGTAAGAAAATGGGTGAAGTAAATGCTTAAAAGGGTAGAAATGAGATTAAGATTCATTCTCAACTTCATCCTCCAATTTAGGGGTTGTTTGAAGAAAATTAATAATTTTCATCCCCTACAACTCCATAATATATACCTTCAATTGATACACCGAACAATAACATGAGGGGTTGAAAGTGAACATTTACTATAAACTTCAATTCCAACCCGATAAATTGTTATATCGAACAAACCCTAAATTGAGAAAATAAGATTTTAAAAAATATTTCAACTATTTCCTACCCTATATATTTCTAGGTTTTTAAACAATAAATATATATATTTTTTTAAAAAAATAGGTTATTTTTTATAAATCATAATTTAATGATTATTTTTATGTATATTTATATGCACTATATTTATATATTTCATTTATTTAATATTATATGTTAAAAAAACATATGACACAACAATAAAAAAAAGTCCTTTTTAAATAATGGTTAGTTAATATATATATATATATATATATATATATATATATATATATATATATATATATATATATATATATATATATATATATATATATATATATAAACTTTGGTTAAATTTTATAAAATAATAATTTAATGATTATTCTTTGTGTATATTTATAAGCACTATATTTACATATTTATTTAATATTAATAAATATATGGAACAATAATTAGATAATTTCTTTTTTGTAATAATTGTTAGTTAAAATCAGTGACACTTTTAAAATATAAGATCATCTATATTCTATATCTATCTATATACTAAAGCAGCCCGTGAACTTACACGTGGCACAATCTGGTGAATCCACGTCATTAAATTTACACGTGGCACAGTTTGGTTAATCCACATCATTAAATTTACACGTGCCAATTTTTTGTTAATCCAGGTCCCACCATGTTAAACAAATTATTTAAATATTTAATTTACGAATTGATTTTAAATATTTTACTAACTAGTTAGTCCCGCATATTATTAAATTATCTTTAATTAATTATAACTTAAAAATCGAAATAGTTAAGATTTGTAATCTAATTTTAAAGATCTTAGTATTTTGTTAACTTTTAATTTAAATTTTCAATTAAACATTATGCTTTCTAAAAATTAAAAATTTCATTGTTTTATTTAAAATTGTAAACATCTTAATATTTTGTTTATATATATTTTTTAACTTTTGTTTTTCTGAAACTTAAAAACTTTTTTTTTTCTAAAATTCGTTTTTTTTTAAGGATTAAATAAATATTACTTCATTTTTAAAAATAAAAATATAAGAATAAAAAACCATTTTTTTAGAAAAAGTTTTTTCACATATAAAAAATAGATTTTAATATTTTTGGGAAAAAATTTCAGATATTTTTAAATAATTTTGTATAAAAACTCATAAATTTTATATTAAAAATAAGTTGAGAAAAAATCGAAATTGTTTCCCAAAAAATTAATATTTTTAAACAATATTGACTTTTTTAAAGTAAAGCAAATAATTTTAATAAGTTTTTTTTGTCATTTACACAAAAGTAGTAAAAAATCAATACAAAAAAACTCCAGAAAAAAATAAGAAAGTTGTGATTTCCTTATAAAAACTAAATATATTTTATTTAAATTATGAATTTTAACATAATAATTTATTTTAAAAAAATAAATTCACATTGCACTCATAACCCTAAATTTTTTTAATGACATTTACAAAATTAGTTGTCAAATTAAAATTGGAGTTAGAATTTTTTTTTCAGAAAAAATAGTCATGTTATTTTTTATAAATATGTTGATAGTATATATAATTGGGTTTAATTGAGGTTGTTATTGTTTTGGGTTTTCTTTTTCTTTTTTTTAAAATTATTTTTAGTAATATTTTTTTTTAATAACTTGACATATGCTATTAAGTAAATCTCTTTAATTTTAAATTTTATTATTATATTATTAAATATTATTAATTTAAAATTTATTATTTGTTTTATTCTTTTTGTTTTTTAGTATATACACATGACTTCTTATTTGTCTTATATACTAAAACAACTCATTACCTAATATTTGGCGTAGTTTCGTACGATCGTCTCATCAATTTTACAGTGTCATCTATTCGTTAATTCACACCACGTACCCTAAAATTTAATTAAATAAACCTAATTCTTTATGGGATTGATACTAACTTTGGCATTTGAGTATCTCAAAAGATATTGTTCCGAAATCCTCTTTCCCGATTGTTATTGCAAGATTTGGATTCTTGCTTCATTTCCATTTTTAATGTGAAAATTACAGCCGCCTTACAACAAGTATCACATGACAATTAAGACAATTCTCAATATAATGAATTATCAACCATTTTTTATGACACACAATTATCGTCTAACCCGTGCAGGGCACGAGTGTTAAAACTAGTACCTATACTAAAAGAGCCGTCACTTAAGCTGATGTGACGATCTCACAATTTTTTGTAAGATTAAATTTTTTTTTACTAAATAACTAATTAATCCAATAATCCTATTTTACTAAACCAAATTTTAAATATAATTTTCTAAAAATTCTCCCAAAAGCTCAACGTTAAATAGATCAAATCAGTCTTTATAAAGATCCTATTTTACGTTTTCTCCTGCAATTTTCTTTCTACTAAATTCACTATTAATCCATCAAATCTTTTTTACTAAATTATAATTAAAATCTCTTCTTTCGGTTTTGAAAATTTATCTCACGATAATATTTGTTATTAACTGATTTGTTAAGAAAATTTGAAAATATTTTCGGATTCGATTAGATTTAAATTTATATAATTTTTTAATTAAAGTCACACAAAATCTTAACGAAATCATAGATTCTTAATTAATCAATTTAAACAAAATCTTTTTTCTTCAATATCTATCTCTACTAATTTTTTTATCGGTTTTTTTACGTTATGATTTTTTTACGTTGTTGATATACTTAATAATTTTGCAGATTTTGTAATTGAAAAAGGTAGTTATTTTACGGATGAATTCGATATATATTTTGTGATTTGATAGTGTTGTTTTGGTTTGTAATTGTTGATTAACATTTGAGGTTTTTTTAATTGGGTAGGGGCAAAGAGATAAAGAAGATCCTTAAACATCTTAATTTGTGGATCGTACTTCTTGTCTATTCCTTTTACGGTATAGTCGTGCGACGTGTACCAATACTCGACAACGGGTGGCAATGGACAGTTTGTTGTACATTGGAGCTGTAAAAATTTTGAGCAAACAGGAGGAAAAAAAAAAACTATGATAAATACAATAAATGATTTAAGTTGATGAAAATATATAACACTCACCGCAAGGTAATGACTACAACTATAGTCAAAAGCGATGAATAGAATAGATCCCGGGGTCGGGGCACCTTCGGCTGGTGTTTGCTTGGTTAGAGGGAGGCTTATGTGAGCCGCTTTCCAATCCAAAAATATGAGAGTGCATTGGTAGATTGTGGCAAATAATGCCGTGGATATCCAGCTACAACGGAAGAAGTCCAACAATTATTTAACATGTTCCATTCTTGCGCACTTGTCCACCCGATCACACAGTCATGGAGACAAGCACGAGAAAGAGGCCGTTCCTGATTTTAATTTGTTTGTGTTATTTCGTATTTTATATTTGTGATGTAATTTCTAATTTTTAGTTATTAATATTATTAAAATTTTTAGTTATTATTATTATTATTATTATTATTATTATTATTATTATTATTATAATCAATGTATTAACTTAGATGAACTAATCATCAACTATTAATTGCTAATCTAGTCTAATGATCAACTAATCAAAAGAGGGGATGTATTAGCACCAAAGGTGCGTCTCAGCCCAAAAAATTGAAATAAATTGTTTCTCAACCGTCAAACAAGTAGCCGTCAAAGGAAAAGAGGAAAGACGCTGGGACGGTACGTGTCAGTCTCACTAGAGCCGCCATTAATTTAGGGCGTAAATAAAATTCGCCTTTTTAAAAGCTTATTACGATATTCACTCTTGGTATCATAAAATTCCACCATCCAATTGTGAAAACATTTATTATTTATAGAAACACCGTCTAACTTATATACATTGTTGTCCGTTTAGAGTACAATCTTTTGTCGCTTCGAAAATCTAACATCATTATAATCTTTCAACAACTTACCGATATTGCGATTCATGACACAAACGTAAGGGAATCTACCATTTTTTTTTATATTCAAGAACAACAAAAATGTTCCTCTCAAAAAAAAGAACAACAAAATTTTAATTATGAAGTCAAATTCTGAGTGAAAATGTGAAAGCCGGACGATAAGTAGAGTGACACTTTTTTCTTTTTCTTTTTCCGTCCTCTTCAAATTATTATTTTAATTTCTAAATTAGTTTGTACTATTTAGATGTAAAATCATTAATTTCTATATATATGGTGCCGTTTTATACAATTTTTTACTCCAACCGGTACAACAATTTACAAATAACATTTGGATATTCTCCAAGACATTAATAATCGAGCTTTCATAGCTACAACTTAAATTATATAGAAGTTTAGTGTCAATGACAACTATTAGTAATTATTTATTTTTGGTTTATATATATATAAATATATATATACACATATAGGGTCAAGATCCGGTAGGAACCTCCCTTAGAGCAGAAAGTAGGAACCTCTAAGATCCGTTAGATTAAATAATGAACGTCCATGATGGAAGATACATAATAAGGATAAATAGAAGAGTTTCATATGATTGTTCCAATTTAATTCCCCTGCCAATAATATATCTTTAGAAAAGGAAAGTCGATATCGTATTTTTGGCTGAACAAATCTTCAAATCGGTATAATTATATATTAACGAACGTTAAAAAAATTAACGACCATTAAAATAATGTAAAAATATAGTATATCAGTCGTTAAAAATATAATATAAACGTCATTAAATTTATTTTGGTCGTTAAAATATAGTATATCTGTCGTTAAATTTTGTTTGATCATTAAAATATAGTATACATGTAAGAGCTGTAAGAGCCTTAGCCTTTGGAGCCACTTTTGGCCTTAGCCGCCACTGCGTGTGAGTGAGGCCGCCCCTGCGGCTCATCCGTGTTTCCGCCCCTGCGGCCAGGAAGCCCGCCCCTGCGGTTTCCTGCGGCTGCAACCGCTTTTGTTGACTCTTTGACCCGTGCTTTACCCTTTCCTTCTCTTATTCTTTCCCTTGTTGATCAAGGGCTTCCTCCTCACTTCCTTTCCAGCTTCCTTCACGTCCCCCTTGCTTTCCTTGTTTCCCTTGATCTTGTTCTTGGTTTGAAAGAGTTTGGCTTGAGAATTGTGTGTGGTGACTGTTGTTGTTGATGGTTGTGTATATGCTGAGCTTGGAGGTCAGCTCTTGAGGTGTTTGATCTCTCTCTGTAGCCTAGAACTCCTAAGGTGGTAAGTGATCTTGCTTCCTCTCTTTCCTTTCCTTGATTTCATCTCCTTAGCTTAGGTTTAGATGCATATATAGGTGTGTATTGATGTGGGTTTATGTATGTAAATACTTGTATGTAACTTTGGATGAGTGAAGACGTGAATTGATCACGTGAAGAGTGAAAGAAGAACCGCAGGATCATCTTCTACATTGTCGCCGCCCCCGCGGCCAGAAGCCACCGCCCCCGCAGCCTTTGTCTCAGCGCCTGCGCCAGAGCCAGCGCCTTGCCTGCGTTGTCAGCGGCCCTTGTCACCGCCCCCGCGGCTGAGTGCCGCCGCGCCCGCGGTTGCCTGCGTTCCGCCCCTGCGTCCCCTTTATCACGCAGGTGCGTTTTGTCCCGGTTCTACCTAGAGTTAGGTAGATCCTTTCCTTTCCTAGTATGAGTGTTAGTAGCATGCTAGGTACGAGTATGAGGTTAGAATAAGGTTGAGTACGGTATCGTTTATGCCGGTTACGGTTATGAGGTTTACGAGTCGGAATATGATCCTTATGGATCCCTTGGGTCTAGGTGTGACCCTGTTATGGATATGAGTGTGATATATGTGTTATACCTTGTTTAGGCTGTGTTGATCTCCAGAGCGGAGCCGTTTGAGTTTGAGTATGAGACTCCCGAGGTTGAGGTAAGTCTATAGGACTTACTTAGCTGCCATCCTTATATTGGATGTGTGCATGAGTGGTGTGTGTATATGCTTGATAGTCCGTGTTATGATATTGTTATTACCGACCTATGGTCTATTGATTGCCCATTGTAGGGCCGTGACAACTTGTCCTTTCATCCCGCCGGGAGTCTGGAGGTTATCTACGGGCAGACCAATATGGATCAGTGGGCCGGCCACCTGTCCACTCCCATAGGGTACACGGGAGGTGGGACCGGATCCCCACTCCAGCTGGCACTATTCCCGAGAGGCGAGGGTTATATTCCTCGTGTCACATACGTTCATATTGAGATATTTATATATATGAGTTGAGTGTTGGACGATGATTATAAAGATAATAAATCGGGTAAATGCGTGATATCATGATGAGGTGTTTAGTACTTTCTGATGTGTGTGTGTGCTCCTGCATCTTCTTATATATGTGTATGGTTAGCTAACGGTTTTATACCGTGTTGTAGATACTTTGCAGGATAGGAGAACTGCAGAGTGATCCAGAGCGGGCGATCTGCTGAGGGCTCCGTACACTGGGGTCGTACTCGTGGGCTACGGGTTATTTTGACCATGTATATACGTTTTGTTTTGTTTGTACTCAGCAGCGTTGTATAAACCTTTTGATACTTTTATAACAGTTTGATGTTTTGTATTTAATCTATTGGTGCCTTGTTGTAAGATTCAGTGAACTTGTTGTCAGGCTAGGGTCAGGATCCATTGTGAGATCCTAGCCCAGTAGCACTCCGAGTCCTACGGATTTTGGGTGTTACAAGAGCCTTAGTCTTTCGGACTGAGATTGGACCTTAGCCGAGATTGGCTTTGGCCGAGATTGGTCTTTCCGCACTCGCGGGCATGTTTGCCGCCCCTGCGGCTCAGGGAACCGCCCCTGCGGTTTCCGGCGGCTGCAGCCGGTTTTGTTGACTCCTTTGACCCGTGCTTTACCTTTGCCTTACTTCTTTCGTTTTACCTTGCTGAGCAAGGGTTCCATTACATTTTCTTCACAGCCTTCCTACGTCCTCCTTGCTTCTCCTTTCCCCTTTTTGATCTTGCTTGAGAGTTCTTGGAGAGTGATAGAGTTTTTAGTGTGGCTTTGTGTTGTTGGTGTTGTGTACATGTTTGTTGAGCTTGTGATGCCAGTTGAGAGTGGGTTTGTTCTGCCTTTGAGTGCTCACACCTCTGGGTCCAGCTGGCTATTGGACCCAGAGGTGAGGATTATATATTCCTCGTGTCACATATGTTTATATGGATATATATACGAGTTGATTGCTGGACTTTATAAAGATAATGAACCGGGTAAATGTGTGATATCATGTTGACGTGTTTAGTATTCTTTGATGTGTGTTTGTGCTCCGCATCTCTTATATATGTGTATGGTTAGCTAACGGTGTCATACCGTGTTGTAGATCCTTTGCAGGTTAGGAGAACTGCAGAGTGATCCAGAGGGGTGATCTGTTGAGGGCTCCGTACACTGGGTCGTCCTCGTGGGATGGAATATTTTGACTATGTATATGGTTATGTTTTGTTGTACTCAGCAGTACTTGTAAAAACCTTTTGATATTTATATATCAGTTTCATGTTTTGTTTTAATCTATCTGTGCCTTGTTGTAAGATCAGTGAAATTGTTGTCAGGCTAGGGTCAGGATCCATTGTGAGATCCTAGCCCAGTAGCACTCCGAGTCCTACGGATTTGGGGTGTTACAATACAAATCGTTAAATTTTGTTTGGTCGTTAAAATATAGTATATCAGTCATTAAATTTGGTGGTTTGAATTTGGTCATTCTAATTTGATCGTTAAAATTGGTCGTTAAATTTTGTGCTGGTTAATTTTTTTAGGATTGGTCGTTAATTTATTTTTTTTGGTCGTTAAATTTGGTGGTTAGAATTTGGTCGTTAAAATTTGGTCGTTAAAATTGGTCGTTAAATTTTATGATGGTTAAATATTTTAGGATTGGTCGTTAATGTATTTTTTTTGTCGTTAAATTTTGGTCGTTAAATTTGTTAGGATTGGTCATTAATTTTTTTTTTTTTATCGTTAAAATTGGTTGTTAAATTTGGTGGCTAAATTGTGGTCGTTAAAATTGATCGTTAAATTTTATGCTGGTTAAATTTGTTAGGATTGGTCGTTAATTTTTTTTTTGGTTGTTAAATTTGGTGGCTAAATTTTAGTCGTTAAAATTGGTCGTTAAATTTTATGCTGGTTAAATTTGTTAGGATTGGTCGTTAATTTGTGTTTTTGGTTGTTAAATTTGGTGGTTAAATTTTGGTCGTTAAAATTTGGTCGTTAAATTTTGTTTTGGTCGTTAAAATATGTAATATGGAAAGAATGTTGGTTACAATTGATCGTTAAATTTTAATTTGGTCGTTAAAATTTTTATGAACATTGATTTCGTATATTTTAGTCAGAAAGTTGATGAATGTATATTTCTATTAAGGAATGAACATTGATTGTTGAATATTTTAGTCATAAATTAAAAAAAAAACTAAATTCTATTAGAGAAAATAGATGTAGTTATTTAATTTATTACCAGATAAAACTTTCAATCATGTACGTTCATGAACTTTAATCTAACGGATCTTATGAGTTCCTATTCCCTGCTCTAAGAACTGTTTCTACATGATCTTAACTATATATATAATATATCACCATTGTGTTATGTTTACTTAAATTTATTTACAGATAAATTGAATGTAATTAATACAAACACCCATAAATACATTAATCTTTTATATCATAAATTGACTTTATAAAATATTACGACAATTTTCAAAAAGTAAAATACATATGAGAAAAAATATTTACAATAAATTTAAATACTTAATGGTTTATGAAAAAAAATACTTGACTTAAAATGAATTGTTATGTTCATATTTGTAAAATGAATAGCAAAAACCCCTACAAAGCACTTGCTTAACACTACTTTAGTATATGAGGTCATGTTTATCTCCGGAAATAATGAGAATCTTGATAATTTTTTAACTACTTTTATAATTTCGTTAAATTTGAGTATCAAGATCTCTCTTTAAGGATGTTCCTTGAACAAACCAAAAGCACTTGAATTTTGAGGCATAGTCACACATATTATTTTATTTATAAGCACATTTAACCAAAGTTTTATATTAAGCACATTAAACCAAAGTTATAAAAGTGTATTTTGTGTAGATTTTAGAGTAAATTACATAAACCCACCTCTTATATACATTACTTTTCACTTAATCACCTCTTATAAAAAAATGTCAATTAACCTCCTTTATATTTATTCCGTTAATTACAAGGAGCTACTCAAATATTTTTTTGTTAAAAATTTTATTCATGGGACCCATCAAAATTAATTAAATGAGTTTAAAAATGGATTAAAATATACCTTTTTACAATTAAACATACCAACTCTTTTTGTTTTGAGCGAAGAAGCAAACCCTAGGTTGAATATCGAGTATTTGACTGAAAACGTGATATAGGATAAACATACATTTACATTTCAGTTTGTAAATGAGTATAAAAGGGGAGCTGTGGAAATAAAAGGAATAACAAATCATGCGACAATTTTCTCTCTCTGTAACCAATTTCTATTATGCGTGGGACGCTTTGATCTCTTCTTTCTCCAGAGATCTTTGCTAACATGTTAAAGATGTTGTTACGGTGATGAAGTTGTTATCACATCTCTATCCTTGATCGATTACGAAATTCCCGTAATAAGTGGTATCAGAGCATGTCGGTTCCCTGGCGATATGGTAGAAGGAACAAGATCACAATCGATGTTAAAGGAGATGGAAGAACTCCTCAACAATGCAATATCATTCATTAACACATCAATGGAAGGAAAAATTGAGGCCATCAATGAGAAGATTGACGGAAAGATTGTTGATATGCTCGAAGTAGTGCGACTTCAATCAAATGGTGCGGTTGTGGAACATACGACTCCATCCCCGATGATCCAATGTCGGAATTCGGTGCCAATTTTAGAAACGGAAAGACAGAGGCTTCACCAATAAGCACAACACTCAAACACTGGTAGATATAGATATGGTAACTCCACTAACCCTAGCCCTTCATACTCGGGACTCACAAGATTGACGAGAATTGATTTTCCGAAATTTGATGGTGAACGTGTAAGGGTGTGGATCTTTAAGTGTGAACAATTCTTTTCGTCTGATCGTACTCCTGAAGAAGGAAGAGTATAGTTGGCATCGGTACACTTGGATAACCAAGCCACACATTGGCATTATTCTCTAGTTCAGGCAAGAAGAGAGAGAGGTTTGTTTGATCTGCCTAACTGGAAAGAATATACAAAGTTAATTTTGAAAAGATTTGGGGAGGTGATCGATGATCTCATGGCATACCTAAAGAACCTTCAAGAAACCGATGGAATAACTGATTATAACAATAAATTTGAGGCCGTTCGAATGAGAGTACAACTTCCTGAGTCTTACTTGGCAAGGTTAAGGAATGATACACAAATGCATGTAAGAATGTTCAGACCTCATTCTATAAAAATCATCCTCTCTGAACTCAACATCTTCATATCTAAACACATGCTTAGGATTTGAAGCATACTTTCTCAATTGGGATACATGGAAGACATTATGCACCAGATTCATGAATGGTGGCAAAGCCACTCAATAAGCTAAGGATTTAATACTCTCGATAATCTCAAGCGGTCCAAAATACTAAGAGCTTAACTTCCCTCTTTTTCCAAATTTGAACACACCTTTAGTTGGTAAAACACGCACAAACACATGCTCGTCAACATCAAACTGAACGGGTTGACGATGTGCATATGCATATGAATTTTGGCAACTTTGCAGTCAATAAGCGTTTCTTAATCAAAGCAATCTCATTCTGAGTGCACTGTAGGATGTCATATCCTACAAAATACTTATCCGGTTGGTTATCCAAACACAAAGGTGACCTCCACTTTCTTCCATGCAAAGCTTCATACGGTGCCTTCTGAACCGATCCATGCCAACTATTATTGTAGGTAAATTCTACCAAGGGAAAACATGTCTCCCATGTTTCCGGCCAATCCAAAGTACAAGCTCGTAAGATGTCTTCCAAGGTCTGAATGATCCTTTCAGATTGTTCATCTGTTTGCGGATGAAAAACAGTGCTAAATCTCAACTTTGTCCTCATAGTTGTATAGAGAGTTTTTCAAAAACAGGACATAAAACTCAACCATCACAATCCGACACTATTGTCTTAGGAACACCGTGTAATCTCACTATATCTTCAACGAACACATCAACTAGCTTATCCACACCCTATATAACATCCATTCCCCTTTGCGTACGGGGAAATCCATTCACAAAATTCATGTAAATATCTTCCATTTCCATAAGGTATAAAAATTGGTCGCAGCAACCCTGCAAGTCTCTAATGCTCGATCTTAACTTGGTGTCACGTCAAACACTTAGCCACATACTCAACTGCTTCATACTTCATGTTTACCCACCAATAATTCCTTTTCAGATCCTTATACATCTTAGTAGTTTAAGGGTGTACAAAATAGCCAGGGTAATGAGCCTCTCTCAAAATGGACTCGCGAAGCTCATCATCTAAAGGCACATATGGGAGATTCTTGCATCTAAGAATCTCATTGTCATCTATCTTGAAATATGGAGTTTTTCCTTTCTTAACATCTTCTCGAATTTTCCTCAAAGCTACATCTTTAAATTGTTTATCTTTGATAGTCTCCAACAAAGACGGTTTGAATTTCCAACATACACAATTGACCTTGGTTTTTGCCAAACCAAACCTCAATGTCAAGCTTCATCAAATCTTGTTGCAACTTAGGTTGTGCGGTCAGACACGCTTTCATTTTCTCTTGTGTCGACTTCCTACTAAATACATCTGCAACAACATTGGCCTTTCTAGGATGATATAAAATCTCCATATCATAGTCCTTTAACAATTCTAGCCATTGTTTATGTCTCATATTTAAATCCTTTTGAGTAAATATGTACTTCAAGCTCTTGTGGTATGTGAAAATCTAACAACTAACTCCATAAAGGTTGTTGACATACTATTTTATGGATCGTTGACCTATTGTTTTGTGAATTGTTTAATATTTTCAACAACTTTGCTATCCCACATCGATTATCAAGTAAGGTTGATAGTTTGAAAACTTCTATGAAAAAGGGTTTGAAGATTAAACAAATCGTACATTTATTGGCATTTTGACTAAATTCAAGTATAATTTTTATTCCTAATGGATTAATATCACGGTAAATGGTAAATTCATAAAAGAGTGTAAAGAAGTAGCTTAGCCAAGACCAGAGTGGTCCTGACTAAGTCTACAATGCAACAAAGTTTATCAACATACAAACAAAGGGCCTAAGAAAAAAAACCCTAGTACTCACGGTAGGCATGCAAACCTCCTGAACGTA
This sequence comes from Fagopyrum tataricum, assembly GCA_002319775.1. Classification (NCBI taxonomy): domain Eukaryota; kingdom Viridiplantae; phylum Streptophyta; class Magnoliopsida; order Caryophyllales; family Polygonaceae; genus Fagopyrum; species Fagopyrum tataricum. Next base: position 34,047,038 of record CM008279.1, on the reverse strand, counting down.
CCATCTACCATCAACTGACTGTAAAAATAAATAAAATAAACCACCTGGCACTGTCCACAAGGCCCCTCCACCTTCGGCAATGCCATCAGCAGAAAGGGACACTCATAGACCAACAAAGTGCCTAGCCAACGGATCAAGATATCATTCACCTTTGGTAAAGCCATCAGCAAATGAGTCTCAAGTCCGGGACATAAAAACAAATCAAATCTGTGCGAGCCAAGAGCAGAATACAAATCTGGCATAAGAACATAGAAAGTGCTAAACCTCAAACATCTCTCCAACTCTAGCTGGAAAGGCCTCATAGAGTAATCTGTAGGTATGCCCTCTAATCATCCGGACCAAGATATCAATGGGGATCCTGTTCCGGTCAAACACCAGGGCATTCCTAGAATGCCACAAGTAGTAGATCGTCGCTGAGAAGGCATATATGCGTGCCCCGCTCGTCCAGCTCCTCCCTGATGCAGTGTGCAGGAGATATGCTATGACGTCTGCCCTCGTGGTCATATCTGTAGACATCCGGAATCCGTAGCAGACCTGCCTCCAAACCTCCCTCGCATAAGTGCAGCCAAAGAACAAGTGATCGTGTGACTCACTCTCCAGGCCGCATCAGTGGCAGGTAGGGTCTATGTCAAGGAAGTGTAATCTGTCTCTGGTGGATAGACGTCCTAGAATCGCCATCCAAAGGATAAAACAGTGCTTGGGCGTGTTGCCCGTGTCCCACACTATCCTGAACCAGTCCATCTCCTCTCCATGCTCTCTAATCATGTCATAGGCGTCTGTAACTCTGAACTTGCCATCATGGAAGCAACTCTCAAGTACCTCCTCCAATGTCGTCTCCTCATCCACAAACGTGGCTAACTCATCTCTGGCTCCGATTATAGCCTTCACCAGAGGCGAGTCACGTCTGTGGGGCGTCTAGTGGTCTGGCTCGACCACCTGTAAGTATCTGTGGTGGATCCACCTCACCCAAAGGTTGTCCCTCTTAGCATGAATGTGCCAGTAGTACTTACACATAAATGCCGAGTTCCAGCACCTAAGGTTACGGAGACCCAAACCACCCTCTCTCCTGGGCATGCAAACTCGTGTCCAAGCTACTTTGGGCCAGCTCCAAAGGAACTGTCTGCATAGTCCTGTCATCCTATCCATTACCAGCGCGGGAACCGGTAGTATAGACAGCCAAAAGCTCTCCGTACCCTGGAGGACAGTCCTGATAAGCTCAAGTCTACCTGCAAAAGACAAATGTCTCTTGTTCCACGTACAAATGTACCTCCCAATCTTGTCCAGGAGTGGGGTGTAATCAGCTGCCCGTAAAACATGAGGTGCTCTGGGGATTCCCAGATATCGGAAAGGAAAATTTTCCGTAGAGAATCCCGAAAGCAAGGTTAATTCATTTGCCTCTGTTTTAGAAACAGAGGCTAGGAAAATTGAAGATTTCGGTAGCTAACTGCTAATCCCGAAATCTTCTCAAATCTGCATAAGCAGTCCATAAGGATGCTTACTGATTTCACATCCCGTCTACAGAAGAGGACGACATCATTCGCATACATCAGGTGAGAAATCCTAAGTTCCTCATAGTGCTGATGAAAACGGAAATCAGGCTTAGAAGTCTCGTTGCGTATCATCCTGGGAAGGAATTCCATGCAGATGACAAATAGCAACGGAGACATAGGACGCCCTTGCCTAAGCCCACGCTTCCCCGGAAATAACCCATGCATTGTCTTATTTACCCGGATGGAGTAGGATGTCGTGGTGACACACACCATCACCCAATCAATGAACCTGGTCGGGAAACTCAACTCTGTCATGGCATAGCGGAGGAACGGCCAGGATATCGTGTCATAAGCTTTAGCTAAGTCAATGTTCATGAAACACCGCTTAGTATCCCTTTTGACACTATATCTCCGTAAAAGTTCCTGAACAAGGAAAATGTTATCTGACATCAACCTCCCTGGAATGAAAGCAGATTGTGTCGGGTCAATGAGGTACCCAAGACACGGCCCTAATCTGTTTGCAATCAATTTGGTGATGATTTTATAGACAACATTACAACAAGAGATAGGCCTAAACTGGTCTACACGAGTAGGGGAATCTACTTTTGCTATCAAAGAAACTGAGGTATGGTTAATTTGCCTAAGCAGTTTCCCATTAACAAAGAACTCCCTAACAGCAACACAAACCTCACTCTCAGTCGTCTCCCAAGTTTGCTTAAAGAACTTGGAAGAGAAACCATCTGGACCCGGTGCTCTAAGGTCTCCAATCGACCAGAGAGCCTGCTTAATCTCATCATTAGAAACTGGTCCAATAAGTCTCCCCTGGTCCAGATCCTTAACTCGTGGTCCCACCGCAAACCAATCCCTCGGAGGTACCTCTACCTGCCTCTCAGTCCCAAACAACCCCTGATAATATGTCACAAACTCATCCGCTACTTCTTCCAGAGAAGTGGTGGTAGAGCCATTAGGTAAATGGAGTGCAGGAATAAAATTCCTTTGTCCATTTGCCTTCATGAGACCATGAAGTAAGAGGTAGTCCTATCACTGTTGAGGACAGACCTCGACTTTGCCTATTGTTCAAAGAAGCTCCTCTCAGCAAGAAAGCTTGTTGGCTTTCGTTCTGCAACCATCCAGCTGGGCCCGCAAGGCCTCAGATGTCGGATCTAACCTAACACTCTCAAGACAAGTGGCATACTCCTCGTTGTCCACTCTGGCCTTCTCAGAGATGTGACCAAAATGCCTCCTATTTAACCCACGTAGCGGTCCTTTCATACCCCTAAGAAGGCTGCAAAGGCGGAATTGATAGGTCCCCTAAGGTGACACTTCCAGTTCTTCTCAACAATCTCCTAGAACTGGTCATGGCCCGTCCACATATTAAAGAACTTGAAATTAAGCTTTCCATCCCGGGGACGTCGAATAAGATGCGATATAGCCGGCTTATGATCCGAAAACTGCCACTTATTCGGGAAACTAATACGGCAATACATCTCCTGGTCCAACTAGTCAGAGTTAACAAAAATCCTGTATATCCTACTCCAGATGGTACCATTAGTCCAAGTGAACTTGTTATCACTTGTGAAAGGTACATATGTGAGACCTAGATCCTGACAAGCATCCAACATACCCCTGCACTCGTACATCCGTACAGGCTCCCCGTTAATCCTCTCATCAGGATACATGACATTATTAAAGTCCCCCAAAACCATCCAGGGTAGAACATACTCCCTGATCCATCGTCTAATGGGGTCCCACACTTTCCTTCTATAGGCGATGCTACCTTTCCCATAGACAAAACATACCCCGTACTACACTCTAGTTACTCTACAGGTAACTAAAACAGTAATAAACTGCTCCCCAATCTCTTCTACCGCAAGGTCAAGACGGGTATCATCCCAGAGAACAAGAATACCACACCTATCGTCAATCTCAAAGTTAGATACGTACTTCCAGTTTGGAAAACTGAAAGCCATCACACGATGGATATCCAAAGGTCTAAACTCATACTTGGTCTCTAGTACACCACACAAGCACCCATCAAACTCCCTCAACAGCTCAACCAACCCTTTTTGTTTCCGGGGTTGGGTAAACCCCTGGACATTCCAAGAGATAACACTCATCGGGAGACCGTCTGTCTTGTGGTCCTCCCCTGGGCCCTAATGTCCGCCCTCATCTGTGAGCTAGAGGCAAGCCTCGTAGACCTACGCTCAGGTATAAAAGCCAACTCCCTCCTCACTTGCTTCCTATCCCTAGGGGTCTTTAAGATGGTAGGGGTTTTAACTTTTTCAGTACTACCTCTGTCTCTCTGGGTGCGGTGTGCACGCATGTCAGATCTAGATAAGACTCTCTGGAATCCCTCATCCCTATCATTACTTTTTCCATTATCAGTCTCTATTTCCAAAGCCGTGTAGGCATTTGAAGTTTTGATATTTGGAGTAGAGTGAGATTTCCTTCTACTCTCAACACTCACCTGGTCCTCCTCACTATCCTGGTCGGAGACCACCTGCCTATCCTCCGAGTCCTCCTCCACTCCCGTAGCCCCCTCATATCTATCAACCTCCGTGTCACTAACTCCCGTGTACATGTAATCCGTACTTTCTCCATCAGAGCCCACCTCAGTATTAGCTAGCTCTCCCTCAGAACTAGACTCATCCACTTCTTCCACCACAACCTTTTTCTCTCCTGAAGAGGATTTAGTTGTCATTCTTGGGGGCAAAATTTTTGGTCTAACTATCAGCTCTCTCTTTTTCGTGCCATTCCTACTAACCCTTCCTTCCATAGAAGATCGTTCCTTTCTATGTCTGCTTCGGTCACCCTCTACCAAAGTGGCCTTTATAGCAGCCACCCGGCCGACCTCCACGGCCACCGTCTCGTCATTGGCCACCTTCTTCGCCTCTCGGCGTCGACGGCGTCTAATGGCATACTTACTTATGGGCCTCTCGTCATCGGTTGTAGGCCTACTAACAATTTTAGGCCTATCAACCTCCACCTCACCCTCCTTCTCGGGAAGTTTAGGTTCTTCTCCTATCTTTCTTTTGCCTTTTTCCTCTACAGTATACCGTTTATTAACCCCATTTGTCATTTTGCCCTGTATCTGAACATTATTACCGTCCTTTCCAGACTCTTTGTTGCCCTCTTTGTTATTCCTAGTCCCTTCTTTAACATTGTCCTCCCCAGCTCTAGGTCTAGACCTCATCCCTGGGATACCTCTCTTTTCCTTGAAGGAGCATTCCTCCTCATTATGACCAAAGGTAAAACACCCCTTACAGTACTTTGGCTCATTTTCAAAGAGCACATTACAAACCACCTTGATCCCATCATCAAATTCAAGGGTAACCTCTCTGCTAATCTCCTTAGCAAAATTCATTTCAATAAGCACTCTTGCATAGGAGCCCCTTTTCCTCTCTCCAGTGACGGGGTCCATGTGTAGGGGTTTACCCAACATGGAAGCCACCCGTCCAAGGATGGTAGGCGACCAATCTTATCGAACATAAATATGAGCCACCCGGCCTCCATTTTGAGTCTAGACTGAAACCCCCAAGATTGTTGGAGGTCCCTAATAGCATGATATCCGGGGTAATACCCCACATACTGCCCGAGTAAGCAGCTATCCCACACTTGCTCCCTAGGAAGAGCCTCAACACATTTTATATTAACAGTATCACCCGTTGGGGGTGTATACTCAAGAGTCCCCCCTATCCCTCTATTCATGAAAGTCCTAGGTAGAGGCTTAGTCCAGACATTTTGCCTTGGAGGTGCCTCACCAGAAGTGCCATCAGCGCCCATGCGGGGCAAATTAGGAAAATCCTTATTATTAAGATTAGTACCACTACCCATACCCCTAGTACTAGTTCCAGGCTTAGTAATGATCCTAGAAGTGAGAGGCAATATAGAAGGCCGGGCAACATGTGTTATAATACGGGGCACGATTTGACCCTAACGGATTAATATCAATTATATGGGTTGTTGACCTACTGTTTTGTGGGTCGTTGTCTTATTATTTTGTGGGTCGTAAATAGTTTTAGGGATTTTGTTGTCCCACGTCGATTATCAAGTAGGGTTGATCGTTTGAGAACTCTTGTATAAGTAGAGCGTTTGAAGATTAAACAATTTTTTTTTTTTTGACATTTTGGCTAAGTTCAAGTATAAAATTTTTCATAACGGATTAATATCCGTTATATGGGTCGACCTATTGTTTTGTGGGTCATTAAGTATTTTTAATGGTTTTGCTATCCCATATCAATTATCAAGTAAGGCTGATAATTTGAGAACTTGTATAAATAATGGGTTTGAATACTAAAGAAAAGAATGGGGTAGAAAGGCCTTTTTTGTATCGCTGATACAAACTAGGCCCCCTAATTATCTATAAAATTTTTAAATCAAAAATCAATTAATAAGAGGGATAAGAATGGAATTTACTAGGGAAAAAAATTAGAGATGCCTATAAATAAAACCTAACCCATTATGAAACTCTAGCCGTAACTTCCTTCAACCGTTCTTCTACTACCCGACGTGATGAAGAACCTCATTGTTCCTCTATTATCTTCCCTCTGCCGCTGTCCCTTTATCATCTTCCCTACCACGAAGAAACTCGACCGGACTCGCACCACCGGAGTCGAAGTAGCCAGATCCGTGGTCGAAGCAGCCGGATCTGTCGTCGCCGGGCTGCTCCGCTGCCGTTTCCGCCGTCGCAGCCATATTCGTGGTCGAAGCAGCTAGATCTGCCGTCGCCGGGCTGCTTCGCTGCCGCTGTCGCGGAGATCCGTGGTCGAAGCAACTAGATCCGCCGTCGCCGGGCTGCTCCGCTGCTGCCATCGCCGGGATATCTACACAAAATTGTGTATGCTTCATTGTTGATATGTTTCTCCCTATTTGTGTAGATCTGTTCCTCCCTATTTGTGTAGATCTCCCTGTGTAGATTTGTTTCTCCTTATCTGTGTAGATTTGTTCCTCCATATTTGTGTAGATATGTTTCTCCTATTTGTGTCGATCTATCTATTTGTGTAGATATGTTCCTGCCTATTTATGTGGATTTGTTCCATCCTATTTGTGTAGATCTGTTTCTCCCTATTTGTGTAGATTTGTTCCTCTCTATTTAATGTTTTTTTTTAATTTACATCAAATTTGTGTATGGTTCATTTCATATTAATTGATTTTCATCTTACTTTTGTTTTAACCTGACCTTGTGTAAACGACGGACAATATTGTGTAATTCGACCTTGTGTAAACGACGGACAAAAATGTGTAACTTGACCTTGCATAGACAACGGGCAAAAGTTGTGTAACTCACATTGCGTAAACGACGGACAAAAGTTGTGTAACTCGACCTTGTGTAAACGACGAACAAAAATTGTGTAACTCGACCTTGTGTAAACTATGGAGAAAAATTGTGGAACTCGACCTTGTGTAAACGACGGACAAAAATTGTGTAGCTCGAACTTGTGTAAATGACGGACGAAAATTGTGTAACTCGACATTGTGTAAACTACAGTGAATAATTGTGTAACTCGACCTTGTGTAAACGACGGATAAAATTTGTGTATAAACAGTTTTTATTCTTAACTAGAATATACAAGTTCAATTAGTCCAGTTGGTATAATGGTGGGAGAGAGGGTTTGTCATCCAAGGATCGAGACTCACAAAATAATTAAGAGGGGCCTAGTTTGTTATCTAATAAACTAAAGAGCCTTAATAATGCCAGTGGAGGCCTACTTTTCCATTTCGTCCAATATTATACAAATCATACATTTCTTGGTCTTTTGGCTAAGTTCAAGTATAATTTTTATTGATATCTTGTTATGAGTCGTTGACTCTATGGGTTACAATATTTTTTTTAAACGATATTAAGTTTAATATTCGCATTAATTATTTTTGTTTGGATTTTTGAATTTTTTATAGTCATTTTAAGTTTGGTATTTCGTTAAGTTATAGTTTTTTAAAACGAATTTTTTTTAATGATTTCACATTATTTTTTTTATTCTTGAAACGTTACGATTTTATTTGGATTTTGAATGTTTTTTTTTATTGTTTTAACTTTTAAGTTTAGTATTTCGCTAAGTTATAAGTTATAAAATTTTTTTTAACGAGTTTGTTTTTTTAATGGTTTTCAAAACTACTTTTCCTTAAATTTTTTTGAAGGATTATAAGAACATCTATTTACGTTAAATACTTTCATAGATTTTGCTATCCTATATCGATTATTGTAACGCCCGGAATTTATTCCGGACTTGGAGCACCTTGTAGTTTATCCCGTAGGCCCGAGATGCCGAGTGCCGGGATTTATTCCTGAGAAAATCCCGAGCCGACTCGTCGTTTTTCCTCTTTTTCCGCGTTCCGACCCTTTGTTCCGGGTTAAAAATGACAAGGGGTCATTTCCGACCTCTCGGTCCGTGTGAGGGACAAGAGGTCAGCTGACCCCTTGATCCCCGCACCTCCTTTTCAGTCCTTGTCTCTCTCTCTCTCTCTCCTCCCTTGTCACATTTCACATTACTCCTTTCATTCACTCTTCCACACTCCCTCTCTTCTCCTCTCTTATCCTCTCTTCTTCCTTGTTGCTTGAGGATCCAAGTTGTGAACTGCAGAAGAAGATCCCAGGTTGTTGGTAAGCTCCTTCCTCTCCCTTCCCTCTCTTTCTTGCTGTATTTCCCTTCTTCTTCCTCCCTCCTTCATCCATGGCTATGGAGGAAGATCTTGAGGAGTTTTTGCTCAACTCTTTGCATGCATAGGTTCTTAGCTCGTTTAGGTCAAGGAGAGGTGGCTAAGACCAGTGGTGGGTGTTTGGAGAAGATCCAGCAAGAGAAGAAGGACTTTGGAGCCAAGGATCCACGATCGAAGACAAAGAAGACGACGTTATGCACAGAACCCGCGGGGCAGCTCAGCACAGCCGCGGGAGCGGCCAGCCGCAGGGGCGGCACAACACAGCCGCGGGTGCAGCCCGGAACGGCTGCGGGTGAGGCTAGGCACGACCGCAGGGCGGCTCTTGGCAATCGACGCAGCCACCGCGGGTGCGGCTCCTGGTTCCGCAGGGGCGGCTCTTGTGTCCGCAGGGGGCGCCAGCTTGACTCCGCGGCTGCGGTTTCTACAACAGTAGGCTTCTCCTCTCCTTCAATCTTCGATCCTTCCTTAGATTTGTTGTTGAATCATGTTAGTAGCATGATTAGGATGACCTAGAGTAGCTTGAGAATGCCACTTAGTGGTTGTGAACCTAGGAGCTCTTAAGGCTCGATATAGTTGATGGATATGAGCATGTGAGCATGATGGATCTTCTAGGCTAGCTTGTGCCTCTTTAGTTGAGGATTAATATCTTGTGGAATTATGAACTGTTGTGGGCTGTTTCATGTGTGGAGAGTGTGTGGCGAGTACTTGGGACCTAGGATGCATTCCTAGTTTGAGGGTTAGGTGATCTTGCATAGATCACTAAGAGTGAAGTCTAAGACTTCTTGAGAGTGAGTATGTATTGATATGCATATCTCTTGTGAGCATGTTGTGGGCTTCCTCCTTAAGGAAGCAAGAGTGTGGTGACTTGGGTTTGGTGACGAGGTAAGTCTCCGGACTTACTTAGCTCGTATTCTATGTATTAGCATTGATGTGTGTTTGGTGGTGTGTGTTTATGTTCTTGTTATAAACAATTAAACCGGTAATTAGGACCACCGACCTTATGTATATTTTGGCCCAAGTGTATGATAACGGGCGGTGACATTCTGCCTAGCTCTGCGTGGGTCTAGGAGGATCTCGGCGACTTGCCCGGCGGGTCAGATGGCCGGGTGCATCTGTACCATTCTTTTCCGGTAAGTAGGGACCGAGGCGAGACCACGGTGGTCTCGTGTCACAAACCGAAGTTGAATTAGAACGGGATACGACTTAATAATATAAAGATATAAACCGGACTTGTGTGTTTTATGTTAAGTGCTATGTATGTGTTTGTGCCTTCACCGCTTTTCTAATGCTTAGAATATTAGCTAACGGTTTTAAACCGTTTGTGTAGATGACTTGCAGGTTAGGGATGCCGCCGAGTGACGCGGAGGAGTGGACAGCCGAGGTCTCCGTACATTATAGAACGGGGGCGTTTTTGGGTTATGTTTCATATCGTTAGCTTGTGGATGTTATTGTACCTTTTAGACTTTCGTATTTGGGTTATGTTGTTTTGAGGACTCGGCTGAGTTTCCACTTTGTATTCATTACATTTCGGTTTCCGCATACATTAAAAACATTTTGAGTTTTCGCCTATATTTGTGCCTTGTTGGAAAGGTCCGGTGAAATTGTTGTCAAGTTAAGGGTCGGGACCCATTATGAGGTCTCGCCCGTAGCATCCCGAGTCCCGCGGATTTGGAGTGTTACAATTATCAAGTAAGACCGATAGTTTGAGAACTTCTAGAAAATAGAGGGTTTGAATATAAAACAAATCATACATTTCTTGACATTTGACTAAGTTCAAGTATAATAGTTATTCATATCGGATTAATATACCTTATGTGGATCGTTGACCTACTGTATTGTGATTCGTTGACCTACTGTTATGTGAGTTACAATATATTTTTAAACGATTTTACGAGTAATATTTTGCTAGTTAAAAAAATTAACGATTTTTCTTTTTTGGGAACGATTAATTTTTGGAACGATTATTCCTTAATTTTTTCGAAGGATTATAAGCACAATTTATTTACGCTATATATTTTCATGGATTTTCTATCACAATACATTTCTTTGCATATGACTACTTTCATGTATAATTTTTATACATATCGGATCGATATTCGTTATGTGAGTCGTTGACTTACTATTTTAACTTATGAAGGTAGAAATGTATAATTCGGAAAATCTAAAACTTAATTAAACCAATCGGGAGCTGAAAAACCGTTGGACATAATAGGATAAAGTTAAAAGTATAAAGACAACATTCATAATTTCTATGTAGGTTTTGTTTATATAGGTTTAAAATAGTGTTGACTTACTAATACGTAATTGACTTTGTTATTTGGTTTAGCAAATCAAATAAATATATTTTCGGTATAATATTTTTTTCTCTTTCTTTTTTTTTCAAAATTTTTGTATCCAATATTGTTTTTATTTATTTTGGTCATATTCTCATTGATTTGTTTATCCCATATCGATTATCAAACAAAGTTGGCAATTTGAGAACTTGTATAAATAAAAGTTTGAAGATAAATCATACCTTGTTTGGCTTTGTTTTCTAAGTTCAAATATAAACTCGGAAAATTTAACAAATCACACCTTGGTTGGCAATGTTATTTACTTTAACAAAGTCAAATACATATTTATTTGCTATAATATTTTTTTTCTCATAATTATTTTTTTAATATATTGTATCTACATATTTTTAATTCGGTTTTCATAATCTAAAAGCGGTTACATGTAATTCTAACAATTATTGTTATTTTTATTCATATCGGATTAATATTACAAGATATTATAGTATTCAATGGAGTTGATTGTAACATACTTTAAATTACTTTTAGATGTAGTTATAAGTACATAGCCAATTGAATCAACAATTATGGTGTTTTTTTTAAACTCGTAAGCTTTTTAGTATATATTCAAATTTACCTTCAACAAATTCTAATTAATAACCGAGATTACTATTCGGGCGGACAATTTTTAAAAATTGTACAACAATACGGACTCCGAATGCGCACTATGGTCACGTGCATGTTGTAACGCCATAGATTTGGAACCCGAGGTGTTACTAGGATGTGAACCACACAGTGGGTACAACAGGTTTAGTCTAACAACAAATCACTATTAGACCTTCCAACAAAAGCACGACAAAACAATAAACAAATCCGACCTTTAATTTACATATAAATGTAGTAACATGCACTTTAAAACCATGTCAAGAAAAAGAGGACATAGACAAAAACAACCTTAACGACCAACTCAAAAGCAATAATAGACAAAGACCAACAAGAACACGACATTCCCAAAACCTAAGGCACACACAAGTCCAGTTGATCACCAACTTTGAGAAGTTTATCCGAAACATACCTAGAATATGAAGTTTATCCTAAAAAAGCCAACATATAAAACCGTTAGCTAGCGCCCCAAAATCAGAGCCGAAGCTCAAGAATCAGATCAAACTTGTAAGCATCGTATTAGGAACGTCAAATCAAAATACTAAGAATACATAGTCAAGTTCACCTATTTAACGTTTTTTTAAACATAAAACACATAGACATAAATATCGGGAACACAATAATGAAGGTTAAGAAGAAATATATACATTCAACCACTAAATTGTAATCACATCAACTATATAAGGTAGTGAAACAAATAGTATAATTACTTAAAAGCGTATCGCTAAAATCGATAGAGACAATCATATATATTAGAAAAAAATACTCTTATACTCAAAACGACGATTATGCTCATGAATCATGATGGTTATGCCTGTGATGATGATGATTATGGTGATATGTAAAAAATGGAAAGTCATGCCATGCAATGCAATGAATGTATCATCTCTCAACTCTTAGTAACGCAAGGTTAACTCAACTCTCTCTCTCAAGTCCACATGTGCCCCTCCGGCGTACTAATGGTTACGATGATCTGTAATCATGTCTCCCATTTTAATTTATCCAACTTATTTCCCCGGCTCAATCTCTACTAGATCACCGTCCAAAACATGTATGCAAGTTTTATATATGAAAGGGATTCCCACCACGTCGTACGATCATATATGGGACATCACTCCCTCATCGAGGTCACCATGCCTATGACCTTAACGGTGGTTACCAATGGTAAAATACTTTATAATCATAATTATATATTATGTATATATGTGTATAAGCCTATAAAGGATCTTTAAAACAAGAAAGTTCAACTACACTCACGTGCAACATGCCTCAACTTGCAACACGGATTCTTAATGTCATTGATCAACATACATTATTCTAACACATCTTCATCTCATCCTTATAGTCAACTATCCCCTCCTTATCACATATCACGATCATCCACTCAACTACTTGTCTCAAAACTCATAACACTAAAACATTCTCGTCCACAAAAATCTCTATCTACACAAGTCTCATGAAAATACTTATCAAACACTAATTCAAAACCAAATCAAACTCTTAGTCAACTCTCTCTAAAAGACCATACACCACCTCCTACCTAGGATACCAAAACTATCAACCATATCTAACAAAAGAGAACATATCATACACATGCTAACTTAATTCATTTCTCGTCACTAACAAGACAACTACTCAATTCGATAACTTATCATATCATAAATTCGTCAATCACAAGCAATCATCAATACATACACATACATTCATGTGTGTCATCGTCCATACTATAACATATGTCATCATATCTTGATACACGTAATGATCACATCTCACACCCTCATCGCTATTTGTAATACTTTCCGTAATCACTTTTCACCAGTGCTTAACAATTATCCTAGTAATCACTACCGTCATCATGTCAACATCCTCTAAACAATCAAAATGAAACAATTAACACAAATTAATGAAAATCATTTATAATAAAAAAAATATAAGTATAAACTCTAAAATATGTTCTACTCACAATCAACAACAAATATATTTTGAAATAAGACAACAACTAAGTAAGTCAATATGACTTACCTTGAAAAGATGGATTTCACAATCACCGTGGTAACTATCCAAACAATTCATCAATATTCAAACACCTAATATCAATATCATAACTTATCATCAATCAACTTAATCAAAAGTAAACAATCTACAAGCAAATCCTAGGTAAAGGATTTCGAGTAAGGTTTAGGAAACCTTATGTATCTGTAAGAGCCTTAGTTCTTGGACCGAGTTTGATCTTTAGCCGAGTCTAGTTTTGACCGAATTGTGGCTTAGCCGCACCCGCGGATGGGGGTGCCGCCCCTGCGGGTTTCCGCTCCTGCGGCCCTGGATGCCGCCCTTGCGGTTTCCGGCGGCTGCAGCCGTCTTCTTTGACTCTTTGACCCGTGCTTTACTCTTTACCTTTCTTAATCTTTGCCTTGGCTGATCAAGGGCTTGTTCTTCATTTCCTTCCAGCTTCTCACGTCCCTAGCTTCCCTTGCTTCCTTTTGACCTTGTTCTTGGTTAAGAAGAGTTGGTTTGAGTTTTGGTTGTGTTGTGGCTTTTGTGGTTGATGATTGTGAGTATGCTGAGCTTGGAAGCCAGCCTTGGTGTGTTGATCTTCCCTGCAGCTTAGGACCACAAGAGTAGTAAGTGTTTGCTTCTTCTTTCTTTCTTTCTTTCCTTCCTTCCCTTGGATTCAATCTCTTAGCTTAGGTTTAGATGCATGTATAGGTGTGTATTGATGTTTCTATGTGTATGTATATGTATGTGTTTGAACCTAGATGAGAGAAGACGTGTGTGATCACGTGAAGAGGTGAGAAGATATCGCAGAATCGTTTCCTGCGTTGTCGCCGCCCCCGCGGCCGAGAGTCACCGCCCCCGCGGCTACCGTGTTGCAGCGCCTGCGTCGTGTCAGCGGCGTGCCTGCGTTTGCCAGCGTTCCTTGTCACCGCCCCCGCGGCTACGTCCCGCCGCGCCCGCGGTACCTGCCTTCCGCCCCTGCGTCGCTTGTGTCACGCAGGTGCGTTTTGTTCCGGTTCTACCTAGAGTTAGGTAGATCCTTTCCTTTTCTAGTATGAGCGTTAGTAGCATGCTAGGTACGAGTATAAGGTTAGAGTGAGGTTGAGTACGGTATCATTTATGCCGGTTACGGCTTTAAGGTTTACGAGTTGGAATATGATCCTTATGGATCCCTTGGGTCTAGGTGTGACCCCTGTTATGGATATGAGTGTGATATATGTGTTCTACCTTGTTTAGGTTGTATTGATCTCCAGAGCGGAGCAGTTTGAGTTTGAGTCCGAGACTCCCGAGGCTGACGTAAGTCCGTGTGATATATGTGTTCTACCTTGTTTAGGTTGTATTGATCTCCAGAGCGGAGCAGTTTGAGTTTGAGTCTGAGACTCCCGAGGCTGAGGTAAGTCCGTGGGACTTACTTAGTTGGCATTCCTTTATAGGATGTTGTGCATGAGTGGTGTGTGTTATATGTTTATAGCATGTGTTATGATGGTCACCGACCTATGATGTATTGATTGCCCATTGTAGGGCTGTGTCAACTTTTTCATTCATCCCGCTGGGAGTTGGGGGTTCTTTGTGGTCAGGCCAGACCTGGTAAACGGTTCGGGAACTCTCCATTCCCTTAGGGTACACGGGGAGGTGTTCCAGGCACCATTCCAGCTGGTTATAGTACCCAGAGGCGAGGGTTATATTCCTCGTGTCACTTATGTCTATATGGATATATATATGAGTTGATTGCTGGACTTTATAAAGATAATGAACCTGGTAAATGTGTGAAAGCATGATGATGTGTTAAGATTTCTGATGTGTGTTTGTGCTCTAGCATATTCCTATATTTGTGTATGGTTAGCTAACGGTTTTATACCGTGTTGTAGATCTTTTGCAGGTTAGGAGCACTGTAGAGTGATCCAGAGTGGGTGATCTGCTGAGGGCTCCGTACACTGGGGTTATACTCGTGGGTTACGGGGTATTTTGATCATGTATATACGTGATGTTTTGTTTGTACTCAGCAGCATGGTATAAACCTTTTGATACTTTTATAACAGTTTGATGTTTCGTATTTAATCTATCGGTGCCTTGTTGTAAGATTCAGTGAACTTGTTGTCAGGCTAGGGTCAGGATCCATTGTGAGATCCTAGCCTAGTAGCACTCCGAGTCCTACGGATTTGGGGTGTTACAAAGTTGGTATCAGAGCCCAGGTTGACAACAATGGCACTAGTAATCTGCAATAAAGTTCGAATAGATAAATAAACATAACCCGAAAGGGGTCTGACTTTTCAAAAAGTTTTGGTTTTGAAATGAGTACAAAATGTTTTGGGATATCGTGTACGTGAGCCATCGACCCTCTGAAGATCTCGACAGTATATATATATAGATATTTTGTTGTGATTAATTTGATATATACATACGGCATATATATAGCCTTCTGAGTTAGGTTTACGTCCTCTGCAGATGGTTCAGACTAGAGCCTTACCTGCAGCAGGACGAGGTAGAGGTAGACCTCCTCTAGGTAGAGGATGGGGTAGGATTCCTACTGCTGATGTACGGGTAACAGTAGAGCTTCAGGAGAATGTGGCTGAGAGTGCCGCCTCGGGGATTGGGAATGGTATAGCTGAGAGACATACACCACAGCGAGTCTAGTTAGATGACTCGGGTTATGTCATTATGAGGGGACCAGATTTCCGTGCGTACATTAGACAAGTGGAAGAGGCTGCTGGAGTAGGTGAACATATTCCTGATTTGCTAGTACAGGGGGAATCATTTGAAGGATTACTCAGGTGACAGTTGTATCGGCACGTGCTGCTGAGATTACCCGAGTTTCAGGGGAGCATAGAAGGTCTGAGAAGAGACAGCGTACTGGGCAGACCAGTGGTACTGGAGGAATTGCTGGCTCAGGGCAAGGCCAGAATCGCCAGAGTCAACCCCCACCTGTACCAGTTATAGATCAAGGACGGCTATGTTTTAATTTTGGTAAGTATGGACATACGCAACGAAGGTGCACGAGGCAGACAATGACTTGTTACATATGTGGAAGACGAGGTCACAGACATATTTTATGTAGACATGGTGGAGCTTTGTCTCAGCCGGGTTCTTTTCCTGTAGGGTAGCTGGGGGTGGACAGAGGTCACCTCAGCAACAGCAGCGACAGCAACCTGGGCCGACCAGAGGTGCTGAAGGAATGGTAGGTTCTGAACGATACCAGAGACGCTCAAGTTACCCCGCAGCCGCATTGGTTGCTGCTACGGGTCCACGGTGTTTTAACTGTAATGATCCTGGACATTTACGACCAGCATGCACGTATCCGTTAGTGACTTTGCTTCACTTGTGGGGGCAAGGTCACCTAGAGATTTTCTGTAGATGGGTGGAGTTCTATCACAGCAAAGTTCTTTTCCTGCCCTTGCAGTGAGAGGTGGACAGATTACCTCAGCAGATACAGGACCGTGGAGAATCCCAGATTGCCTTACTACTCCGGGAGCTGCTCCGGGGCCGAGTAGAGGCTTAGGTCGGGATGATGATGTGTGGACACCAGAGGACCACAGGGTCTAGTTTTGCACTGAGGAGTGCAGAGGAGCCAGCTGCACCACCGCCTGTTACAGGTACCATTCTGATCCATGGTTTACCTGTTAGAGTTTGTTTGATACTGGAGCTATGTCTTCTTTTATATCTGATGCTTGTATAGAGTGCTTGAGTTTAGATATGATTGAGGGGATACCCTTTAGTATAGGGTTACCCGATGGTAGTAGGGTCAGAGGTACCCATGAGATTCGTGACTGTCCCATTTCTGTAGGGACCCGTGTTTTACTGGTTGACTTCTTTGTCATGCCATTAGAGCATGAAGAAGTCATACTAGGTATGGATTGGATGGATGGACTTTCTACAGTCTTAGATATAGGTAGGAGGACCGTTACTTTTCTACCGAGTTAGGATAGATAGAGGTTTTCCGAGGTTGGAACCTTGGAAATCTGGCATGGTTATCAGTGCGATATGAGCAGCTAGATGTTTGCACATAGATGTGAGGTCTTTTGGTGTTATGCCATGAAGGAGGGGGAAGAGTCCAGCATTAGAGGATATCCCAGTGGTCTGTGAGTTGCAGATGTGTTCGCTGAGTCGTCCGGTTTGCCGCCTCAGAGGAGTGTGGACTTTGGTATCAAGTTAGAGCCTGGTATGAGGTAGATCTCGAAGGCCCATATCGGATGGCGCCTATTGAGATGTTGGAGCTGAAGAAGCAACTTGAGGAGTTGGCCGAGAAGAGTTTTTAGTCACCCTAGTATATCTCCATGGGGAGCATCTGTGCTCTTCGTACGGAAGAAGGACGGATCGTTGAGACTGTGTAGTGATTACAGAGAGCTGAACAAGGTGACCATTAAGAATAAGTATCCATTGCCGTGTATGGATGACTTGTTGGATCAGCTTCAGGGAGTGACAGTATTTTCTAGATGGACCGGCGCTCAGGATATCACCAGCTGAGGGTGAGAGAGCAGGATGTGCACAGGACAACTGAGGATTGGGTTGCAGGCTTTGCGGGATAGAGAACTTTATGCTGAGTTCTCTAAGTGTGAGTTCTGGATGCCAGAGGTAGCATTCCTGGGTCATGTGGTATCAGCTGAAGGAATTAAGATGGACTCAGCCAAGACTGAGGCAGTAGCAACATGGACTACACCGACGAACGTCAAGGAAGTACGTAGTTTCCTTGGCCTAGCCGGTTATTACAGACGCTTCGTGGAGGGATTTTCTGTGTGATTGCCCGTCCACTGATGAGTTTGTTGAGGAAGACTACCAGATTTGTATGGTTTGATCAGTGTGTATAGAGTTTTGAGGAGCTGAAGAGACGTTTGACTTCTGCTTCTGTTTGGGCACCGCCAGAAGGTATTGAAGGATTTGGTCTGATTAAAGTTGGACTTTTGGTTTCCGGATGAGGATACCCGGCTGAGTACTTTAGAGGTTCTACCTGATCTGTTGAGTGAGATCCAACAGAAGTAGGAGACCTGCCAGATCTTGATGAGGGTACGAGATAGGATGTCTCGGGATGAGACACCACAGTTCCTGCTGGGAGCAGAGGGAGTTTGGAGACGCCGTGGTCGCGTCTGTGTACCTGCTGATACAGAGCTGAGACAGAGATTTTTATAGAAGGCTTACTGTACACCTTACTCTGTACATCCAGGTACGGGTAAGATATATCAGGACTTGAGACGTTTATAATGGTAGAAAGGCTGAAGCCGATGTAGCCGATTTGTGGCACAGTGTGCGACCTGCCAGCAGGTCAAGATAGAGCATTGCAGACCTGGAGGTGAGCTCCATCCACTTCCTGTTCCACAGAGGAAGTGGGAGGACGTCACCATGGATTTTGTGACTGGAATGAGGCTGAGAGGGTTTTGATGCCATCTGGGTCATAGTGGACCGATTGATGAAGACGACACATTTCATTCTTATTAGAGAGACGTGGCCGGTAAGCAGATGGCTGAGGAGTACACTAGGCATATAGTGAGACTCCATGGTGTACCGAGGACGATCGTCTCAGACCGAGATGGACGATTTACCTCGAGGTTTTGGCAGCAGATTCAGACTGCTTTGGGAACGAGTTTGCACTTTACTACTGCGTTCCATCCTCAACAGATGGTCAGTCAGAGAGGACCATTCAGACGCTGAAGAATTTGCTACGAGTTTGTGTTTTAGTATGCATCTGTTGGGATGGCCCTATGAGGCACTGTATGGGTAGAGATGTCGTACACCGTTATGCTGGAATGAGCCTAGTACGGCTAGTGGTTTGATACCTGATCAGATTCGGGATGATATGGCTCGAGTAGCACTGATTCGAGAATGTATGCTGACTGCGCAGAGCCGTCAGAGGTCGTATACAGATAGGAGGCGTAGATCTTAGAGTTAGAATTGGAGCTAGTATGGCTGAGAGTGTCTCCGACACGAGGTGTTAGATGCTTTGACATTAAGAAGAAGTTGAGAGTGCAGCTTACAGATAGTTTTGTCTCCGAGATTCGAGGATTTACCCTGGGTTTCATGTGTCTCAGCTGAGGAGTATGTACCAGCTCTGAGACATATTGTGAGTTATGATGATTTGGTGGTTGAGCCGGACCACACCTTTGTTGAGCATTCGATTGCAGTCCTAGAACGAGGTATGAGACACCTTCGTTCGAAGGACATTTCTATGTTGAGGATACAGAGGTCGAGATGAGGATCTGATGAGACTATGGAGACTGGGGATAGTATCCAGAGGAACTATCCAGAGTTATAGGCGGGATAGATATACCTATAGGATCCAGGAGTAAGTCTTAGGACTAGCCTGAGGAGCGATATGATTACGTGCTATGTGCTTATGTGCTTATATGCTATGCTATGTTTATTTTCGTGCTAGCTATGATGTGTTTATGATCTTACTAGATCCTGTTGTGCTAGTACGACTGTTAGGTATAGCTGGAGATGGTTCTTACCTCCATGCTATTGTGATACGACTGTTAGGGATAGCTGGAGATGGTTCCTACCTCCATGCTATTTGGATGGACATAGTTTGGATGGAGATGTCTTCTCCATGCCCCGATGATGGTTTGGCTAGAGATGTTCCTCTATGCCCCGATAGTAGTGTGATCTTTTGAGGTATAGTGTCACATGGGTTGATACCTTATGTACGAGATATGATACCTCCGATGGAGAGAGTGTATCCCAGTTTTGAGTCTGAGTGCTTTCGGAATTGTACAAAGTTTCGGGACGAAACTTGTTTTTAGGGGGGTGAGGTGTAAGAGCCTTAGTTCTTGGACCGAGTTTGATCTTAGCCGAGTCTAGTTTTGACCGAGTTGTGGCTTAGCCGCACCCGCGGATGGGGGTGCCGCCCCTGCGGGTTTCCGCTCCTGCGGCCTTGGCTGCCGCCCCTGCGGTTTCCGGCGGCTGCCGCCGTCTTCTTTGACTCTTTGACCCGTGCTTTACTCTTTACCTTTCTTAATCTTTGCCTTGGCTGATCAAGGGCTTGTTCTTCACTTTCCTTCCAGCTTCCACGTCCCTAGCTTCCCTTGCTTCCTTTTGACCTTGTTCTTGGTTAAGAAGAGTTGGTTTGAGTTTTGGTTGTGTTGTGGCTTTTGTGGTTGATGATTGTGAGTATGCTGAGCTTGGAAGCCAGCCTTGGTGTGTTGATCTTCCTGCAGCTTAGGACACAAGAGTGGTAAGTGTTTGCTTCTTCTTTCTTTCTTTCTTTCCTTCCTTCCCTTGGATTCAATCTCTTAGCTTAGTTTAGATGCATGTATAGGTGTGTATTGATGTTTGTATGTGTATGTATATGTATGTGTTTGAACCTGGATGAGAGAAGACGTGTGTGATCACGTGAAGAGCTGAGGAGAAATCGCAGAATCGTTTCCTGCGTTGTCGCCGCCCCCGCCGAGAGTCACCGCCCCGCGCTACCGTGTCGCAGCGCCTGCGTCGTGCCTGGCGTTTGCCAGCGTTCCTTGTCACGCCCCGCGGCTACGTCCCGCCGCGCCCGCGGTACCTGCCTTCCGCCCCTGCGTCCCTTGTGTCACGCAGGTGCGTTTTGTTCCGGTTCTACCTAGAGTTAGGTAGATCCTTTCCTTTCCTAGTATGAGCGTTAGTAGCATGCTAGGTACGAGTATAAGGTTAGAGTGAGGTTGAGTACGGATCGTTTATGCCGGTTACGGCTTTGAGGTTTACGAGTTGGAATATGATCCTTATGATCCCTTGGGTCTAGGTGTGACCCTGTTATGGATATGAGTGTGATATATGTGTTATACCTTGTTTAGGTTGTTGATCTCCAGAGCGGAGCAGTTTGAGTTTGAGTCTGAGACTCCCGAGGTTGAGGTAAGTCCGTGGGACTTACTTAGTTGTCATTCCTTTATAGGATGTTGTGCATGAGTGGTGTGTGTTATATGTTTATAGCATGTGTTATGATGGTCACCGACCTATGATGTATTGATTGCCCATTGTAGGGCTGTGACAACTTTTCCATTCATCCCGCTGGGAGTTGGGGGTTCTTTGTGGTCAGGCCAGACCTGGGAAACGGTTCGGGAACTCTCCATTCCCTTAGGGTACACGGGGAGGTGTTCCAGGCACCATTCCAGCTGGTTATAGTACCCAGAGGCGAGGGTTATATTCCTCGTGTCACTTATGTTATATGGATATATATATGAGTTGATTGCTGGACTTTATAAAGATAATGAACCTGGTAAATGTGTGAAAGCATGATGATGTTTAAGATTTCTGATGTGTGTTTGTGCTCTAGCATATTCCTATATTTGTGTATGGTTAGCTAACGGTTTTATACCGTGTTGTAGATCTTTTGTAGGTTAGGAGACTATAGAGTGATCCAGAGTGGGTGATCTGCTGAGGGCTCCGTACACTAGGGTTATACTCGTGGGTTACGGGGTATTTTGATCATGTATATACGTTATGTTTTGTTTGTACTCAGCAGTGTGGTATAAACCTTTTGATACTTTTATAACAGTTTGATGTTTTGTATTTAATCTATCGGTGCCTTGTTGTAAGATTCAGTGAACTTGTTGTCAAGCTAGGGTCAAGATCCATTGTGAGATCCTAGCCTAGTAGCACTCCGAGTCCTACGGATTTGGGATGTTACAGTATCGATGGTCAAATGTCAAGCATTGATGTCAAAACAAGTCTCTTTCTTCATGCAAATGTGCCTCTAAAGTATACAAAACCTAAACAAATCATTTATACAAGTTTAACTCCATTTGTATAAACTTGGGCCATTAATCATAATTATAAATGTTTGGGACAGTTTTTGTAATTATAAATTTAGGCTGAATTGTGTAATTATTCAAATCCGGGCATTTTGTGAACTTCTAAAAGTTTAGGTCATTCCTAAAAGTACAATCTTTTTGGTTGTTTCCTATAACTATCTACTCGGGGGAAAATTGAAAAATCTAAAACTTTGGGCCATTTAACTTAAACATGAAACGTGAGAGTTAATCCGTAATCATGCCAAAATTTCCCAAGTCCCGTTTACGATTGAATAGAATGAGGTAGAAGAGCTTTTTTTTGTATCTTAGATACATACTAGGCCTTGTCAATTTTGGATTAGTTTTCAATTTAAAAAATACTTATTTAAATGGGTAAAAGGGTAATTTGAGAGATGAAAATACTATAAATTGTACATTTAGGTTTACAGAGAACCCTTGAAAATTGAAACTGACTAACCACCCTGCCGCAACCGAAGATATGCGTATGGGGAGAAGAACGAAACCCGAAATCGCCAAAGAGACCGCCATGACAGTTGCCGCAGATCTCCCTACCACCACTTCCTCCCGTTATCATCAATCAATATTTTCTTCTTTTTGTTGGTCTTAGTCTTTGTTATCGTGAGATGACCTTCACAAATTGTTTCTAAATGGGGCTGAAATAAATGGAGTATGAGTCGTCGTCTCCACCATTGCCGGACTTGGAATCCTGCGGCCTTAAATACTGAGAATGGCGATACTCCTCTCCCTTGCTTTCCTTTTGGGTGTTGCCTCGGTCGCCGATTTTTTCTACGCTTCTTCTTCATCCTCTTCGCTTTCAAGTCGCGGCGGTTTCTTCTTGGCGTGGTCGTAGGATTTGGCAATCAAGTCTCGCAGGCGCCAGAGAAGAGAAGAATGTTGGGAATTTGTATGTGAATTAGATGAGCGGCTATTTTTTTTATTTTCTTCCAGTCCATCAACAATACTTTTCTTGATATGTGAATCAGATAAGCTAATTTCAATTTTAGTAATTTTTTTAATGATGATAGCTACTATTCACCATCTTCCCCATAAAACAAAAATCATAACTCCTTCCTCTTTCTTTCTCTCTTACCGGGATTACTGTTCCTTGTCGGAAATGGTTTCCGACTCAAACTGTGAGTCACCTTCACCACAAACTCCCTCGCATGCGTTGCATCTCGCTGAAGAAGAACAAGCCACCATCAAAATCGTTGGAACATTCGAACCCGAGCCCAGATCCGCCGGGAACAAAGAGCATCCGCCAAAAGAGAAGCCCCGCCGCCGGACACACCACAACCTAGCCGGCCCTCCGTTCCTCACCTGCACGATGCCGCCGCTGTCTGCTTCCGTCAACACATCCTGGCGGGACCGGAACCCGAACCACCGAGACGAACCGGCGGCCTTCGCGTTCTCGAGCCGTGATGGGATCTACAACATCGAGCCACGTCGCTGCACCACCGGGGTCGAGAAGAAGAGCGCGCCGGGCTCTTGAACTCGCACCTGTTTCCCCAGATTCTTCATCTTTAGGCCGTCTATCGTCAAATTCCTCCGCCATCTAAATCGCTCGCCGTTGGGAAGACGCCGCCGCTACCTAGAACTGTCATCCTCGCCTGCACACGGCCTTGTCGCCGGAGACGAAGCCTGCGCGCCACCGGGATTGAGTGTCACCGCCGCAAACACCTACATCAAATCCTAATGGGTGAAATTGGCAACAAGGCCCCTTGTGTATAATTGAGCATCATTAAGGCTCTTTAATCATATATATATATCTATTAAAGGAGGAGCTTCTTTTGCCACATGTCGCGCCCACGTTTATCGAAGCCCAAAAAAAATTAAAAAAAGTATATATCAAATTGGTTTTTATAACTAAAATTCAAGTATATATTAAATTAGTTTTTACACTAAAATTCAACCCATATCTCACGGTTTTAATTTAGAAATTTATTTTTTAAAAATTTGTTATTTTTTTGAAAAAAAATTGATAATTGTGAAATTATCTCATCAAAGTTCTTAGCTAATTTTCTTTAATATATTTTGTCATATTTTATTTTCAACCAATCCAAATCAATCAAAAATTCAGAATTTTATTTTTGTTTATTGACAATTCCAATTCATACTTATTGTGATTTATGTCACGTAGTTTTTAATTCCTTTTACCAATATAAATTTTAATTAAATTAAAATTAAACAATTATCATTTAAACGATAAATTTTGTTCATACTTTCTTATGTTTTATTTTCAGCCAACCAAAATCCAATCAAAATTCTGAAATTTATTTATTTTATTGGCAAAAACATTTTAAATCAAAAATTTTAAAATTTTACTTTAAATCCAAAATTTAGTTGCACTTACAAAAAAATATTTTAAAAACAATAAATTATTTATTTAATGATTAAAAACAATTAAATATGGTAGAAATAGAAAGGTAAAAATTTAACCAAAATTAAAGTGGTTTTTAAACGTACGGCAAAAATTGCTATTTGTTATTGTAACTACACACTTCGCGTAGTTGAGAATACACTCAATTATCAAATTAATTTTATCTTAGTTTTTCTTACATTTTAATTTAAAATACTTTTAGAAGATATTTTTAAAGATTCATCAGTTCGTTATACATCTACAAATATTTAACCTACAAACTTCGAATATGATAACTAAAATTTAATTCAATTTAATTTAGATGGTTAAATATTTAATTGCACCAAATCAAACCTTACATTTAACATTTTTATAATACTTATTATAAAAGTAAAATTAACGCACAAGGTGCGGTTAATAACACTAGTTTATTAGGTAATAAAGTAGGGCCTTTTTTGTTTATTTAAAAAGATTAATTGAAAAGGATTAATTGGTAATTTTAATTTTTAAAAATCCAAGCTATTAAGTAATGATCGGGCCCAAATTTTGCTACACAAGCCCATGCCCAAATCGAGCTACACAAGGTTTTGTCAAAAATTACAAATTTTGTAGTTAGTGGGTTTCGAACTCTGGATGACAGGACCTCCCTCTCACTCTTATACCAGCTAGACTAATTGAACTTGATAATCTATTTTTAGAGTTTTTAAAGTTATACTTAATGTTTACTTACACAAGATAGTGTTTGTCGTTTACATAAGTCAAATGGTTAATACACAAATTTCG
Organism: Fagopyrum tataricum; assembly: GCA_002319775.1. Taxonomy (NCBI): domain Eukaryota; kingdom Viridiplantae; phylum Streptophyta; class Magnoliopsida; order Caryophyllales; family Polygonaceae; genus Fagopyrum; species Fagopyrum tataricum. Next base: position 34,022,122 of record CM008279.1, on the reverse strand, counting down.
GTATGTTGTTTACACAAGGTCCGAGTTACACAAGCCCATGGTCCGTCGTTAACAAAATGTCGATTTACACAAATACAATCAAGTTACACAAGCCCATGGGGTTAAATTATGTGGTTATAAATGTTACGACGTTTTTTTAATAATTTTACACAAGATGAGTTACAAAAGCTCAAGGGTTAAATTATGTAGTTATATATGTTACAATATTTTTTTTTAATTATTTTACACAGGGTCAAGTTTGTAAGCTCAAAGGTTAAATTATGTAGTTATAAATGTTACGACATTTTTTTTATAGTTTTTACACAAGGTCGAGTTACACAAGCCTTACACAAGGTCAAGATACACAATCCTTACATGAGATCAAGATACACAAGCCTTACACAAGGTCAAGATACACAAGTCTTATACAAAGGTCAATCAATCAGGGAGCGCTCCCAGATAGTAACTCGTAACGGTACGGTACTCATAACAAGGATTTCTTACCCGCAAATTACATTTATTTACCACGTATCATTTTTCTCAAAACCTCCGACTAAAACATTTTTTAACTTATCGATAACTTAACAAACTTGATTAAATCCAAAATCAAATCGATTGCGAAGAAACCCGAAAAATCGACTAGTACAACTATTCTCACTTACAAACTTTTTAAGCAATTAATATATTTCAACGGATCAAACATTTGTTATCTTTCTTCCAAAAAAAAGGAAGAAGGCTAGAAAAATAATTCTATCTATTTCATAAAAAATAAAATGTTGGGATGACTTTTCTACTTCGAGGCCAAATCAATAAAGTACGTTTAATTACAACAAAACTTATTAGCATGTGCATGCCAAACACCATTAAGTAATGTTAGTTGGGCGGCCTACAAAACGCAAAGAGACGTTGGAATCGGTTGCGCATGCGCAATCTGCGTGCGTCCGAAGAGTTCTCAATCTAAATATGTGAACTCTTACTTCATGAGGTGCATTGTTGCGTGGGGTCTCGGACGCATGCGGACTCTGTATGGCTTGATGCGCATGTAAAGTCTGCAATATTGCGCAAATGTGTAAAATTGTCCGCTAGAATAGTATAATCGAATTTACAAATATTAAAAATAATGTGTTTTTTTTATAATAGTTGTGCTTGATCCAATTAGTCTTAAACCAAATGGTAAAATTCAGTGATTTTCTGTCACCACTTTAAGGATATCAATCCACTAATTATATGCTCAAAAACTTATTTGTCATTTTTTGAACCACAAGATAATAGTATCGTGCGATATCTTTTGTTACACCTTTGTGTTCTAATTTTGAGTTGTAGTCGTTAGTGTTGGAGCATATGTTGGATCAAGTTTTTTTTGTTGGAATTGGTCGTGAATGTGGGATCGAAATCTGACGGTTCAAATTCGAGCCTAAATTTCATGTGCACTTTTTTTTGGTTTACACAATATGACCATTTTCTTTACTCCGAGTTTCTTCTTTTCCATTTTACGCGCCTCTTTTCTCGGGTGCTCATGTGTCATATTCTTGTTTTTGGTTCTTTTTATAGTTATATTGATCTTTTCAAAGCATGTCGTTTAGTCTGTTTTTCACTTTACAGCGTTTCGACTCACTATGTTTGTCCATGCTTCAAACTTAGTTATTTTATACAAAAAAAAAAAACACAATTCAATTGATCATGTGATATTTTTGATGTTGTTAGTAGGGGTGACCAAAAAAACCTGGTCCGCCTAATATGATCCAGGAATCCGAAGATTCGATACGGAAAATCTAAATCCGAAACTATCTGACAATTGGTGATTCGATTCCGATCCAATACGGAAATATATTTCGCATAATCGGATCGGAAACATATCGAGGTATTGAGAAAGAAAAAAAAAAGTCGGATTGGATATATCCGACTAGTCTAGTAGTAAAAACTCGAATCGGATATTGGGATTGAATTTCGGATCAGATATCCGATCCGGATAAAGTGTCGGTTATCAGGTTACTCTCGGATCGGATTTAGACCGGACTTGTATAAAGTTATCGGAACAAATATCCAACTTTTCATCTCTGATATCCAGAAATTTCGGTTTGCTTATTAAAACAGCAGTACAAATGTAACATACCACTATTAAAATGGATACACAAGCTAGATTCATTCACAATTTTCTATTTTACAAGCTTAGAACTGTCAATCCTCTCTCGATTTATCTTATTTATCACCTTCTTAACCTAACAAGATCTCATTATATCCAATTTTAATCAGCTTAGTAGGAATGTAGGATGTGATCAAGCGAGTTGGCCCATAAAACATTGAATAGGGTTTAATCTGAACCAGCCCGACCGAAACTCTGTTGAACTAGACCAAGGAACCAAAACGATCTGACCCAAACACGACTTGAATAACCCTATTGCGACCTCTTACTCACAGTTATATATATTTTTCAAATATAAAGAGATGCATTGCATGTTGGCCCAATTCAAACGAAATATTACATATTGGGCCATTTGCATCCAGCAGAATAAAAGTTGCTTGGCCCAACATCACAATTGAACGTACTTATATTGGCACTGAATAAGAAATGAATCTATATAAGGTCATGTTAGAACCAATTGTTTTATTTTATTTTCCCCCTTAATTTATATGTATGAACTTTACAAATGATTGGACAGGATCCGGACACCACTTTAGAACCGTCGGCCGAAATACCTGACCTTATATGTGTGTGTTGGGAGGACTAAAAGATTAAGTAGGAACCTTTCTTACATTACCGAGTAAGAGTATTTGACACATGATATGATAAAATGAACATCTAGATTAGTTATTGCGTAAGAAAAGAATTATAAATATATGTTCATATATTAACTTATCATGATTAACAATAGCAATAATATCATAGTTATTGCTAAGGAAAAGAAGTATAAAATATATGTTTATAAAAATATATTTACGACCGAAATAAATAAAAAAATGTAACTTCAATTTTATGAATTGAAAATCGAAATACCCTCTAAAATAGACCTTCTTCCATGCTTTAAACTTTTGGAGGCTTCGTTTCAATAGATTATATAGTTCACCCTCTAGTTCAGGCTTGTTTGCATATTGTAGTTTAAACCAATTCACCAAGAAAAGAAGACCATATCTACATTAAACAAGCTTGGACCTCAAATTCATAGCACCATTATGACTCCCATCATGTACAATTTCACTTGTAGCACAAAGACATCATTTTTTTTCCATACACAAACATGTTTTAGAGGGGATAAAACAACTTAAGCAGAACAAACAAGCTCTAACAAACTCTAGTCAAATAAACAAAAGATGGTATATTTTTCTTTTATCCAAAACCTTTCGCTGCTTTTTCATATTGTTGAATATGATATTCGTAGGAGGGATGTTAAATACACAACACGGGATTTACTAATGTATAACGGATGCGCATTGCGACTGTAAAGTACATCTTTAATTAACAATAAAACCTCAAACCCCTCAAATAATTTATAAACCGTCCCACAATCTAAAACTCCACCAAAGTTAGTAACCGAATAGATAACACCATACCATCACACACTACAAAATCGTAAAAACTATTAGTCGAAACGATAAGTAGATGAAATCATCATTTGTTTCAGAAGTGACTAATCTAATCAATTAGAGCACAAATCTCAATGTGTCTTGCCGTACTCCATTACAGGGTTGTAATTTTATCATGGTGCAAGACCATATATGCATAATGGTTCTCCACCTTGTATTTATGTCATGGTGAGCGCACGAGCACGATTTGAAGGGTACATGATCGTGCACAACGGTCAAAAGTTATCACTTTTCTACCGTAAGGAAGATTATTGAGAAACCATATATATATATATTGGTTGGTTAATTATATTTTATACGTACGAACAATCTAATGTGTCTCTTTCTAAAATATACAGGAAAGCATAGAAGATTAGAAATTGAATGATTAATTTAGTGGAAAATTTTCAAAAAGTTACTCAAAAAGAAGAATCTCACCTTCATATATATATATATATGAACGATCAATCATGTATATTCGCATATGTAACAACTAACAAGTTTGCGTGAGGAATTCACCAAATTAACGATGACGCCAGAGTTGTTCCTTCAAATAGATTGATGTACTGTATGAAACAGAAGGTTCACATCGATCATTCATCTTCTCACAACAGTTTGACGAAGACACGTTAATAATGGAGAAACTATAAAGAAAAAAATGAAGGTGAAATTTGCATGCAGATGCATATATGGTGGACAAAGATTCATACAAAAAGACACAACAGAAAATGACGTATCTGAACAATTTGCAGACGACAAAATTTTATTTTCTTCGAACACGAAACCAGTTAGACATACATTACACACATCATCCGACTCATCACGATGCAAATTTGTTATGATAATTGTTAAAGCAAACAAACATGTAAAGCTGGACTGAATTTTCAGCTTCACTTCAAAGACATAATGTCTGAATACTCAGAGTTTGACAGTAAAAAACGTATTAACACAATACACGTTGAGGAAGATGATTCTGTAGTAATTATGATGCGATAGAAGAAGGCCTTGGGTAATGAATAATAGTTAGATGACCGTAAAGACAAAAGAAGTGTAGGTCGGGCCAAATTTAGCAGAGGTAAGAGTGGGTTTTGGGAATTTAGCAGGAGATATGATTAATCCCACACCGCTAATTTTGTTGTACGTACTCTTCATATACTGCTTATCGAAAACCATGGGCTGATTTGTTCGGGACAAAGCTTGTGTGCTGTTTTCTGTGAATCTCTATCTTTGTTGTTTTGACAGCAGCCCAGAGAGCGTACGGTATACCGCTTTTTCTGGTTGCTGTTTTCTTCACCCATCTCATGACTTCTTCAACAAATAGCTTGCTAGTTGCTACTGCTGTATTTCATTACACCATTGTGGCCTAAACTGTTTTAAATTTATAACAAATCCTTTAATTTATAATGCATTTCTACTTTAATCATTTAGTTTAGTTTATTTTTTTATTTTGGTCAGTATACCGGTGATATTTCGAGAAAATAAATCTGGGTAAAATGCAACATAATATAGTTATAGAATACCGAGAAGTCCGAGAAAAAATTACCTTTTACTTTGAATTTACCCAGAATTTTGGACACCTTTGTACATTTTTTTTATATGAAAGGTTAATTTCTTTTTGTAGTACTGAAACTTTGAACTTTGTTTTATTTTTAGTCCTTGGATTTTATGAGTGCTTAGTTTAGACCTCGATCTCACTTTGAATTTACCATAGTTTATTGAAGGGTTGAAAAGATTAAAATTTTATTTAAAGTTATTATATGATGGATCCACTGCCGTCGTAAATCTCAGCCGCCGTCGAACCTCTGGATCACTATCATCGTCGACCGCTGAGATCCCTAGCCGCGTCGAACCTCTGGATCCACTGCCGTCGTCGACGCCGAGCTCCTTAGCCGCCGTAAACCTCTGGATCCACTGCCAGTGTCAAACAATTTACCAAAAACGAAGAAGAAGTTCGCATGAAACCCTAGCCGCCGTAAACCCTAGCCGCTGTTGAACCTCTGGATCCATGCCGTCGTCAACCGCCGAGCTCCCTAGCCGCCGGAAACTACTACGAAACCCTAATCGGAAATTGTCGTCATCCTCCTCTTCATCCTCACCTGCGAAGCCATACCTGCTTTTCGTCCTCACCTGCGGAACCATACATGTCACGTACTGTTGTTCTCAATGGCCTCGCCTCGCCGGTGCCGGGGACCTGCTTGCCTCAATGGCCTCGCCGGTGCCGTGGTGGGTGAGTTTTGGGTCTCAATGGGAAAGATGAGTCAACTCGCTGAGTTGGCTCAGCTGGTGACTCAACTCGCGGGTTAACTCAGTTTAGAAAGAAAAAAAAAATTGTCTTGGGTGTTTTTTTTTTGGAAATCAGGGAAGGTAATGGGTTTCTCTTTTGTCCGTTTAGTTTCTTTCATGGGTGTGGTGGTGGTGGTAGGGAGGGAAATAGAGGTTTTTCTTTAGTCACTTGAAGAGGCAACACTTTTTGGCGGTTGAGCGCAAGAATGAGATTCGGGGCATCCTTGAGTGTAATCTTGATGTTTTTGTGGCTTTTTGTGGAGGTTTTGACGGTCCTCAGGATGTGGTTGTGTGGACGATGTATGAGTCTTCATGCTTTGAGTCGTGAGTGTCGTCACACTGATGGTTCTGTGTCTGCTTTTGGTGAGAATGGTGAATACATTTTGGGTATTTCGAGGCCGATGGTGGATATCACGGAGCTGGTTGTTGCTGAGCAGTTTGAAGTTGATGGGGGGTTTGGTGCTTGATGCTGGTCTTTTGGAGAGGGTTATGCGTGTTCCTATTACTGCTGTGTGTGAAAAGCATACCTCATGGTTGTTGTTTAAGCTTTTCTCAAGCATTATTAGGTGCTCTTTAAAAGTGGTTGTTGAGCCAAGTTGTGTGGTTGCTTGGGTTAGGTTGTTTTTGGCTCCCTCGTTGTACATTGGAGGTGTTCAGACCTATGAGTAGGAGATAAAAGATCAGGAGGTAGGAAGTTTATTCAACATCAGCGGATTTTTTAGGGCCTTGTCTACTTGGGGAGAAGTTGATGGTGTTTTTTAAGCTTGTGCATGCTTTGCTAGACAATTCAGAGCATAGACTTGTTGTTAGGGTTGATGGTGACTCAAAGTATGAAGAAAGTTGGGAGAAGAACCCTAATATCAAGCAGTGTCTTCGTAAGGTTTCAGATGGACATTTTACGGCTGCTGTAAAAGTTTTGTGCTCCTTTGGAGTAGCTCCTTATAATGATGAGACTTTGAAGGTGTTGAAGACAAACATCCCTTTAAACCTCCTCCTTCTAAGCCTTGTTTCTACTTTTCTTGAACTACCTCTCGTTGTTGATGTTGATTTGATTTTTACATGCGTTAAGTCTTTTCCCAAAGGAACCTCTTGTGGTAGAGATGGTTTGAGAGCACAACACCTTTTAGATGCTCTGTGTGGTGAGGGCTCTGCGGTTGCCACAAGTCTTTTGAGAGCGCTTTCATCAGTGGTCAATTTGTGGTTGGGAGGTAAGTGTCCGTTGAGTTTGGCTGAGTTGTTGCTTCACCGTCTCATACGCCGTTGTTGAAGCTTGACAATGGGGTTCGTCCCATTGCAGTAGGTACTATATGGAGACGGTTGGTGTCCAAGGTAGCCATGAAGGGAGTGAGTAAAAATATGAGGGAATATCTGGGAGATTTTCAGTTTGGAGTTGGTATTTCAGGTGGTGCAGAGGTTATTCTACATAGTGTTAACAGGGTTTTAAGTGAGCGTCATTCTGATGGTTCTCTGGCTATGTTGACAATGGATTTTTTAATGTCTTCCACTTGGTTGACAGAACTGTTTTGCTTAGGGAAGTAAGGTAAAGAAGTCCCTCTATCTCTTTTTGGGTTGATTTCATGTATGGTCAAGTTGCCCGTTTGTATGTTGGTGATGATATTATTTGGTCGGCTACTAGTGTGCAACAAGGAGACCCTTTGGGGCCGCTTCTTTTTTCCCTTGTCTTGCACCCACTTCTTCATCGGATCAGAGACAGTTGCAAGCCTCTTCTACATGCTTGGTATCTTGATGATGGTACTATTATTGGTCAAACAGAGGAAGTGAGTAGAGCGCTTGATATCATTAGAGAAGTTGGCCCGAGTTTTGGCCTTGAGTTGAATGTTTGCAAGACTGAGCTTTTTTGGCCTTCGTGTGATGGATCGAAGCTTAAAGAAGATTTATTCCCTGATGGCATTGCTAGGACGGTTTTGGGTGTTAAGTTGTGTGGTGGGGCTGTGAGTAAAGATGATTGGTTTATTAGAGAGCTAGTCATGAAAAGAGCTGTTAAGGCGGTTGAGTTGATGCACCTTCTTCCACAATTGAGGGACCCACGGAGTGAACTTCTTTTGCTTCGTTCCTGCATGGGTGTTGCTAAGATGTTGTTTAGCTTGAGGACTTGTCTACCGGAACATGGGGAGAGTGCATCCTTTTTTTTATATTGGGACTCCGTGAATCAGTCGAGGATATTGTGGTTTGTGGGGGTGCTTATTTTGGCGATCTTCAGTGGAGACTTGCTTCTTTGCCAAATCGGTGTGGAGGCCTTGGGTTATACTCAGCTATGGAGACTTCTTATTTTGCTTTTGTGGCTTCTAGAGCTCAGTCTTGGACCCTTCAAGACCACATTTTGCGGGACAGTGGAGTTGTTGATATGGACTTTGAGTTTTTTGGAGCTTTGGGCAATCTTCAAGCTTTTATTCCTAATTTTGATCTTTCTGGTTTTATTGTAAAGAGCACCGTCCCCCCTAAAGGCCAACATGCTTTGGTGAGTGCTTTTATGGTAAGACAGTATAGACGATGGAAGCAACTTTTGATTTGACCGCTAGACAAAAAGCGGTTTTCCAGTGTCTACAGACAGCGCATAGTCAAGATTTCCTTCTTGTCATACCTATTGATGAATTGGACAATGTATGTCTCTCGTTGAGTATCGCACGATCCTCAAGTATCGACTTATGGTTCCTTTGTTCTCATCTGGTATGTTTTGTCCTATGCCTAATTGTGGGAGGCCTTTTGATGTTTTTGGGGAGCATGCGGTTCATTGTAAAGAACTACCCGGCTTCAAATATAGGCATGATCTTGTTCGTGATGTTTTATGTGATGTGTTTAAGAGAGCAGTGATTTCGGCCAAGAAAGAGGCGTATGTATCCTTCTTGACTAATCCGCGTGAAGGAAGGTCTACGTTGAGGCCTGTAGATGTGTTGGTTTTTGGATGGGTGGGTGGGAAGCATGCTTGTATTGATTTGACAAGAGTCTCTCCTTTGGTTGGTTTGGATAACGAGCCTTTTGTGGTGGGTAACTCTCAATGCGGCGTCTTTGAAGATGGCTAAGCATGAAAGGGATTGTCTTGAAAACAACATGTGTTTCTTCCGTTCGTTTTTTGATACGTTTGGTTTTCTTGCGCCAGATACAGTCGAGATTCTCAAGAGGGTGCAACGAGTCTTGCATGGTAATTTTGTTCACCTAGGTCTTCAAATGTAGTGTTTACGAGGATCGGATTTGCTATTCAGAAATGGTTGGCAGCACGGCTTGTTACCCGCCTAACTTCTAACTCGATGTAATAAAAATATTTTATGGAAAAAAAAATTAATTAAAAAAATAATATCCTGAAAAAAAATAATTAAAATTTATAACAATGTAATTAAACTCGAAATTTAATAATTTTACATTATCGACCCAAATATTGGTGGCTACTTATTGTAAGCCATCATATAAACTATAATACGAGTATTTGTATGAAAAGGCTAAAGCATGTGTACCGGACGTAAATAGTGAAACTCACTACAACACGAGATTTCCACAAATTACAAGTAAGGCCTGGCCACCGCAGACAGCCTTGGCCCATCATCCTATTAGCGACCCGTGTAGCATTCAGCCTCCACGTGTACAAACATCAATTTACCGTTGTAAATTTTCGTACCAGTAAGCCCGAGATTCTCCCCAATGTCTTTGTCAACTTGAATTTCCCAATCACTCTACACGGTAAAAAAAAAAAAAAAACTCAACCCATGTGAAACTATTCTTATAAAGTGAAACCATTAAATTATTTTTTTCCAAGGAAAGTATTAAATTTTCTTTTTCCCAAAAATAAAAAGCTATTCACAGTAATGAAAAATCAAAAAGAAAAAATGCATAAACCCCAAGCCCTAGAAGTTCCTAAAGCATGAGGCATACATGAGTAGTGATGATGATATCCTCTAAAGTCCGAGTCTACCTGCAGATTAGATAGAGACAAAAATAGATCACATTATCACATACATTATCGACCTTGAATTGTCTTATCGCATCATCAGATATAATGGTACATCTTTCATGTGTGTTTTGGGCCGGTCGATTCAACAATTCAAAGTTGATAAATTTCAGGAACATATTTGATATCACCACTAAAACACGAGTCAAGTAGTTCATTCAAACTTGAAAGTTTTCTCGTGCATTATAAGGTTCAACATAGAAATTCAACAACTGAAAAATGAAATAGGTAAGGTCTATAGAATTTAATATTATTCATTTTCAAATAAATATTATTTTTTAGTTGAAATATGGGCCACTAGATGGGGATATGATGAACAAATGAGGGAATTCAAGGCTCTTTTTAGTATTTTGGGTATTTTTTATTCCATAAAATTATATTGTGCGAGTTTTCTAAGTACTACCTCTCTTGCATGTAAGTAAATAGGTTAGGGGATTTAATATGAAAACACTATAATAATAAATAAAAAATTGCTATATACCATACCGATATGCATATATAGTTGCAAGTCAACGATTTTCACATTTTATGATATTTACGATTTTTTGGGTTTTGATAATTGACAAACCTTATATTAAATATTAATTGTTTGAGTTTACGAAGAACTTCCACTTCCAGTGTAGAAGTACTTTCAGAACTCAAACTCATAAAAAACTTACACAATGACATATGATAAGAATTTATATATGTAAGATAGAAGGATGCAACTAAGCTTATCAAGAGAAGATATGAAAGGTTTTCCGGATGTTACCTCATAATTTGGAAATTTTCGAATTTTGTCTTCTTTTTTTTCTTTCTTAAGTGGTGTTATTGTACTTTTTCAATATTTTGGAATATGCTCTAAACCCTAATGAATAAGGTAAATCCTAATGAATAAGAGTACGTATAAATATTAAAACTACATTATACTAATTTAAAACTCAACTGGTTTACAAAAAAAAAAATCATAAACCAACTCCTATGATCATCTTCTCCCATCATCTAAAGTCATTGTCAAAGTGACACAATCCAACAACCACAAATTGATGCCAAATATTATTATCTCATATTCATCATCGGACGTCCTTCTTGATCAATTGTTGGTTAATTTCCAAATGAAATCTATTCAATTTCAAACCTAAAATTTGTTTTCGAGCCTAGGTTTTTTTTACAAATTATTGAAACCTTAAACGCTTGACTCTATGGGTTGATCTCTTCTCTATTGTTGTTTCTCTAAATTCGCTACAATTATGGCCAAGTTTGATGTCAAGTAGTCGCATTTGAATGATTGTTACTTTAAATCTATCTATGACACCGTCAATGGCTCACATCATTTTGTGGTGAAGGGCTACTCACTAGCGAAGGGAATTGGACAAGAAGCATCTCCCGAGTGACGTGTTTAAGGTTGGAGGTTAGGATTGGGCAATTAATTTCTACCTTGAGCACACCATTTGAAATATCTCAAGATATTATTCTAACTATTTTGGTTAGAATATTATTTTATCGTAATACTATATATATTTAAGGGTTAACCTAAAAGCATTACACTTTATTTATACATCTATTTGTGAGAAAAAAGTTCAAGGTATAAAGGAGCTTGTTAGAAGAAGAGTCGAAAAGCTTTTCATGAGCTGGTTAGTAATAATATAACTAGGAAGGGAGTGATTTAATATCGTTTACTCGTTGAAAATATGATATTTCTATTATTGTATTGTTGTGTTAACCTACTTCAATTTTTAAATCATTTCCGGTACACAGACGGCCTTATACGCCATGAGTAAATATTAATGGACAATAAAGTAAGGTTATTAGCTAACTAATTATTAAGACAACAACCCATATATAAATGAGAGATACATGCACGCATCTATATTCTACAGATTATAGAGAGGTCTGGGAGAAGCTAGTGGGGCCAAACCCTCAATAACTTTAGTCACTATAAGAGAAAGTTAGGTCTTATCTTTATGTTTTTGGACAATTCATCGACAGTACAAGCTAGGTGAGTGTGAGAGTGAGAAGTTATACATATATAGATGACCAACACTCTACAATAATGTGTACAAATATCATACGAGTTTAATGAACTTCATTAAATGAGAAATTTGTAAGTTAATTCGCGATAGATTTTATAGAGATTGTAAAATAAACTTATCATTCTATGAATATTATCACGTCTTTGGGGCCGCTTTTTTTTTTCCTTGTCTTACGTCCACTTTTTTATCGGATCAGAGACAGTTGCAAGCCTCTTCTACATGCTTGATATCTTGATAATGGTACTATTATGACCGGACAGAGGAAGTGGCTAGAGCGTTTGATATCATTAGAGAAGTTGACCTAAGTTTTGGTCTTGAGCAGAATGTTTGCAAGACTGAGCTCTTTTGGTCTTCGTATGATGGATCAAAGCTTAGAAAATATTTATTCTCTCATGGAATTGTTAGGCCGGTTCTGGGTGTTAAGTTGTTGGGTGGGGTTGTGAGTAAAGATGATGGGTTTATTAGAGAGCTAGTCATGAAAAGAGTTGCTAAGGCGGTTGAGTTAATTCACCTTCTTCCGCAGTTGAGGGACCCGCAGAGTGAACTTTTTTTGCTTCGTTCATATATGGGTGTTGCTAAGATGTTGTTTAGCTTGAGGACATGTCTGCCGGAACATGAAGATCTACTTTTTTGATTTGAGACTCTGTGAATCAGTCGAGGATATTGTGGTTTGTGGGGGTGCTTATTTTGGTGATCTTCAGTGACGACTTGTTTCTTTGCCGATTCGGTGTGGAGGCCTTGGGTTCTACTCAGCTATGGAGACTTCTTTTTTTGCTTTTGTGGCTTCTAGAGCTCAGTCTTGGCCCTTCAAGACCACATTTTGCGGGACAGTGGAGTTGTTGATATGGGCTCTGAGTTTTTTTTGGAGCTTTGGGCAATCTTCAAGCTTATATTCCTAGTTTTGATCTTTCTGGTTTTACTGTAAAGACCACCGTCACATAAAGCCCAACATGCTTTGGCGAGTACTTTTTTTGGTAAGACAATACAGACGATGGAAGCAACTTTTGGTTTGACCGCTAGACAAAAAGCGGTTTTTCAGTGTCTACAGACAGCGCATAGCCAAGATTTCCTTCTTGCCATACCTATTGATGGACTTGGACAATGTATGTCTCCTGTTGAGTATCGCACGATCCTCAAGTATCGCTTATGATTCTTTTGTTCTCGTCTGATATGTTTTGTCCTATGCCTAATTGTGGGAGGCCTTTGGATGTTTTTGGGGAGTATGCGGTTCATTGTAAAGAACTACCCGGCTTCAAATATAGGCATGATCTAGTTCGTGATGTTTTATGTGACGTGTTTAAGACAACAGGGATTTCGGCCAAGAAAGAAGCGCCTGTATCCTTCTTGACTGATCCGCATGAAAGAAGGTTTATGTTGAGGTCTGTAGATGTGTTAGTTTTTTGGATGGGTGGGTGAAAAACATGCTTGTATTGATTTAACACGAGTCTCTCCTTTGTTGGTTTGGATAATAGGCCTTTTGTGGGTGGTAAAGCGGCTCTCAACGCGGCCTCTTTGAAGGTGGCTAAGCATGAAAGGGCTTATCTTTGAAAACCAACCTGTGTTTCTTTCGTTCGCTTTCGATACGTTTGATTTTCTTGTGCTTGATGCCGTTGAGATTCTTAAGAGGGTGCAACGGTCTTGCATGGTAATTTTTGTGTCACCTAGGTATTCAGATATAATGTTTAGAAGAATCGGATTTGCTATTCAGAAAGGGTTGACGGTACAGCTTGTTGTCCGTCTAACTTCTAACTCGATATAATAATCTTATACTAATAAATATTTTATTAGTTTACAAAAAAATTTAAAAAAACAAATCAATATCTAGCAAAACAAAAACCATACATATATTATCTATAAAAATTTTACATTTAATATATTTATTATTTTTAAATAAACAGAAAAATATACACAATCTAACAGATTTGTTTATTGGTCTTTATGTTCTTTGTCAAAATATTCCTCATCAGACATCACCGAAATCCTTCCTTTCGGTTGTGTATATATATACATAAAGAAAGAAAGTTTCATTCCAACCCCATAGACTCCAACAGAAAACACCAACGTTAATCCCTCTGCATATATATATGTACACTTGAAGTTGACAGTTTAATCAAGCATCAAAGTGAGCAGAAGAGAGCAAAAATGGAGGTAAATGAAGATGGGTTTTTGGAAGAATTGGTATCACTAGGAAGAGAAGCATGGGAAGTCAATAACTCAACACAAATTAATGATTTCCTTACAAACAATTGGGGATTTGACCCTCTTCCTCCTCCAATTTCACCAACCCCTTTCGAGTGCTTTTCTTCCCCAATTAGACCCCTTGTTAGATTCCTCATTCAGTGACCTCTTTCTAAGCCCACATTTGGCTGATGAATTTACTTCTTACCATAATCTCAAGAAGCTCGAAACGCCGTCGTTTCAAAGTCAAGATGAATTCTCAATCCCAATTGTAGATGATGAGTCCGGGTTTAAATTGGAAAACAATGTCCTCCAAGCTGCATGCAAAGTAGAAGTGGCCCCAACCATGGAAATCCCGAGTTTTAACATGGAATTTTTGCATGGAGAAGAAGAAGAACAAGAAGAGGAAGCTTGAAGGACAGCCTTCCAAGAATCTAATGGCGGAGAGGAGAAGGAGAAAGAGATTGAATGATCGCCTTTCGATGCTAAGATCGGTTGTTCCTAAGATAAGCAAGGTAAATTTCCTGATTTTCAGCTTAATTAATTAATTAATTACTTGTCATTAATATTTAATTTCTTGTGTTGATTGAGTAGATGGATAGAACTTCTATACTAGGAGATACAATAGATTACATGAAGGAGCTTTTACAAAGGATTAACAATCTGCAAGAGGAAACCGATGTGAATTCAACCATATTCAAGAACATAAAGCCAGATGATGTACTGCTAAGGACTACACCCAAGGTAAAAATTAATGGAGATCAATTTGGGTTCATTTGATTTGACAGTGTTGATTTATAGATAAATTGTTTTGTGCAGTTTGATGTAGAGAGGCGAAATGCGGATACCCGGATCGAGATCTACTCCACTGGGAAACCGGGTCTATTGCTGTCAACTATGACTACCTTAGAAGCACTAGGACTGGAAATTCAACAATGTGTTATCAGCTGTTTCAATGACTTCTCACTGCAAGCTTCCTGCTCCGAGGTAATTAATTAACCATTAATGTTCAAATCTTTTGAATTATACAATGGATTATGATTCTGATCGTTTCAATTGCGGATTGCGGGTATCAGGAATCAGATGGAGGAACATTAGTGAGCTCTGAAGATATAAAGCAAGCACTGTTCCAAAATGCAGGTTATGGAGGAAAGTATATGTAGAAATTTGAATATGTAATATATTCCTCAAATGAAGGTGTTGTATTTTATGTGCTTCAGTTGAAAGTTTATCGTTGATTTCAAGAATTGCATGAGTTCTTGAAATTGTCAAAGTTAGACAAGTTTCTACCTTTTCAATGATCAGTTCTTTTCTAGGGCTTTGCGTTCTAAAGATGATCTGCAACACAGCTTTATCATTATTATGTGTTTCACTGCTTTCACTGCAAAAGATTTCTTAAAATATGAAAAAATGAAAAAAAAAAGTTTATACATTAGATAATATTATTATATTATGAGCAAAATATCATGTATCAACAGCACAAAGATGATACCTATTTGATATATAGTATATAACATGAATAACATAATTATATTATTATCAACTTATTTAACGATCGATGAAGCTGTATTCAACTCATGCGCAAACTCGATCTCAATCAATAACATAATAATTATAATAATAATGAAAGTCAGTAAGCCGTGAGGGTTGAATAACGAAGACACATCCTTATCGGTGCAATTATAATTATAACTTATAATAATGAAAGGGGTTCCACTTTTGTAACTTAGAGCCAAAAGAGGTTCACGTTTCTGTGAGAAGTGTGCTATGACACTCTTCTGCAGAGGCAGAAGTTGAGATTGAGGAGCTTTCTGTCACTCTTTGACCACACTCACTTCCAAATTTGTGTTTTTTTCAACTCATTTATGAGTTTGATCAAAGTTTTTGGCATTACTTGCAAAGAGATATTATCATCATTCATCGGTGGCTCTTTTATATTTCTACTCAAAAGGGGACTGTGGCTAACGTACACCATGCAATATAATATTGCCTTCTCTCTTTGTTAAATAAACTTACCCCTAGCCTTGAACACTATAATAGAGTAAGTAAGTGTCAATATATGTACATAAAGCTTACATGTCCCAAATGATTGAAAGAAAACAAACAACGAGGGAATAATGCAATAGTAAAAGAATTATTGTTTGAGAGATCCTAATGGCTTATCCTCATCAAACTTTTCGTCGATATGAAACCATTTTCACAAATTCCAATCACAAACAAAGAAAAGGGTGAAAAGGACTCTAATCAAGACAAGTCTTATAAAATTGGAACCGCTGTTCGACCCTTCTTCTTTTTGTTGGGCCTTTTTATGCTGGGCTGAAAACTAATGGGCTTTGGGTCATTTACTATATTAGGCCCATTTGAGTGGCTGAATTGGGCTTTGTCGTCATGACGTCAGTCACGTCGTCCCAATGCGGGACCCTTATGTTTTGCTTTAACTGTGACGTGTCCTCGTCTGATGGCCCCACCAGAGCTCCAGTTTAAAAAATTGTCCGGATTCTTGTTTGACCCTATGGCGTAGAGGATATGGGGAATGGTTAGATCTTTCGCCGCCGTGGGACCCACCCCGACCTCCCGTGATCTAGTACTGTTGTGAAAAAGTTGGCGACTCTTTTACCACGGGTGAATATATATAAGGGCAGGTACAGCTAAAAGTTGGGACGTATAATTCCTGGTGATCCATAAAATATAATTAAAAAAAGGGCACGTTACCATGTGTGCCTCCAAGCGTGCAAAATTATCCGACTGGAAATCCCGGATCCAATTACACCACCGATTTTTTTGTTCCCGCTATTTCCCCTTTTTAATAACATCATTTATCTAATATACTCAATTTTCCTAGTTTATCCTCTTGACTTTTTTTATAATTCAACTAGTTTAAATGTTACGTCTTGTACGACTATTTTTTAAATTATGATTTTATATAGTAAATTTTATTTTATTTAATAAGGACAAAGATAATTATTATCACACTGAAAATTTAGGATAAATATTTATAAAAGTAAAATTAGAAAGACGAAAAATTAAATTTGTTATTTTAAGATTAAAAAAAACTATCAAATTTATGATAAATTTACGTAAAATTGATTTGTTAGATTGAATTGATTAAAAGTTATAGAAAATAATAAAATCAATTGAATGTAAATTTGTTAAACAAAATTAAAATTTAACTAAATAACAATTTAGTGATAATAAATATTCTAACCTTAATACGCAAATTACAAAGCGTCATGATCGCATAGGTATAGTCTACTAAAGATATAACAAATTCAATAATATATTTTGTCAAACAAAATTGAAATATTTAATTCTCCGAGATTATTAAAAATATAGTATTTTGGCTTTCACAAATACAATGCTGGTTTAATATCTTGCATAACTAATATTTTATTAGTCTATTAAAAATAAAAATGATTCAACAATAAATTTTGACATCTTTATTTTTCAAATTAATAGTTTTTGTTCAGTTAATTCACTAGGCTATACCAAGTATATTTTGTAACTACAATGCTAATTTAATTTATCTGTTAAACCTTAAATATATACTCCACTTTATGCTTAATAAATCACCCTCGCAAGTCCAATAAATTACGAATGAAAATGGACATATTTATTTGTTTTTTGTTGATAAAATATAGTAAATGTGGGTTTGAGGAAAAGAAAAAGAACCAAAGGGTAAGTTTTATGAAAATACATCATGGTACATGGTGTTTTAAGGATTAAAAAAAAGCTGTAGTTGTTTTCTGTGATATATATTATGATAAGGGGTGGTTTGTGTAAATTAGGCAAAAACGAGAGACACGTTCGGCTCGGTGGTGATGAAGGCGTCAGAGCATGATCAAAGCTTTGCCTAAAAAACCGGGAGCAGCTTCATACTCATCCAGACATGCATCTGCCCATACCATATGAATCTCTACACTCTTTCGCACTTGGTTTAGTATACTGATGAAAGCTATTTTGAAATTAGAAGGGGTAAAGTAAAAAAGAAGAAATTAATTGATCCGACATATAGACATATAGTCATTACTCTTATTTTACCTTGTCTCGATTATCATTGGTCACTGACATGAGGTTCCATTCTAAAACCAATTAACAATATAAGGAGTAGTTCACTACCCTTATATACTAGACTTGTTATTTCAATATTGTCGATGTGGGAACCATAATCCTCCACACGCTCCCTCAAGTGCAACCGTTTGGCTCGGTTGACACTTGACGAAATGTCTTAAGGCCGGCTAGTCCAACTGGACGGACTATCATTGTCCATGTCTGCAATTTGAGTCTTAAGGCCGACAAGCCCAATAACCCAGAACCTGCTATGATACCATGATAGATTTCGTTGGGTCAGATATGACGTGGGGACCATCGCACGTCTAAGCGCATATGCGCGTTGAACCCAAGTCTAGCACACAAGTCCAACAAAGTTTCATCTTAAAACCAATTGACAATAGGAGGAGGAGTCCATCAGCCGTATATACTAGACTTATTATCTCAATCTTATCGATGTGAGAACCATAATTCTCCACAGTTACCTTGCCTATTCCAACTCTGAATGTTTCATGCTTTATCTTGGCCGGTCATTATACCGTTATGTGCTTGGATATATCTCGTTCATTTGCTTTTCTTGATATTTCCTTCCCCTTTAATGTATGTCCATGGCTTCTATGAATGTTTGTTCCTCCACCTCTCCTTGATATGTCATCTACCAAAGGCCTCTTTTGGATCATTTTTTAACATTTTAGGACTTTTTCATTTTCACTTACAAAAAGGTCATGCAAAAGTAGTGTGGGGCGGGCATGAGACGGGATTGAGGTCATCTTAGTCCCGTCCTACCTATTTTACATGGGACGGGATCGGGACATGCCTTAGATATTTTAGATTGAATTCTACCGGAACCTATGAGGTTGTGACCGGGACAAGACGGGACGATCCCAATCCCGTTTGCCATTAATTTATTTCATGTGTTTCAATTTTACATTTATCCACAAAAAATATTTGTTTATAACGTACTTAAAACTTAAAAACATTAAAGTTTCCAAATATATAAAACATACTACATTTTACATTAAAATTTTCAAATACCCTTAATCAAATACATCTAAATGAATTTGGGTCATTTGTCAATTTTGACGATTTGACCAACAAGATTTTTTTTTATCAAATAAGCATTCATATATAATAATTGGATAAGTATATCACTAATGCTTAGGGATTTTATTTATATTTATTATTTTTAAATTAAAAACTTTATTATATACGGGATGAACCTAGATGGATAAAGAAGAAGTTAAGACCCATATCCCGTCTCATATAATTTTTGGCGGGGACAGGTTCGTAATTTGTAATTATAAATGAAATCCAGTCGAAATCAAGACGGTACGATGAGATCGGTATTGGTGGGATTTGTGTCCATCCCTTCTATGTAAAAGTATACATCATTGACAATAAAAGTCCATGATGAATGTATGGAGGCATAGATCATGCAAATCTAACTCTATATTATGACTAAATGCATATAAAAACTACGCATGAAAACATGATATAATAGACTTATTGCACTGGGAAACAAGTTCCATATGGATTATTCTCGAACTAGTTCCACCATACATTCTTTCCATTTGAAACAAACAGGATGTCAATCGGGTCATTTTGGTTGGGTTCGTATCGGACCGTCTCGGGTCCGGAATAGTCGGGCAATAGTTTGGGTCAACTCATATTTAGGGTATGTTAGGATCGAGACAAATCAAGTTCATGGTTGTTTCTGGTAGGGTTCATTCGAATTCATTTAGGTTTTGGATTCATACGGATCGGGTCCATGCTTGTCAGAACTATTCGAGTTAATACATTCTTTGTTCACACATGTCGGGATTTTGTTAAGTAGGTCGGATGCTTTTAGATTTTATCTAACGTAGACCGGGTTTGTTCAAGCTTCGTAGTATTAATGCAAGTCAACATGTATAGTTTACGGAAATCTTTTCATTGTAAATTAATATACTATTATGATCTCATATCTCATAATTTTATTTCATATTACGCAAAAAAAAATGGTTAAAACATAAACTCAAAATAATGAAGTGATACTTTACCCATAAATTACGTAAGTTTTCACACATATGTCCCTTGTGATAATTCTATAATATGTTGAATATAATATATGTTTATGATCAGAGATCATGAGTCAAATATAAGTTTATAAAGCTATTAATAGTAATCTAAATTTCAACTACATATAGTTTTTCTTCTTCTGGTTATTATTTATACAAATAAGAAATAAATTGTGCATTATATATTTGGATATAATAATATTGTATGCTATGTTTATTTAGTATATGATCGACTTGTCGTATAATTATGATGTTCAAGTTTTCTAACAACATTTAGTTTAATAGAAAAGACCAATTCATTGGAAAATATATGAGTTACAGCTTAATCGACTTTGTTTTTGGTCTGGTAATTTTGGTTCGGAACTATTACAGGTCATATTTGCTTCGGGTTTGGATTTTTTTTGTTTTTGTTTTGATAATACAAGATAAGCAATTAGGGATGATCATCTCCGCGAAACTCTCCGCCCTAGAGCATCCAACTGGATGAGCTTTTCAACCTTCCTCGAAGACGAGCTAGACACCGAATGGCCCTGGGCCCCCAAGTCAGCAAGAAAATCCACCACCACATTGACCTCTCTGAAGGTATGTCTGATTTTGACTTGACAAAAACCAACTAAAATATTAGAAAGATCAGCCAGCAAAAGGTCGAGATCCCAAGGGGGTTTCTAAATTTGCCTAACCGAGTTAATGATCGAGAGCTTGTCACCCTCGATTTCAATGTTTTTAATTCCTAAATCATAAGCCTTGATCAGACCTTCCCTTAGCGCACATGCTTCATCATGCAGGACCGAAATGTTTCCGCACGGTCCAAAGCCAAGGGAAATTGATCGAGCTTCATGATTACGGAGAATAAAGCCAAAAGAAGACTCCCCGGAGCCTTTTTTGGCTCCATCAAAATTAAGTTTAATGAACCCCTTCTCGGGTTTAGTCCAACAAATATTTTTCATTTTTCTTCTCTTCTTAATTGACTTATTTTTATCTGTTTTCGATTTTCTTTTTCAACAGATGCCAGTCACTTAACTGACACGGACAATTTGTTCAATATTCTGAGGTTCTTTGTTACTGAATTTTTTTTGGTTTCTACTAGTCCAAATATTTCCTCCACATCATAATTAGGAAGATGAAGTCAGCCTCCGGGATACCACCTCTAAGCAATTAATTCTATCTAAGATTTTCAGACTCATACCATTACCGGCAAGGATGGCATCTTTAATTTTTATGCAGACACAGAGTCCTTGAGGAACTGACATTCAAAAAATAAATGGTTAGCTGATTCAACATGGTATTTACAAAAACAACATGCCATAGGGACAGGAACCCTTTGTCTTTCTAGATTTTCCTTTGTTGGGAGACCGTTAATGGACAACTTCCAGAGAAAATTCTTAACTTTGGGGAGGATATCCAAATCCCAAATCCAGTCGTTTTCGTTGGCGGGGAGATTGCTTCTCTCATATATAAAGTTAAAAAGCCGACTTCGTCGTATAGTTTCCACAAGGAGACGGAGCCCAGTAAAGACGATCTTGTATAAATGATTTTGGGAGTTTGTATGCTTTGATTGATTTGATGGTCTCGGGTGGTAAAATGCCACTAAGCTCATTCTCAATTCTGTTCTCGTTCCATTTATTTTCCACGATAAAGTCTTTGACGACTTCATCACTAGGAATAAAATTTGGATTAGTACATAAACTACTAAGAGGAGTGCTGTCAACCCAACAGTCCTTCCAAAATTTAATCGTATTTCCATCACCTACGTTCCATCTGAAGCCCCGGATGAAATCCGGTCTTAACCTCATAAGCTTCCTCCATTGCCAGGACGTGTTCTTTTTGGCCTTATAATTCCAAAGGAGAGAACCCTTCAAATATTTTTCCTCAATAATTTTTAACACAGATATTATTCGGTTCATTCAGGATTTTCCAGAGTAGTTTCATCTGAAGGGCCTTATTCAAATCCTCATATTTTCTAATGCCAACACCTCCAAATTTCCTTGGTCTACAGATCCTATCCCAGCTAATGAGGCGGTGGTAGTTAGACCCTTTATTTCAGAAGAAATTTTTGTTAATTTGGTCTAGTTCTTTATGGATATTAGCTAGAAGCATAAAACATTGCATTATGAAACTAGGTTGAGCATTTAAATTAGCTTTATATAAGGGTTGTCCTTCCTTCTTGAGACAAAGTCGATGCCTTCCACTTAGAAAGTTGGAGTTTAGATTTCAGAACCACATCCTCGAATACACTTTTATTCACTTTTCCGTTAATAATCGGGCACCCCGGATATTTTTCTAGGCATCCAGAGCACGGAATACGTAAACTTAGTTGTATTTGGCATTTCATTGAGTTCTCCACATTAGCCGACTTGTGGAGGTTAATTTTTTGGCCTGAAATCTTACAGTATCCATTGAGAATTTCCAAAATCCTGGAGCTAGCCCTCGAAGAGGCTTTTGTAAAGATAATGATATCGTCCGCAAAGGCTAAAAATGGAATATAGGATCCCGTTTCTTGATATGGGGAAACCAATGGTCTTTTTGTTTTGGTCACTTTCTCTCTGGATGTTTCGTATTAGGACCTCAACATCTAAATTAAAGATTAGGGGGAAATAGGACCCTTTGCGAAGACCTCTTCTAGGCATAATCAGATTGGTCGGTTTATCATTGATTAGGATAGAATAGGAAACAGTCGAAATACATTCCGAGATCCAGTTACAGAATCTCTGGTTAAAGCCAAATTTTTCCCAGGACGCCATAATAAGGGCCATTCCATTCGATCATAGGTCTTTTCCATATCAAGTTTAATTGTCATGTAGCCTTTCTTTTCCTTTTTATTCCTAAAGCTGTGAAATATTTCATGGGCAATCAGCTCTATGTTGCACAAATGCACTTTGTAGAGGGTGGATTAACTTTGGTAGGACTTTCTTGATTCTGGTCGCTAAAATTTTCGCTATTATCTTATATGTTGTTGAGCATGAGCTAATTGGTCTGAAATCTTTTGTCGAAACTGGGCTTTCATTCTTTTGGGATTAGAGTTACGAATGTGTGGTTTATTTGTTTAAGTATCTTACCAGAGTGGTAGAAACTCTTAACTGCTCTACAGACAGCAGGGCCTACTAAATCCCAATGTTTCTGAAAGAACCCCCGCCGGTATACCATCCCGGCCCCGGGGACTTTCACTGCCAATATCAAAAATTGCGTTTTTAATGTCACTGTTTGAGAATGGTTTGGTTAGTTCAACGTTATCCTCATCATTTACTTCCTTAGAAATGACATGGAGGTAGTGATCGCAAAGGAAACTGTCACATGCTGAAGCAGAATACCGTTCCTTATAATCGTTATAGAATTCTTGAGAGATTGCCTCCTCCGTTTCAATCCATTGCCCATCGTTACTTTTGATCTTGTTAATCACTTTTTTGTTCCTTCTTCCAGTCGCTTTTCTATGAAAGTATTTTGTATTTTTATCACCTTTATCAAAGGCGTTGGCTTTCGCTCTTTGCCTCCAATATTTTTGTTGGTAGTCAATCAAACATTCTCTTTTCATATGTAATCCCAAGTTTGTCGTTATTTTTTTGGCAAAATTTTCTATAATTTTGATTTTGGAGTTTCTCAATATCATTATCCACTTTTTTAACTTGCTTATTAATGTTTTCCAAAATTTTCCTTACTCCATTGTTTAGTTTTGATCTTTACAAGGTGTAATTTCTTAGCTAATTTAAACATGTTCGTACCCGAACATGAATACGCCAGGCTTGTTTTATTTATGTTTTCACAATCTGGTCTATCATTCCACATTAGTTCGTATCTGAAAGGTTTATTTTTGAATTCTTGTTTAGTGCTATTGATATGAAAGGAGATCATACTATGATCTGAAGAGGTAAATGCATGATTCCAAACATGCATTTGATTATATTGATTTAAGACTTCAAAGTGCGCTAGGACTCTGTCTAGTTTTTCAAAGGTATTATTCTCTCCTTCTTTTTCCGTCTCCATGTGAACTCGTTTCCTCTAGAAACGATGTTTACCAGGTTACAATTTTGAATAAGGTTATTAATCCTATGAAATCTGTTATTGTTAGGGTAGACACCCTCTAACTTATCGGCAGGACAACTGATTTCGTTGAAATCTCCCATGATAATCGCAGGAAGATTAAGGCTATTCACCAAATTTGTCAATTTGGTCCAGAACGCATCTTTAGAGTTCTCCTGAGGAGGGGCATAAATGAAAATGATATTGCACGAGAATTTGATGTCTAGGTTATGGTGTTCGAACAGTAACAAACGATCATCCGTGAGAGTAATATTAATTCTTTTATTAATTAGCTTATAGTTTTTCTAGAAAAGGATAGACCACCCGTTCGTCCTACAGAAGGGATAAAGACGCAAGAGTCGAAACCTGCACTACGCCAAGAATTTTCATTAGGTTCGTTTTTGGATTTAATTTCCGCAAGCATGATCAAATCAATATGTTCATTTTTAGTAGTAATTTTGAGGTCCGCCCAAAAAATTTTCTTCATAAAACCTCGACAATTCCAATAGGCTATCTTCAGTTAATAATTGTTTTTAAGCATTTCCGTTCACTTCCATTCCGAACAGAACGGAAAATTGGCCGAGGTATCACTGTATTATCAAAGGTACCCATAGGGCAAAAATACTCAGGATTCAATCCCAGGGCCTTAGACGACCACACCCATCCGAGATGAAGTGCCAAGCACAAAGTCTACTGGTACCATATTGTTCATATGTTAAGGGTTCATATTGTAATTCATTATCAATCGAACTAAAATCCCGAAAACACCGGGACGGCCCAACGAACCAGCCTTCATCCACCACTCAAGGGTTTTCGCAGAGGCCCGAAACAATGGACAACAATACTTATAATAAAACCAATTCAAGGTTACAAAGACTATAATGACGAAACATAGGAGGACTATGTAGCAAAACAGTCGAGAAGGCACATACAGAAGGCTTTGAAAAAACCTTCCTTACCCAAGCATTAAAATGGCACGAGCAAAGAAACCAGTTAAAAGGAACATCATCATAAAATAAGTTGATTGATACACGCAGGTCTTGAAATGCCAAACACAACACCACACTGTACAATACAACTTATTACACTTCCAAGGATGCCATTTACAAGCATTACAACACCTACACAATACCGAAATACTAGTACAGACCGGATTCATGGAAAGAAAATACAGGTCCTCAAAGGACTTCACTTCATTCAAAATAAAACTGGGCATAATTGCTGTCATATAAGCCGATCTACACCAAAATTCCTTAAGCTGGTTGTACTCCATGCAGACGCCAAGAGTACAGAGAAACTTAAGGACTTTGGATCCATCTGTAGGACTGAAGAACACAAGGGAGGAGATCACTAACCAAAATTCCTGTAAAGAGAAAAGGAGCATAAAATTATCTGTATATCTGAGGTTCTCATAAATGGTTCCAATCAAACTTTTAAACGGTAAGGAAAGGAAAGAAACATACCACCACAAACACACAAGGCATATATAATTCATGATCATCATTAAAACTTTGGTTTCTTAGATCCCTTCAGAGCTGAGGAGGCAGTATCTTCATCCATGTCCATTGATTTCCTCTTTCTAGAGTCAGTATTGGTTATTTCTTTGTTCCTGACCTCCATCTCATTGAGGAGCAAGTTCACAGTGTTAAATGACTGAAATGAGTGTTCGGAGAAGAAGTCATCCTCCTCTTCCTCCACTACAAGATCATCATTAACCATGAACTCAGCAATGATATCTTCATGAGCAAGATCAGGAACATCATTGTCATTTGGATCAATAAGTCAACAGCTCCAAAAAGAGGGGGAGCAGGTTCATTTTTGCTCATCATTCACAGCAAGAGGGATCATAGTGAGAAAGTCAGATACTAAATTAAGCTCCTCAGTAGTTTCATCACTATGGATTTTATTATCCCCAGGAGCAACACAGTTGATACCATCAGCCACAGTAGGACAAGCCACACTGGGCCACCAGTGTAACACCCCAAATCCGTAGGACTCGGAGTGCTACTGGGCTAGGATCTCACAATGGATCTTGACCCTAGCCTGACAACAAATTCACTGAATCTTACAACAAGGCACCAATAGATTAAAATAAAACATAAAACTAATAATATATATATATATATATATATATATATATATATATATATACATATAAAAAAGGTGATACAAGGTACTGCTGAGTACAATGTCAAAACATGAATCCGTACAACGTAAATAACCCATATCCCACGAATACGCCCAGTGTACGGAACCCTCAGCAGATCACCCCTCTGGATCACTCTGCAGCTCTCCTAACCTGCAAAGGATCTACAACACGGTATAAAACCGTTAGCTAACTATACACATATATAAGAAGATGCTAGAACACAAACACACATCAATAATATTAACACATCATCATGATATCACACATTTACCCGGTTTATTATCTTTAATAAGTCCAACACTCAATCGTATAATAAATGTATATGAATATACGTGACACGAGGAATGTATATATAACCCTCGTCTCTGCGTGCAATAGCTAGCTGGAGTGGTATCAGCGCACTTTCCCGTATACCATATGGAGTGGTAGGTGCCCTTCCCGTATACCAGAACTAACTAGCTTACAGAGAACTTCCCAGACTCCACTACGGAATGAAAGGTAAGTTGTCACAGCCACTACAATGGGATAGTAGCTACGTAAGTCCTATGGACTTACCTCGATCTCAGAAGTAACTCGCTACGAACAACTCTCAGAAACGTCCACTCCAAACTGGAGGACAACACAGCCTATACAAGGCACACATAGATATATCAATCTACTATCACACAAAGGGGTCACACCTAGACCCAAGGGATCCATAAGGATCATATCCAACTCGTAAACCTCAAAGCCCTAACCGGCATTTCTGTATCATACTCGTCAACATCCGAATCCTAGCATGGTACTAAGTTCCTCATACTAGAAAGGAAAGGAACTACCTAACTATAGGTAGTCCCGGGACAAGACGCACCTGCGTGAACTAAGGACGCAGGGGCGGAAGAGATCACCCGCAGGCGCGGTAGTAGAAGCCTCAGGGGCGGTGACAAGGCTGCAAGCTAACGCAGGCACGGCGCAGGCGCTGGCGCGGGCCGATGGCACGGTCTCCGCAGGGGCGGCGTTTCCAGGGCGGGGGCGCGACGGTGCAGAATGAATCTCGCGGCTTCTCTTTAGCTCTTCACGTGATCAAATCACGTCTACTCTCTTCCATAGTCACACACATACATATATATACACATTCAAACGTTAAACTATGCTCAATTCATCTACTCCTAAGCTAAGAAGGAAGAACAAGAAAGAAAAGAAGGAAGGAGGAGCAAGAAGCTCACCTCCACAGCTGTGATACCTCAAGGAAGAACAGAACAAGCTCTTAGCTGGCCTCAGAAGCTCAACAAACATTCACACAACCTTCAGCAACACAACACTACACCAAAACCTTATCAAACTCCAAGAATTCTCATGCAAGGTCAAAGGAAGAGATGAAGAAGCAAGGGACGTGAAAGATGGGTAAGGAAATGTGAAAAATTGCTCAACAACCAAAGGACGGAAGGGTTAAGGGAGTGAAAGAGTAAAGCACGGGTCAAAGGGTCAACAAAAACGGCTGCAGCCGCAGGAAACCGCAGGGGCGGTTCACTGGGCCGCGGGAGCGGGAAACCGGGGGCGGCCATCATGCCCGCGGGTGCGGCAAGGCCAATCTCGGCCGGAACTCGGTCCGAAAGACTAAGGCTCTTACACCTCACCCCCTAAAAACAAGTTTCGTCCCAAAACTTGCAAAAACCTCGAACCACTCGACTCACAAGCCGAGGTACACTCTCTCTATAGCCTCAAACACAAGCATGGAGGAAAACATCAACTCCACAACACAACCATACTATCCAGGGCCTAGAGGAAAACCATCTCTAGCCAAACCATAAACATATCACAAGGCATAGAGGAATCACATCTCTAGCCGTATCATATCCATAACAGAAAGGCATGGAGGAAGAACATCTCCAGCACTACTATGTCCATCAAAATAGCATGGAGGAAAGAACCATCTCCAGCTAAACCTATCATATCATAATAGCATGGAGGAAAGAACCATCTCCAGCTATAAGCAAGAATCATACTAGCACAAACAAGATCTAATAAGATCATAATCACATCAAAGCTAGTATGAAATAAACACGTCATAGCATATAAGCATATAAGCATATAAGCAGATAAGACTCACCAAGCTAGTACTAAGATCTACTCGGTGATCCTACTGGTGCACCTATCTCGGCATAGAACTCTGGATAGTTCCTCTAGATCTACTCCGTATCTTCCGTGTCCTTCGAACGCAGGTGTCTCATACCTCGCTCTAGGACTGCAATAGGATGCTCACAAAGTGTGGTCCGGCTCAACCACCAAATCATCATAACTCACGATGTGTCTCGGATCTGGTATGTACTCCCTCAGCTGAGACACATGAAATACAAGGTGAACACCCTCTAATCTCGGAGGCAAGGCTAATCTGTAAGCTGCGCTCCCAACCCGATCCAGAATCTCGAACGGTCCGACATATCGGGACTCAACTTTCCCTTAATGCCAAAACGCCTAACACCTCGTGTCGGGGACACTCTCAGCCACACATGGGCTCCAACCTGAACTCTAGAGGTCTACGCCTCCTGTCAGCATAAGACTTCTGACGGCTCTTTGCGCAGTCAGCATACGCTCTCTGATCAATGCTACTCGAGCCATATCATCCTGAATCTGATCAGGTGCTAAACCACTGACACTGCTCTGCTCATCCCAACATAACGGGGTACGACATCTCTGTCCATACAGCGCCTCATATGGGGCCATCCCCAATAGATGCATGCCAGCTGTTGTTGTAGGAGAACTCAACAAGTGGGAGATGATTTGTCCACACTTGCCCCCAATCCAACACACAAGCTCGCAACATATCCTCCAAGGTCTGAATGGTCCTCTCTGACTGACCATCTGTCTGAGGATGGAACGCAGTCGTGAAGTGAAAACTCGTCCCCAGGGCAGTCTGAATCTGCTGCCAGAATCTCGAGGTAAATCGTCCATCTCTATCTGAGACGATCGTCCTCGGTACCCCATGGAGTCTCACTATCTGCCTAGTGTACTCCTCAGCTAATCTGCTCACCGGCCACGTCTCCCTGATAGGAATGAAACGTGCCGTCTTCGTCAGTCTGTCTACTATGACCCAGATGGCATCAAAACTCCGGCTCGATCACAGCCAGTCACAAAATCCATGGTGACGTCCTCCCACTTCCTCTGTGGAACAGGAAGTGGATGGAGCTCACCTCCAGGTCTGAAATGCTCGATCTTGACCTGCTGCAGGTCGCACACTGTGCACAAATCTGGCCACATCGGGCTTCAGCCCCCCCCACCAATATATACGTCTCAAGTCCTGATACATCTTACTCGTACCTGGATGTACAAAGTAAGGTGTACAGTGAGCCTCCTGTAAAATCCTCTGCCTCAGCTCTGTATCAGCAGGTACACAGACGCGACCGCGGCGCCTCAAAACTCCATCTGCTCCAAGCAGAAACTGGGGTGCCTCATCTCGAGACATCCTATCTCTGATCCTCTGTAAAGTCGGGCAGGTCTCCTGTTTCTGTCGGATCTCATCCAACAGATCAGGAAGTACCTCTAAGTACGCAGCTGGGCATCCCATCAGGAAACTGGATGTCCAACTCTAACCAGATCAGTCTCTCTGTAGCTGAGACTGTATCGTCAATCTCGCAATCGCCTGCTCTCGAGGCGTCTTCCTGCTCAGGGCGTCGGCGACAACGTTCGCCTTCCCTGGATGGTACAGGATCTCTAGATCAAAATCCTTGATCAGCTCGAGCCACCTACGCTGGCGGTTATTCAATTCCCGCTGCGTGAAAATATACTTCAGACTCTTATGGTCTGTGAAGATCTGACATGTAGCACCATACAGGTAATGTCTCCAGATCTTCAGTGCATGAACTACCGCGGCCAACTCCAGATCATGAGTCGGGTAGTTCTCCTCATACGTCTTCAGCTGTCGAGACGCATATGCAATCACCCTGCCTCTCTGCATCAAAACACATCCAAGCCTAGCTTGGATGCATCACTGTAAACCACAAAATCCTCAGTACCCTCTGGCTGTGCCAAAATAGGAGCAGAAGTCAACGCCTCTTCAACTCCTCAAAACTCTGCTGCACTGATCAGACCACACAAATCTGGTAGTCTTCCTCAGCAAACTCGTCAGTGGACGGGCAATCACAGAAAATCCCTCCACAAAGCGTCTGTAATAACCGGCTAGGCCAAGGAAACTACGTACTTCCTTGACGTTCGTCGGTGTCGTCCATGCTGCTACTGCCTCAATCTTCGCTGGATCACCTTGATCCCCTCAGCTGATACTATATGACCCAGGAATGCTACCTCTGGCATCCAGAACTCACACTTAGAGAACTTAGCATAAAGTTCTCTATCCCGCAAAACCTGCAATACAGTCCTCAGATGTCCTGCATGCTCCTCTCCACTGCGAGAGTATACCAGAATGTCATCAATAAAAACCACCACAAACTGATCCAGGAAGTCGATGAAGATACTGTTCATCAACTCCATAAAGACGGTGGGGCATTCGTAAGCCCAAATGGCATCACTACAAACTCGTAGTGGCCATATCTGGTCCGGAATGTTGTCCTGTGCACATCCTGCTCCCTCACCCTCAGCTGGTGATACCCGGAACGCAGGTCAATCCTGGAGAACACAGTCGCTCCCTGTAGCTGATCTAACAAATCATCAATACGAGGCAGTGGATACTTGTTCTTGATGGTCACCTTGTTCAGCTCTCTGTAATCTATGCATAACCTCAGTGATCCGTCCTTCTTCCGTACGAAGAGGACAGGTGCTCCCCATGGGGACACGCTAGGGCGAATGAAGCCCTTCTCAGCCAACTCCTCGAGTTGCTTCTTCAGCTCCAGCATCTCGACAGGCGCCATCCGGTATGGGGCCTTCGAGATGGGTCTCGTACCAGGCTCTAACTCGATACTGAAATCCACACTCCTCTGAGGCGGCAAACTGGACGGCTCAGCAAAAACATCAGTAAACTCACAAACAACTGGGATATCCTCTAATGCTGGACTCTCCCCCCCTTCATGGGCATAACACCAGAAGGCCTCACAACCCTGTGCAATCAGTCTAGCTGCCCCGTATAGCGCTGATAACTGTGCCTACCTTTCCAAGGTCCCAACTCGGAAAACCTCTATCTGGCCTAACTCGGTAGAGAGGGTAACAGTCCTCCTACCTACATCTAAGACTGCAGAATGTCTAGCCATCCAATCCATACCTAGAATGACTTCTTCATGCTCTAATGGCATGACAAAGAAGTCAACTAGTAACACACGGGTCCCTACAGAAATGGGACAACCGTGAATCTCACGGGTACCTCTGACCCTACCACCATCGGGTAACCCTATAATAAAGGGCATCCCTCAACTGTATCTAACCAAGACGCTCTACACAGGCATCAGAAATAAAAGAGTGCGTAGCACCAGTATCAAATAAAACTCTAACAGGTAAACCATGAATCAGAATGGTACCTGTAGCAGTAGGTGCAGCTGGCTCCTCTGCACTCCTCAGCTCAAAAACACGACCCTGTGGGCCTCTGGTATCAGTGGTGCCCCCACCACGCCTCTGCCTCTACTCGGCCCAGGAGCAGATCCCTGAGTCGTAGGGCGATCTGGGACCCTCTGTTGTCCCTGATCTGCTGCTGCTGAGGTGGCCTCTGCCCACCTCCCGCCTGCACTGGCAGGAGAAGAACCCTGCTGAGATGAAGCTCCGCCCTGGCGGCAGTAAACAGCTCGTGACCTTGCCTACCACAGGTGTAGCAAGTCACCAATGGCCTCGTGCACTCTGGCTCATATGCCCTGGATCTCCACAGTTAAAACACTGACGTCCCTTCTCTGCAACCGGTGCAGATGAAGGCTGACTCTGGCGTCTCTGACCACGCCAACCACTAGCAGAACCACCAGTACCACTGGTCTGCCCTGTACGCTGCCTCTTCTCAGACCCTCGGTCTGAGAAGCTCTCCTCTGACCAGCTCGCTCCCTCTCATAATCGGAAGCTCTGTCCTGATAATCTGTAAGAGTCTCACAATGAAATCCCGCCATGTAGGTCCGGGTAGTATCCCTCAGTCGTCGGGAAAAGAGATAAACGTGCTGGTCTGCAGAAGGTGCAGCTGGTCCCAGTAATGCCAGCTCCTCCTGAAACCTCCTGATGGCCTCAGAGACTGGTACATCCTCAAACCCAGCCTCAACAAAATCTCGCAGTTTCTCCCTCCTCAGAGAGGCAGGGCAGAAACGCTCTCTAATCATCGTCCTCATCTGATCATAACTGGTAACCTGACCCCGTACTGATCTCCACCAGTGTTGTGCCAAGTCCCGAATAAAGTCTGAACCAGCTCGATCTGTCTGTCAGCTGGACATCGAATAGACTCCAGAGCTGAGTCTACATGCCCGATCCAGAGCTCAACCTCCAACCCCACCTTCCAGTGAAAGGGGGTACACCCATCTGATGGAATGCCTTCAACCAGGTATCTGGTCTAGGCCCTCTATGCTCCTCGGTGCTCTGGCAATCTCAGCAGCAGGTACCTGTACAGCTGGTACCTGAGTAACGGTGTGGACCTCTCAGATGGTCCCTCCTGTGCCTGTAAATCTGGGGCACGTCTACCGGCTCTGGCAGCCTCCTCAACACGTCTGATATATGCTCGGAACTCTGATCTCCCCATGGAGACACGATCAGACTCGCCAGACTGGGCTCTCTGTGCCCCCTGTCCCTCAGCTTCCCGTTCCCAGTCTCAGGAACGACGCTCTCAGCAACCTCCTCATGTATCTCTCCCGCATGTGAACCGTCAGCAGGAGTCCTACCCCGTCCTCTACCTAGAGGGGTCTACCTCTACCTCGCCTAGCTGCAGGTAAGGTCTAGTCTGAACCATCTCAGAAGACGTAAACCTATCTTAGAAGGCTATATATATGCCATATGTATAGAATATATAACAGATCAATCACAGCAGAATATCTATATATATATCTATACTGTCGAGATCTTCAGAGGGGCGATGGTTCACGTACACGATAACCCAAAACATTTGTACTCATTTCAAAACCAAAACCTTTTGAAAAGTCAGACCCCTTTCGGGTTCTGTTTATTTATCTATTCGAACTTTATTGCAGATTACTAGTGCCATTGTTGTCAACCTGGGCTCTGATACCAACTTTTGTAACACCCAAAATCCGTAGGACTCGGAGTGCTACTGGGCTAGGATCTCACAATGGATCCTGACCCTAGCCTGACAACAAATTCACTGAATCTTACAACAAGGCACCAATAGATTAAAACAAAACATAAAACTATATATATATATATATACATATCAAAAAGGTGATACAAGGTACTGCTGAGTACAAAGTCAAAACATGAATCCGTACAACGTAAATAACCCATATCCCACGAATACGCCAGTGTACGGAACCCTCAGCAGATCACCCCTCTGGATCACTCTGCAGCTCTCCTAACCTGCAAAGGATCTACAACACGGTATAAAACCGTTAGCTAACTATACACATATATAAGAAGATGCTAGAGCACAAACACACACATCAATAATATTAACACATCATCATGATATCACACATTTACCCGGTTTATTATCTTTAATAAGTCCAACACTCAATCGTATAATAAATGTATATGAATATACGTGACACGAGGAATGTATATATAACCCTCGCCTCTGCGTGCAATAGCTAGCTGGAGTGGTATCAGCGCACTTTCCCGTATACCATATGGAGTGGTAGGTGCCCTTCCCGTATACCAGAACTAACTAGCTTACAGAGAACTTCCCAGACTCCACTACGGATGAAAGGTAAGTTGTCACACCACTACAATGGGCGGTCAATATAACATAGGTCGGTGACCATAATAACACATGCTATAAAGCATATAACACACACCACTCAAGCATACATCCAATATAAGGATAGTAGCTAGTAAGTCCTATGGACTTACCTCGATCTCAGAAGTAACTCGCTACGAACAACTCTCAGAAACGTCCACTCCAAACTGGAGGACAACACAGCCTATACAAGGCACACATAGATATATCAATCTACTATCACACAAAGGGTCACACCTAGACCCAAGGGATCCATAAGGATCATATCCAACTCGTAAACCTCAAAGCCCTAACCGGCATTTCTATATCATACTCGTCAACATCCGAATCCTAGCATGGTACTAAGTTCCTCATACTAGAAAGGAAAGGAACTACCTAACTATAGGTAGTCCCGGGACAAGACGCACCTGCGTGAACTAAGGACGCAGGGGCGGAAGAGATCACCCGCAGGCGCGGCAGGTAGAAGCCGCAGGGGCGGTGACAAGGCTGCAGGCTAACGCAGGCACGGCGCAGGCGCTGGCGCGGGCGCGATGGCACGTCTCCGCAGGGCGGCGGTTTCCAGGCGCGGGGCGGCGACAGTGCAGAATGCAATCTCGCGCTTCTCTTTAGCTCTTCACGTGATCAAATCACGTCTACTCTCTTCCATAGTCACACACATACATATATATACACATTCAAACGTTAAACTATGCTCAATTCATCTACTCTAAGCTAAGAAGGAAGAACAAGAAAGAAAAGAAGGAAGGAGGAGCAAGAAGCTCACCTCCACAGTTGTGATACCTCAAGAAGAACAGAACAGGCTCTTAGCTGGCCTCAGAAGCTCAACAAACATTCACACAACCTTCAGCAACACAACACTACACCAAAACCTTATCAAACTCCAAGAATTCTCATGCAAGGTCAAAGGAAGAGATGAAGAAGCAAGGGGACGTGAAAGATGGGTAAGGAAATGTGAAAACTTGCTCAACAACCAAAGGACGGAAGGGTTAAGGGAGTGAAAGAGTAAAGCACGGGTCAAAGGTCAACAAAAACGGCTGCAACCGCAGGAACCCGCAGGGGCGGTTCATTGGGCCGCGGGAGCGGGAACCCCCAGGGTACACGGAGGAGTCGTCCCGATTGACCACCTTGCCCACTCATCCCTCTGGGAGATTGGGAGGTTCTCTGCGGAGCATCCAGATTTGGTAAACGGTACGGGCACTGTCTCCATTCCCTCAGGGTACACGGAGGAGTCGTCCCGATTGACCACTCCAGCTGGCATTACCACCGAGAGGCGAGGGTTATATTCCTCGTGTCACCTATATTCATATTCAGATATTTATATGATGGAGTGACTGGACTTATAATACAGATAATAAACCGGGTAAATGCGTGATATCATGTTGTGGTGTTTATGCTTTTATGACGTGTGTTTGTGCTCCTGCATCTTCTTATATGTGTATAGTTAGCTAACGGTTTCATACCGTGTTGTAGATTTTCCAGGTTAGGAGAACTGCAGAGTGATCCAGAGTGGGTGATCTGTTGAGGGGCTCCGTACACTGGGGTCGTACTCGTGGGCTATGGTTATTTTAACCATGTATATACGTTATGTTTTGTTTGTACTCAGCAGCGTTGTATAAACCTTTTGATACTTTTATAACAGTTTGATGTTTTGTATTTAATCTATCAGTGCCTTGTTGTAAGATTCAGTGAACTTGTTGTCAGGATAGGGTCAGGATCCATTGTGAGATCCTAGCCCAGTAGCACTCCGAGTCCTACGGATTTGGGGTGTTACAGTTATGTTTTTGAATATTTTTCCAATTAATTAGGTTTATTTCAGTGGCTTGGTTTTCATTATTTTTTACTACGATATCTCCAGCCATTTCTTCACATACGAACTTTGAGAATACTAGAAAGAACTGTTTTTTAAAAGAACTGTTCTTTAGCAATGATCGGAAATTCAGCCCCTGACCTATGCATTTTTTCCAGTTGTTCCTCGTCGATGGAAGTATCAGCTTCTTGCAATTGAGCTAGAGTAGTTGTTTCTCCTGAAGAAAACATTTCTTCCATTTTTCTTTGAGCTTCATTTTCATCTCCTTCCATCATTTCACATACTTCCTCATAATCTGAAGTTTCAGATTCCTCATCTTCTTCCACTACTTCTACAATTCCCTTGTTATTATTTAAAGCTAGTTCAAGAGCTTCTTCTTCTGTTATTTCAATATAATCTAAGCTTCCTAGAACTTCGGTTAGCTTGTTGTTCTTTCTATTTTTGCATTCATTAGCATAATGTCTTATTTCTCCGCATGCCCAACACTTACAATTCTTTTTCCTTTCAGGACAATAAGACGCTTTCCTAAAAAACCTTCTTTTCTTAACAAAGGGTTTTCTATAATATTTTTTCTGATATTTTTCACCTCTTTGTTTATTAAAGCTTTTCTTTCTATAATACTTCCTTCCATAACCTTTTTTCTGGTTGTCTTTTTTTGTTACATCCCCATTCTCCAAGCATATCCCAACAATTTAGAAATTGTCGTTTTATATGTTGAGTTCCCTTAACTTCTCGACATTTTTTCTCAACCCATTTTTTAATGAATCTTAATCTATTTCCTATGATGTCCCTTGAGTTATATTTTTCTATCCATTCTTGATACCCTTCACTAATTTCTTCATTTATGGGTTTAGGGAGTTTATCGAATAACATTTGGAGATTAATTGCATTTTCTCCCACCTTATAGTAATAATACTCATATTCTGAAAGATAATTTTCTAAATATCTCATATTACAAATTTCAAGAGTATTTAATTTTTTTTGCCATTCGATTAATTTTTTCTCTTTGTCATCTCTGTCTCCAATAAACTCATATTCTAAGACTTTGCAGAATTGCCTAAACATGACATCTGGTGGTTCTACTGCTCTTAAGGTTTCTTTAGTTTCTTCATCGATTCCTTCATACCAATCTGCCACAATTCCATACAGACTATGCTCAATGTAATTTAGGAAATTTGCAGAACTCCATTCAGGGTTTATGTTTAAGACACTCATCATACTTTTCTTCCAAAGTCTAGCACATCTTCTCGGTTTCTTACCCCATCTAGGATAAGTTTATATCCGGTTTCACTTATGGGTTCAAGTAGGAGTTCTCTTTTATTAGGTCTATGATTTGGCATAATCCTAACATCAAACTTAGCTGTTTTTTCTAAAAATTCTATGGGTCTTAAGCTAGTGTTTTGTTGACTCGTGGACCCTTGTTCATATTCTCTATAACAAGATCTAGTGGCCTTGTTAACTTCTTGTTCTGGGATTATTTCTTCTTCTACTTCATTAACGTCTACAACTCTTTTTCCCGTCTTTTTATCTAATTTTCTTTTAACTTCACTTAAGGGTATAGTCTCTAGGTCTTTTAGTTTAATTAAGCCCATTTGTTGATACATTCTTCTTCATCAATGTAGTAACCAGATTCGTTACTACTAAAAACAACTCATTTCTTGGTCAGACATATCAAGCGTCTCCTTGATTTTCTGGCTCTTCTTCAACTTCTTCTTTTGTTTCTAGTTTTTTTAGTTAAACTTGGTACTAAAAACTTCTTTTGTGAATTTTCGTTTTGGAATGGATACTTATAAGGAAAACCGACAGATTTTTTGGTTTGAGGTTTAGACTAGTTGTTGCTCCTAAATGTCGGATTTCGTTTGTGTTTAAAAGAACTGTTTTTTAATTTTCTTCTTTTATGGCTAATAAGGTAGCAGATATTTCTTCACGATATTTAGCAACACTTGATCGCAACTGTCGTAAACTTACTTTTAAATCTGCAATATCGTCGACTATAGTATTTAAAACAGCTTCGTGATGACCTTGTCCAGTATTTAAATATTTTGCATGTGGAGCGGTTTTATGTGGACAATTTTCAAAAATCTTCAGTTTTAATTATTTTTTTTTTTGGGTTTTTATTTAATTTTTTTAAGTTTACTTAACTACTTGGCTCTGATACCAAATGATAGGATCACACAAAAACACACAAAAAGTACAAAATACGACTAAAAAATACAAACAAGAATATAAATGCAACTTGTTATAAACTAGGTACTTTTAATATAAATTCTAGAAAGTTGTGGGTAAAAAAAAAATAGAAAAAGTGGATTTGATGAGAATAATGTGATTGATGGATAAATAATGTGTGTATAGTGCAAATTGGCTTGGATTTTTTAATCCCTAGGATTTGTGTAGATTTTCTTTAAGTAAAAAATTAAGTAGTTGAAAAAAGAGATTACAAGAGTAAACCAACTCCGACCACGTTTATAATTGCAATCATGTAAAAACTAGTAAAGGTGAACCCGTGCTCCCAAAGGTAATTTCCCTTCTTTCACCGGGACTGAAAGGTAAATTGGCTGTAACAAAGAATTTTTTTTGAGCAAGTTGTAGAACGTTTTTTTTTCCCTCTCGGGGACTGAACTATCTGCTGCAACCGGACATCAAATGAACTTTGTACTTGCTCTCTAATGGAGGGTCCTTAGCTTTCTCTATCGTTCTCCGGCTCTCGTTTTTTCTTCCACTATTTGGACTTTCGTTGCTCTTTCCGTTTGCCATTTCCGACTTCTTCTACTTCGCCGTGAGTTTTGCCTTTTCTTTTTCTCCGTTACGGCTCTCTTTTTCTTTGAACGGTTTCTTTTAGTTGTTGTTAGGCAGATCTATTGCATATATTGCGTATTTTTGGTTTGTAATATAACAAGTGGTTGTTCCTTGTTGCTTTCCTCTTTCAAGTACGGATATATACATTTTTTTTGGCTAATTGTGAACTGGAAGTGTGGGGGAGGCTTTATGAATTTTCTGGTGAAGTGTCGTGACTAGTGAGTGATTTTTCCAGAAAAAGTGTGTGTTTCATCCCAATCGTCTTCCCCGGGTTCATGTGTGAATTGTTTTCTATTTTCGCGTCTTTTTCACCTATAATGTTTCTACAATTGGTACCATTCTATGAGATTTCTTGTCTACAGTATTTTAAATTTTGGTGTGAGATTTCAAGTGTAGGTTTTAGATACTAAAACAATGAGACAAACAAGTATGTGTTATGATTTGACTTATTGCTACGAGCTCCTCCAATAAATCTTCTCTAGACCAAGGTTTCTGCAATTCTGTTACATGATTCAGTTGGTTCTACTGTTAGGTCCTGGATTTCCTGTGGTGTTTATTTGTGATTAATTTGCGTAAGTGGGGAGTTGTCGTTAATGCTTTAACCTTTTAAGCTGTGGAATTTGTGGTTTAGGTACTTATCTAAATTATCTTATTCAAGCGGATTGATTGGTAAGCCAGTATTACTGGTTGAAGGTGGAGGATCAAAGTAATGTCTTAAACCTTTTTTCAAGGGTTTATGTTGAATATTGCAAGTTAGCATGGAGTTGAAGGAGAAAAACTATATGGGTTTGTCTGATTGCTCTTCTTCAGTTGATAGTTCTGGGATTTCTGCAGCATCTGAACAAAGTAGAAGCAACCTCAATCTCAAAGCTACAGAATTAAGGCTTGGGCTTCCTGGATCTCAATCCCCTGAAAGAAATCAAGATGTTGGATTGGTTAGCTCCTCGAAACTTGATGAGAAACCACTGTTCCCACTGCATCCTTTGAGAGACTGTATTTCATCTTCTATGCAAAAGAATGTTGTTTCTGGAAGTAAACGTGGATTTGATGATACTCCGGACGGCTTCTCTGAGGTGCTTTACATTAATAATTGCAGCAATTGTTTGTCTTTTTTTTCCCCTCTTCATTTGTCTATCCAGGAAAACTTATAATATTGTTTTGTAGAATAATTGTGTTGGCAAATCAGATGCAGAAGTACTCTTATCTCCTCGTCCATTGTCCAATTTAGGGGTCAAATCTGATTCGATGAAAGATAAACCTGTGACTCAACCTCCGAACCACAAAGATGTCATGTCATTAAGAACTGTGGCCAATGAGACCAATGCAAAAGATACAACTGCTGAAACTAATAGCAGTGCACCTGCTACCAAGTGAACGCCTGACTTTAGTTTTACTTACTTTTTTTTCTGCTTGGAGTCATTGGAGCGTGTTTATTTGAAGTTTGACTAAGTCTTATATTCTGTACTGCTATAGGGCGCAGGTTGTAGGTTGGCCCCCTATAAGATCTTTTAGGAAGAACTCGTTGTTTACCACATCAAAGAATGCTGGTGAAGATGAAAAAGTGGATCGAGGTGCCTTGTTTGTCAAGGTCAGCATGGATGGTGCTCCATATCTGCGGAAAGTTGACTTGAAAGCTTATACTGCATACCATGATCTGTCATCTGGCCTTGAAAAGATGTTCAGCTGTTTCACAATAGGTGAGCCGCTTTCTTAAGTTTATCTACTTTTTGGATGTAAATATTGACTCTTGATAATGGTATTTCTACAAGACATTAGATTTTAGTTAGCTATCCATGATTCTCAGCCTTCTGTTGCATCAAATTGCTACATTTTATTGTTAGATTTATTTTCTTGTTGACACCAGGTCAATGTGCGTCTCATGGAGCTACTGGTAGAGAGGAGTTGAGTGAGAGTAAATTGAAAGACTTGTTGCACGGATCTGAGTATGTCCTGACCTATGAGGATAAAGATGGTGACTGGATGCTTGTGGGTGATGTCCCGTGGAAGTAAGTTTGGATCCCTACTGGAACTTTTTCCATTCTCTTCCTTTTTTATGAAGATTTATGCTCCATAGGTGAAGACCTTTGATTACTTCTAACAAATATCTACTGTGGTTGATTACATTATAAAATTAATCTATGGAATATATTTCACGGGAAGATTGTATCATCAGTGGCTGAGAATATTACTGAATTTGTGCGAATAAAAAAAATACACGGCCAAATCATGGCTTCAATCTATGAGTGAATGTGCCTCTTTGCTCACCTGGTCCATTTCTTTCGTTAGTAATTGGATACAGTGCAATCAGTTATATCAGGCATCAGCATAAAGGTGTTTATAATTCCTTTTCTTCGTTTTTTGTGTCAGCAATCTGTTTATGATACCTGTTTTTTCACCTTTTATGTGATCATTAAAATAACTTGATGCCGAGAAGAAAATCATGAGATTTATGGAGGCCTTCTTAGTTATATATGTCTGAACATCACCCTCCCTCAAAAATTGTTCCATACAGTATGTTGAATAAGCTTTCTATTTTAGATGTATATCACAGTATGCAGTCGGATACATTTCCCTTCACGTGAGTCGGTCGACTCAGGTTGTTGTGTAACAATTATGATGTGAAGAACCGGGTTCCCACCTCCATGCCTTTGTTCTATATTTTACCTGAAAGCAACTTGCATCAACGCATATTGACTTGTGAGATGCTGCAGGATGTTTATTGGTACTTGCAAAAGGCTGAGGATCATGAAAGGCGCTGACGCTATTGGCCTGGGTATGCATTATAATTTTCTTATGTATCACATTAACATGTATGTATGGTTATGAAGCTTGATTGATATGCATGTTATGCTGAACCAATTCATACACTTCACATGCAGCCCCAAGGGCTGTGGATAAATCAAGGAACAGGGTTTTAAGTGGTATCTGCCCATGATTTTGCTGACTATCGAGGCAAAGGTCGTCTTTGAGGTCCATATAATGCGAATTTGGAGGAAAATGCCACCGATTCATCCAGCAGGTCATTGTAGATGCTGAACTGCAACTGTCCTGTAACTTATTTTACGATTGTGTTTAGTGTCAGCTATTTTAACAATGTTTGAAGCCCAGAAAAAAAAGAAAAGAAAACACGGTGGTGTGTTATTATATTATGCTATTTTGCAATTTCAACTCCAACTGTATGCTGTTTGCTTGTGTCTCTTGTGGTTTTCCAGTTTTTGCAAAAGAATAAATAATCTTGGATGGTTGAGACTTGAGATGATGGATGTGAAGAGATAAAATGAACTTTGGCCCAATGGGCTTGTTTACGATATCTGCCTGAGAATTTGCCGGAAGCTAGTCAAGCAACCTAGCCATTATTTAGTGAAATTTTACGCTAGTGCGCTGAGCTTTTTTGTCCCATTCTTCTCAATAAACTACTGTATATCCACATATGGGGTGTGTAAAGTTTAATAATTTATTACTTGCGCGAATAAAAAAAAAAAAAATCTCCCATAATGAACGCCCCATCTCAGTGCTAGGGAAAGAATTGTCTCCCTCACTACTCACCCTAGCCCTCGAACTCATATCGATGTCTTTCGGGTGCCGATGATAACTCATATCGATCTTTCGGGTGTCGATGATAACTCATATCGATGTCTTCCGGGTGTCGATGATGAGACTTGATCCTTCAGGACTCACCTTTTGATTTGAGATCAAGCAACTTATAAATTTTTTGATAAAAGATTCAACTACCAAGATTTGATAACTTTATTGATAATCCCCTCAAACCCGTCGTCAACAAGTTCGCCCTGCACGGTCATATTGCCTCAGCAGATGACAAATCTTTGCCAGATGATGTTGTTGACCTCATCCGTAAGGATGTTGTAGGTCAATCGCGTTTTCTAGAAACTGATCTACTTATTCTTCTTACCTTGTATCAAAAAAAATAAAAAATAAAAGAAAGATAATCCTCTCAAACCCTAGTATGAGATCCTTATATAATCTACAATCTTTCTAAAAGATAGAATAAAGATAACGATAATAAAAATCATTAATTATGGGCGATAACTAATTATGGGCTTGGACGATAAGCAGAACGGGTCATGTAGCTAGG
Source organism: Fagopyrum tataricum (assembly GCA_002319775.1). Classification (NCBI taxonomy): domain Eukaryota; kingdom Viridiplantae; phylum Streptophyta; class Magnoliopsida; order Caryophyllales; family Polygonaceae; genus Fagopyrum; species Fagopyrum tataricum. Next base: position 33,979,390 of record CM008279.1, on the reverse strand, counting down.
GTTGGGCTCTCATCATCCACGCGCCCTTGAGTGAAGGCTTGCCCACAAGCCTTGAAAAGATGGATGGCGCGCTAAGAGATTAGCATAATTCACGGCTCATGGCTCCGTCTGACTTGCAAGGATTGGTCTTAGCAGAAGAGGCGTCCATCAAAAGCAAATGCGGAGTGGCGCAACGATGTCTAGGCTTGTAAGTTTCGTCGCAGTTAAAGCAAAGCCCTTTCTCCCTTCTTTTCTGTTGTTCAGCCCATGTGAGGTGCTTGACACCAATAGGTAGTGCCGGGTTTTCTGGGAGTGGCTTAAGAAAAGTCGATTGAGAGGCCTGGACGGGTGATGGGTTGGTACTGCTGGAAGCAAGGTTGGTGCTACCAGAAGCAAGGTTAGTGCTGACGGAAGCTGTGAAGGCTAACTCAAAGGCATAAGATGTTTGATGAATTGATTCGATGAAATTATAACTTTAGTGGCAACTCCAATTGATCAAAGACTTAGGGAGTATCGGCTTACCTTAGACAGAATGAGAGTTGAGTAAGTTCATCGGTTAAAATTTTTATTTAGCAATTATAGATTTTTATAGCTTTTTACTTCAATTATATATATCAATTAAAACAAGTTATATTGTTTTTTGTATTGTCATATGAGCCATTGGATTTCAAGAGGACACACATTCGTGTGTCCTTATATCACGGGTCATTGACGGTCTTAAATATCGTCAAATCATACATGCTATATAGGGTAGCACGACAGTTTGCCCGGATGCAAGGTATGGCTCTCCTGTGATCGCCCCAATTCTCGCACGCCGGTAAGGACCCAATAAAGTGGTTTACGACAACATGTGGGCCTGAGATGAAAGGTCGGCACATTCATTGTAGCTTGTAGAGATTATAGTTGTGTCATTATGTCATTCTACTTGTACAAACGATTATATGTTGTCGTGTCCGCTAACTTGCAGTCAAGAAATAATATATTTGTATGAGTCAGAAAGCCACTCCGGTTGATGATGTTTACAACATAATATATTATGATAAATATTCAAACTGATTTAGGTTTATATAAGTGCTAGTGTGTTGCCACACCTTGTAGATATTAGAGCCATATCATTATATCATTATGTTTGTTTAAAGTATTTATCAAAAGTAAAAACGACGACAACAAATAATTTCAAATTAGGACAATCAAAAAAATAAAGTATGATTAAAACATGTCCGCAATCATATATATAAATTATCAACATCTTTCTATGGTACAAAATATGTGATATTCTAATTATATTAGGTTATACATTAAATTATGAATATTTTAAAATATTGATAAAAATAATAAGAACTAATGCTATAAGATCTTTATGTGATATAAAATAAACATGATATTATAAATAATAATAGGTTAAAATAAATAATAATAATAATAGGATAAAAATTAATACTATACACGTAATATTATAATAATATTATGATAATTGCTTTAGAGTTGAAATGAGTAGTTTCATAAAATTTTTATTTCGATTCTAAATTATGATTTTACGAGAATCGTATTGTCATAACTCAAAAGTAGCATGACAATAAGGATTTTGTTTGGTTATATCTTTTCTACAAATATGTTATTAGGAGAAAAAAACACTCAAATAAATTATATAAAAATTTAGATAATGGTAAAATATTTAAAATATAAATAAAAAAGAGGACTTGGTTATTTCATACAAACAAAAACATAATTTAAAATTAGGACAGTCAAAAATAATAAAAGTGACAGCTGTGGGATTTGAACCCACGCCCTTTCGGACCAGAGCCTAAATCTGGCGCCTTAGACCACTCGGCCAAACTGTCAGACGTTGTTAGTTATTTACATTTAATATTAAGTAAATAAAAAAACAAAATCCGATCGTATTTAGGCGGGCAAATCTGAAACAGAATTGGGCAGACAAGGGGAAATAGGGCACACCGCACACGTATAATCCAATTCTTTAGCCTCTTGAATTCGGTTGATTTGTTCGCCGATTTCTTCCAACCATTCCTCTTCCGACCCGGGAAACCCTAGCATCCTTCCCGGGCAGTAGTCAGTTAAATATCGACACTAGGTTACAATTTAAACCAATTATCCTTCTAAAGCCACTCAAACCCTAGAATTCGCCAATTGTTGAAGGGACCAAGCAGGATCCCTTATTCCGGCTATGGCGGGCCCTCGAGGGACCAGACACTCTCTCTACTAGCCGCTGCGAACAACCATGGTAATTTGGCTGTTAAGCTTTCCTCTCTCAGGCAGGTCAAAGACATACTCTTTTCCTTGGACCCTTCATTCGCCGCCGAGGTTTTTCCTTACCTAGTTGAGCTTCAGTCTTCTCCTGAACCCCTTGTTCGGAAGCTTCTTATCGAGTGAGTTAAAAATTTGTTTCCTGTACGTGAAATGTCTTGATTGTTACAGTAATATGTGAAATTAAGTAGTGTTTTGGTTCAATCGGAAATTGAGGTGTATTTTCTTTGTCATTCATCTTCGAATTTCTTGACTGCTGCTTGCTTAGCCTGATTTAAGATTTGAATTCATGGTTGGAAGTTGGGGTATTTGGTACAATTCCAGCTTTTTCGAATTTGAGTTGGCAGGCATCGTATGGCCATTAGTTTGCGTAAAGCATGGATATTAATGTACATTAAACAGGCTGAGGAAGCAGTTTACATATCATTGCCTAAGTTTCTCCTACATGTGCTTTATGAGTAATTATTCCCGTGCTATGGAGTTCGTCTTTCGAGATGGATGTAGCTTTTCATGGACTCGAGCTGACATTGGTGGTAATGCTTATATGTCTAATTGCCTAAATGAATAATTATTCTTGTGCTGTGAAGTTATTGCATGCTGGAGCGTGCATAATCTGTGTCAGTGTGTCTTGGTTAGAGCAGAACTTTCTTCGATGTGTCTTCAGTTCCTTGATTTTCCTTTGATTTACATGTCTAATTGCCTACATAAAATCTTTGCATTTTGACTTACTTTCTCGGGAGTATCTTCGATCCCATAATTTTCCATGTTCTGTTTCTATATACAGGGTCATAGAAGAGGTTGGTTTGGAAATGTTGGATCATTCAACCATTCTGATGCCTGTTTTGGTGTCACTTCTGAAGGACACTGATCCTAATGTTGCTTGTCAATCAATTGTCAGTGGCATGAAATTTTTCTGTGCAGTACTTGAGGAAATTTCCACACAGGTTATCCTCTCCAGACTTCCACAAGGTCACCGTTTTTTGGAAAGTCAATTGCTTCTGTTGATCTCTCAGTCAAAGTAGATGAAATCATATTGCACGTAAATTGCAGTAGTTCGATTAAAATTAGATGTGTAATTATCAATATTAGGGTCATAAGGATTTAAGATTATGATGAAGAATCCCAAAACTGAAGTGGCATTAGAAGACTTATTTGGGAATCGGTTCTTGTTGTAATAAACAAGTAGATTAGAATTTATGCCTTTACTATTTTCTCTGGAAAATAGTTTATGCATTTCAAAAAGAAAAATAATATGCATATGAATTTTGTAATTTTGTCTATCAGTATTAGATAATATTATATTATTTTCAGAAAGTATTATAAATGATATTTTATAACATCAGTCAAAAATAAAGTTTTATTAAAAAAATTCTGCATGTCTTAATTGTGTTGTTCTATTTTATTTGAACTACTATTGGATAATATAATAGTTTATTAGTGTTTAGATAATATGAGCATTATAATGTAAGACTCATCCTTTTTTCTAATAATATAATATAGGTGGAAGACATCGAGTCACTAAATTAGGGAGGTTTAAGGAGAAGGCCATATATGATGGAAGTCTATTATCTAAACACTAATAAACTATTTAGCAGAAGATGATCGTCCACGAACAAGACAATAAAATTCTGCTGCATTGTTTTAATTGCTAATAGGGTTAACATAGAAAATTAAGAAAAATGATGAAAACCTGTTTAATGTTTAGCAGAAGTTGATTATCCTGGAATTTAAATGAAACTCGTTCGGTTTATATAATGATATAATGTTCTAGTTAGATTTGGTACACTTTTCTGCATCTTTCCGTTCACTTGTAGTTGATATTGTTGTATAACCACAGCCTTCGACTGAAGATGCTGCGTGGACGCTGTTTAAATTTTGCGTGTCTTCTGTTGTTTAATCTAAATTTCATAACGAATTAGTGTCCAATGTACTGTATCTCTTTTATTATTATTATTTATTTTTTTTCATTTATTATTTTGAGACTTGGTCTGTTTTCAAACTCTGGGCTGGTGCTGGAATGGAGTACTTTTTACATATGGTTTGTTAGGTGGCAAACTGGATTGGTAAAAATAATGTTATATCTTTTAATTGATATAGTTGCATCAGCATGGTGAAGTCGAGAAATGGGCTCAGGGCATGTTGACATGGATAGTTAGAGTCAAGGATGCTGTATATTCAATTTTATTTGAGGTAATCACTACTTACCTGCCATGTTTTTCTCAAGGAGTTAATCTTATAAATTTTTTTACTGTTTGATCAGATATGATTTCTTCGTTATACAAGTACCTGGATTCTCACTAGTTGATTAAATTGGTCTGCTATAGTGAGCTTGATATTCATGCTACCGATGTCTGTTCATTTGTTCCCCCAACTCATCCTTTACATTTTTTTCATCTAAGTTCTGCAAATTGTTCTCTACTTTCTATTTTAGAAAATGATATTCGGAATATTCATATCGGCACTTTTCAAGTTTCACACTTGTTAAATCATGGGATGTTTTAATTGTATCTTCTATATTGTATTGGACTTTTGGAATTACAAATTATATCTTCAAATTTTAGTACTGGACAAATTATCCTTAACTAACTGAGGTTTTATTTCATGGTAATGCAAAATTTGTTGAATCGTAATTTTACTTGTTGATGGAGCTTTCCTTTGTCTGTCAATGTAGTCAGCTTCCGTGGGGATTAAGTTGCAGGCAATGAAATCCGTGGAAACAATGGTGTTGCTGTTTACGTCAGGTGTTAGTGATTTGGAAAAGCCAACTTCAGGAGGTATTCCTGTTAACAGTTTTCTGTTCATGTCTCTAGTTCAGCTACTCCATCACGTGTGGATGTGAGCCAGCAAAAGACCTACATTTCAATCTGCATTGATAGTGCCATTTGGATCTGTGGAAAAATATACTTGATACCATTTCATGTAAAGATCTTTCATCTTTTACCAATTGTAGGTAATAGACGTGCTTTCAACGTGTCATGGTTGAGTAATGGTAATTCAATTCTCGATCCAACGGAACTCACATCAGAAGCAAACGAGTTTTTGCATACTTTGCTCGATATGTTACGTTCAGCATACAATCTTCCCGGTCTTTGGCAATTGTGTTATCAATTGGTGAGTCATGCACAGTAAACCAATTTTCTTCTTCTACCTTTCAGTACACGTTTAGTTTTGAGTAAAATCAATTTTGGGGCTTGTTACAGTGCAGAAGGTAATGAGGATATTTTCCTCTCTTACCTTTTGTAACTAGACATTACCATGTCTTTTTGTAGTTCATTCACATCATCAAGATCCCTGGCCCAAAACCCATCATTGTTCTTCCCTCAGTTTAGGGTTGTACTTTATCAAATATATAGTCCTTGAGCTTGTTGAGTCTTTTCCATTCTCTACTTCAGTTGTTCTTGTTCGTCCATTCCATTTTAGTATTGAGCAATGTTATCGAATTTCCACTCTATCACAAAGTTTTTATCTGTCTACAAGTTTTGATTCTAGGATGAAGTTTTACTTTTACATATTTTATTATGAATGAAACAAGCTCTTAAACTTTTGAAAGCCTGGAATTTGAGCAGTCATCTACTTTTTTTTTTGAAGTACCTGTATTCATTCTGTACATTAACAGTCTTTGTATACATAACTGGAGTCTGATAGACTCTTCATTGTTGCTCCAGACTCCAGTCCAACTTTTTGGTTGTCTTGCTAATTTGTAGGAAGTTAACAGTCTTTTTTGCATCTTTAGACTCTTCTTTAATGCTTCACTCCAACCTTTTGTTATCATGCTAATTTGTAGAAATGTTTTGGTGGAACATAAAACATTATTAATGATAAGTTCATGTGAATGATGCATTACGCATGTTCCATTATATATGTGATTTTTTTTCCTGAATGATTTTTCTGTTCCTCTGCTGAGTTGCGATGGTTGTTTTGGGAAACATTTTGTGAAACCCTTTTCATTATGCCTCTCAAGCCATTGGTTCTTATTATTTGCATTTATTATATCTGGGTTGATAGCAATACTGTCTGTCTGTAAATGTCAGTGGTACACTAAATTTGTTTGTGTTTAAAGAGGATGGATCAATATTAGAAACAGAGAACAGGTAGTATCGGATCAACTTCTGTGGTATCACTGCAGAACGCCGAACATCTCTTTTTTAATGGAGTGAGCTGCCATTGGATTTATCACTACTGCTGCTGCATTGATGTCTCGCACAGTGAACATGCGGATTTCGGCAGTGCTAGTCTTGGCATTGTCATGTCTGGGTAATTGGCATCTAGATGGTGTGAAGTATAATATCCAAGTTGTAGAGAAGTGAATGGTGCATCAAATAATATTTGAGCGTTGCTTGGGCATTTGTGCTTTGTAAACTTGTGAGAGTATTTTCTTACCCACTACTTTAGCTGCAGTTTATGCTGCATATAGCCGGGTTCTTTTGTATGTATTACAAATTTATAACTCTGGATGCACACTGACTTTTTAAGTAATAACTAATAAAGGTTTTTCTTCATTGGGTATAGCCCCTGGAATTCATATACTTCTATGCTTCTGAATGATTATCTTGCTCCATATAAGCAGGGATATTCTTGAAGCATAATGAAAATATTTTTTCACCCTTTTGCTTCACACTCTCACAGCTTGGTTATTCATAATGTAGTAAAACTCGTGGTGGCCATTGAATAACTATATGTTTTACTCACCACATATTGTGTGTTAAATCTACACTATATAGATGCTGAAAAGCAGCAGTGTTGCTTCTTTCTCGATCCCCTGTTATGGATTTAGACAAGCTAAGCAGTTACAGTTGCTTGAATTTTGAGTTTGTTTTTGGTTTTCAATTAGCGCTACTAAGACAGATTCTGAAGCAAGCAGAGTTCTGTTCCTGCCATTTAAATACTAAAAATGCATTTCAGTGAATAAAAGAACTTGGGACTGTACATTTTGATCAGATTCTTTTTGGCCTTGATGGCATTTTGTTTTCTTAATTGAGGATTTCAGGGACAGAGTTTGTTTTCAATATTAGCAATGGCTAGTTGACTGTTTTATGTGTACAAGACTGCAAAGAAAAACTTGTGCTCTATGAAGAGGGAAACGACAAGTAACTAAAAGAAGACACAAGTAATCGCATTGTGAACCATAGACGCATGAGAAGAATCAGGCACAAACTTAACTGCATTGAATAGTATTACACAATGTTTATTGGATGGTACACATCCTAAAAGCCTGTTGCAGGATTACCCCTTTAATAAGAGATGGGATATCAAAACCATGCGACATTGGGTTTTTGTTGATCATGCCTGGAAAGTAGCAAAATCCATACTAACTTTTTATGAGTAATTTTCAGCAGCAAAATTCAAACTCTGTTATGTTCATGATATTATAATAGATCATGTATGTGTTGGATCCAAACTCTAGAATATATGTGTTGTCTAAATCTGAATAGTAACTTGGTGGTGTAGTTTGCCTTGCTATAGCTATTGTCTGAATGCAATCGTGAGTGTGAAGTTGGTCGACTAGATGAATGATCTGCACAATATATATACACACGTGCACATTTGGTTACAAAGCTGTTTGATCAGTTATAAGTGACAAGGTCACAGGGAGAGTGCAATTGGTCTTGCATATAAAGCTGTCCTCTTTGGTGTGCATTTCTCTTTGTTAATTATTACTGGTTTTTCTAAGAAAAATAAATAATGTTGAATGAAATTTGACCAAGTACTATAGGAATATGTTGCAGAATGTGCTTCACTGCCTTTCAGGACCGGGTTACTGTTGTTGCTTTGTGACTGTGATTTCACTATAATTGTCCTAGTAAAAATCCAGATACTGAAGCTGACTAGTTGTAAACTTGTAATGATTAGAGTATCTCAGGAAGAAATCCATATGTTTGAGGTGGTTTCTAACTTTCTATGAATGTTTTGGTTTTGATAAACATATATACGTAAAAGAGAGTTTATTTGATGTTGCTAATGAAATGTTTTCTGATACATCACAATCATCTGACGATAATATGGTGAAAATGGTTTGTTCAAGGTTCTTTATAGGAGGATCAAATGGTGTAAAATGGTTCTCAAAAGCGAACTATTTTTTCCCCCTGGGTTGCAGTCCAATAGTAAACATAACTAATTTAGTTTTCAGGGATATCATTAGATCGGAAATTCAGTTTTCTTGATCGCCTTATAGTGCAGTTTCTCTGGCTTAACAGATTTCATAAATGCCACAGGAATACCAAAAGGTTTCTGATGAGCATATTGGGTTTGTGTATATGATCATGTGCCATAGGGTTTGTGGACTGTAAATAAATGAATAGTAGTTCTGCATTTAAGATTTGTAAAGTCAAGTTGTTAATTGCTATGGAAAAATGTTATATAGTAGATTTATACAGTCTCTATACTTGACGTGTATTCAATTACGTGTTTGATGTTTTGAACGGTAGTAGTTGGTGCTTGTGTATTCTGCTGTGCTGAAAAAAAATTTCTTCTGCAATCTATAGCAGATGAAATCAATTTGGCTGGCAGTTTACCGTGTCTCAAGAAAGGTTTTCTGTTAATACAAAAGGCATAAAGAGTTCGAAAGAATGTTTTGTCCTTGGCATGTTGTACCTGCAATTGCTCGGATGTGAAGCTTGTTGCTTTAATTTGAATGTAGTTGTGTGCTTGGTGTTTTATTAATTCTATCAGATATCAGATGTGGTTAGTGTGTTGGATATGTTAAACGAAGGTCATGCAGTTTATAACAAATACAAATACCTTTTTTTCGTCTCTGAGAATTGTGTAGATATTTTTATCTCAGCTTTGGAGACATTAGTTGGCTGGATTTGCACTATGAAATTTTGGTGTACTGTGTACATGTGGACAAATGACTGATACAATTAGGATTGTTCTTTTCTTCTTTAAAGACCTACTCTCACGATGATGTCTCCGGTTTGAGACTTGGGTTGTTGTCTTTGTCTTGGTACCCTGATGAGCTTTGTTTTTGCTTTCCATGATCCTGGAAGTTCTACATTGATAGGATTAGTTGATTTCATACTACTGTTATTTTTTTTAATAATATTTTGCTCTAAGGATATGTTTTCTGCATTGCAGTCTAGCAGCCATTGCTAAGAAGCGCCCACATCACTATTCTACCATATTTTCTGCACTCCTGGAATTCAACACAAATCCTGAAGTAGCAAGGGGCCGTCATGCTTCTAGTTTACATTATTCTGTAAGGTCTGCCTTCTTAGGATTTCTAAGGAGTACCCATCCAGTCATTGTTAAGGTACATATCTTGCCTTTGGCTGCTGGTTATAAATGCTATTCTAGGATTCCACATATTTTGCTGATGTAACCAGTTGTACCTATATTTGATTGCATTTCTGACCAGCACTTGCTGTCTGCTTGTAATATTTACCAGTCTTTCATTTCACAAGTGATCGTCCAGCTATATGGGGAATAAAACAAAGTTAAAAACAAACTTAGAAGTGTATATTTGCTTGTTGTATAACCTTATCGTAGAGGATCTCATGCCTGTTTCTCTTTTCTTTTTTTTCTTGTGTTTTATTTTCCTTATGCCAGTCCAAGGATAGGCTAGTCAGATCTCTCAGAGAAATGAATGCTGGAGATGCGGCTGATCAGGTGCTTCGACAGGTTGATAAGTTGCTAAAAAGTCAGGAGCGTGCTTCACTTGATGTCAGGGCTGTTGAGGTATGTGAAGTCTTTGACTTTCGCTTCACATGGTCTACAATTGTACATGTCAAATTTGATGAATTTGGTAAAGTTAGTGATGTATTGCACGATGATTTTGTATATAAAGCTGTTGTTTTAGCTGTCTTAATCGAAGAAACCACGGTTGTCTGTTTTCCCTGCCTTATTTGAGGTGTGTATATCCTATTATTTAAGGTTCACTGGTTCCTTACTTTAGTGTGATATCTAGAAGAACAACCTCGAGAGCTGTGGCACAAGGATCCTCAGCCAAAAGCTTCGGTTGGCAATGCCAAGTGTTTTGACAAGGTTGACGAACTTAGATTGAAGTGCACTAAGGTGCCAAGATGCACTGAGGCGATGCCCAGTCACCTCAGTGCAATTTTCAGAAAAAGGATAGAGAGCGTGCACATTCTTGGGTTGAATATGCTTTTCTGGCTAAACCTAATAATAATATTATAGCTCAACTCTATGTTGTCTACTTTAGTGTATTGTGTAGTTTTATTCATGTGAATTATATAACTATCATATTTTCATTTATTTATGCCTCAGCAATTTTGATCTGCGCTTCGTGCCTAGGCTATAAGACCTAAATTTTCGTGAAACATCCCTTTCTACTGTCACTTGTTAATTTGGCTAGTCCAAAGAGTAAGAAAGTTTTAATTTCCCTATTGTTATATAAGGCAGGTAATTTAATGAAATCATTGTTATTATCTACTTTCTGGAGTTACTATTGGTTCTGATGTTTCTGTAGACACCCAGCTCTTGTAATGAATAACTACACATGAACAAACTTGTTCTGATGTTCCTCTAGATGACAGTCTGTACCAAGTTTTTATTTTCTCAAATTTTTTATGCCTATTTTGTTCTGTATGACGTGCTTAATTCTGTTTGTGTGATTAATTGATTCCTTTTGTCCCTTAATCTTAGAAGTTAATTTCTGGTCTTCAGGAGGAAGTGTTCGATCAGCAGCCACTCTCAGATATGTTGAGAAGAGGCCAATGCATCATGATGACGAGCCAGCAAATGTATGGATATGGCTTATAAACGAACTCGTTCTAGTTAAATGGCCAATCTGCTCTTATTCTTCAAGTGAACGACTCTGGCCCCTGATCACGCCTCTAGTAATGGCACTTTGCCTAAGGCTACTTCGTTGAGTAGCAGCTTGAGCTTGAGTCCTGTTGAACAAATGATTGCCATGATGGCTGCTTTACTAGCTGAGGGAGAAAGGGGTGCTGAATCCTTTGAACTTTTAGTTTCTCAAATCCATCCAGATCTATTGGCCGATATTGTGATAGCTAATTTGAAGCATTTGCCCAAAGCCCTCCACCTCTAATAAACTCCGGGAGCTTTGCCCATGGATATGCAAACTGATTCATTAGCCAGGGCTGCACAAGTTGCAGCTTCCAGTGCTGCAACAACATCTATACAACCTCTGCCTCCGAAACCTCAAGGGTCATATACTTCAGCAGCTCCCTACCCAGCACATTATTGCCTGATCTGCCAAGCTCCTCGAATCAGACAGATTCTAAACGTGATCCGCGAAGGGTATGCCGAAAGTTCCTTTCTTAAAATATGTTCTTTCATGGGGTAAATTTTTTCGATGAGTATCCTCCATGATACTTATGCTACACTTAATTTGTCATGCTTTCTTTCCAGGATCCCCGTCGTTTAGATCCGAGAGTACAACTTGAGGTACCAACCCAGCCTATCAAGGAAGAAGCTACCTCAGTGCATCCTGGGTTGGATTTTTCCACTTCTTCATATGTCTATGTCTCACTTCCGAACCCCTCATGTAGAGAATAACTCTACACTTTTGTCCTCCCATCCTCTTTGTGGATGGGGATATTGATGGCGGCTCATTGACCATTTCTATTGACAATATAATTCCGAAAGACGAGGAAATGAATGCAGTAGAGAATACACCTGCTCAAAAGATTAGTGTCACCAGAGACTACTCATTGTCATCTCTTCATGCAGTTGAAGAGAAGCGAAAACTACTATAGGTCAAGATGTTGCACCAGAAGAGACAATTGCTGCATCTATGGGGTATGAGCCTGATGAGCATTCTCCATCAGTTTCAAATACATCAGCATCTGAGGAAAGCTGCCAAGATTTGCTTCCTGTTCCATCATATGTTGAACTGTCATTGGAACAAGAGCATTTCCTAAGAGAAGCGGCGACAAAACGTATTGTTGGGTCACACCAGAAAATAGAAAGCTCTGATTCTGGCTATACAAGGATGGCAATACTTTCGCGGTTGGTTTCTCAGGTAGAGAAGCTTGCATTTGAGCTCCCATACACTTAATCTGTTCTATTTGTTGAAGTTATTTTAATTTAATTCTTTCAGTTGATGTATCATATCCTTTAAGCCTAGGCAATAAAAAGATTAGAGATTGCTTCATTTATCCACACGCTACAATTTGAAGTGTGTATCTGGTCTTGCTATAACCTTAGTGCTAGAGCTAATTCATGGTTTACCTGAACTCCAAAGTATATGTTGAATTTACTCCTCAACCATGATGGGGTTAGATACTATTTAAGAACATTCATAGATTCTCTTTTGAATAAGCAGGTAAATGCAGATGATCATGTCACATCATTCCTAAAAGAAGGCTTAGTCTGGATTACCAAACACCAACAGGTAAGGATCTTTTTTCCAAATTAGCATCAATTCTTGCATTTTCTTTCATTGTGTCCAGATTGCATGAGGTGCAAGCTTGGCTTACTTGAAAAGTAGTTTTGTATGGGCTCAGATCTTTCTTACCATACTGCTGGCTGAATCCCTTCCTGCAAATGAAGGCTTCATTTCTAAAAGGCTTCTAATTTTAAGCTCACTGATAAGATTGACCTATTGGCAGGGGCATGAGCTTTTAATGCATGTTCTATACCACCTGCATAGTTGCATGATTTCAGAATCAACTGAGCAGTCCCCGGCTGATGGTGTATATGATAGGCTTTTCCTTGGAGTGGTACGCAATAGTTTGTTACATCTTTTTTTAAATTTTATTGCTGTAACAAAAACAATGATCTGTCTTTGTTCCACAGGCAAATTCTTTGCTGGATACTTTGCCTGCTTCAGATAAGTCATTCAGCAGGCTTCTTGGTGAAGCCCACTCTTAACTAATTCTGTGATAGAGTTGTTAGACAAGATCTGCTGTTCAGAAGGCTCTGACCAGGGAGGAAAAGATAAACACGACGGGGATCGCGTCACTCAAGGGCTAGGGGCTTTATGGAGCTTGATTTTGGGCCGTCCTCTTCATCGAAAGACCTGTCTGCATATCGTTCTTAAGGTCAGTTGGAAATGATGTTCTGATGACAACACCATCGGTATGTTCGAGGTTCATCTCTTTGTTTCGCAGATGAATCCGTAAATTGACATATACTGTCTGTTTGATTTCTTTTTCACTCTATATTAGTTTCCACTGTTTGTAGTCTTACATGTCATTCTGTTTATGCAGTGTTCTGTTCACGTAAAGACGACACAAGAGCAAAAGCTATCGGTTGGTATGTTTCGGCTAATAACTCCTTTGTTTTCTTGTCTGTTTGACTTGCTCATTATTAATATATTCCTTTTGCTCTCTTGGCTCATTTATGGCAAAGTATCTTTGCTTTTTAAATCAATAAACTCTTATCACATAGTGATGAGATTACTTACTTACCTTTCTTTAGGTGGCAAACAAACTCTATCCATTTGGATTACTTGACTCATGACATCGAACAATTTGCACAAACTATGTTGATGTCAGCTGTGGACCAAGCGACAGATGCAAATTCATTACAATCTGGATCATGTGAGAATGGTCAAGTATGAAACTGTTCTTATGCGCCATTAATATCCATCTTGTTCTAGATTAACCTTTGATGTTTTTAGTCTTATAACAAATTTGGTTTTCAATTTGCACTTTTTCTTTTTCACTTCTTGCTTCAGCGAGCCAATGGTGAACTTCCAGCAGTCAGATTGTAAGGCCTCCGTAGATATCAGGGAAGGCCATGCAAACTGATTCATCCATATCATTTGCTGAGCTCAACGTTTTATATGCCCTATGTATAAATTAGTCTATAACAATATTTACATTTAAAGAAATATTCTCGACATCTTATTCCTTAGGTATTTATTGATTGTTTGTGTTTAATTTTTCTCGTTTGCAGAAGCCTGGCCTACTCCGGCTTGTATGTGCTGTTTATGGACATGCTAATAAAATGTTAAGCAGGTGGGTTTTTTGTGTTTAGTTATTGATTATGATCTGAAATACTGTTTTTTGTTAAGAACCGTAACAAAAACTACACTTTCTGGATTTTTTTTTGTTTATTTTGAGTACACTCACTGTCTGGTTGTTTCACTATGAGTATCTTGAGGCATATGATGTCTTGCTTTCTTTTTTAGACCAAGAGTGAAGTCATTTTCACTCGACATTTATCATTCATGCAGGCTATTCATCGCCATATCTCAACTCTTGTAAGGGCGCTGGGATCATCGTATACAGAAGTACTTAGTATAATATCTGATGCACCTAAAGGGTGTGAGCACCTTATAATGCTGGTTGGTCACCACATCATAAGCCTCCGTCATAATTCAGTTCCCTAATTCAAGCAGATTTTATGCTCACACTGTTCTATTGTCATTACAGGTGATACAGATATTAACAGAACAAACAACACCTTCTTCTGATCTCATTGCCACTGTTAGAAGTTTATATGAAACTAAACTGAAGGTTTGCTTCTCACCTGAATTTCTGATTCTCCATTTATAGTAGATACGTTCTTTGTTTGTAATGGCTGATGGCTATGTTGCATTATCTTATAGGACGCAGTGATCCTAATCCCAGTTCTATCTTCCTTCTCCAAACATGAGGTTCTTTTCTTGTCTCATTTTATTACTTTTTACTACTGTCTCATATTAAAATTTTCACGTAAATAGTTGGGAAGTTACGGAATTGTGTGTTCCTGATTGGTTCTTTATATTAAGTTTAGGGCTCGTATGGTACACGTGCATGAATCGGATTGAAGTCAGGAATCGAAATAGATATTAGGAAATGAAATAAAATTAAAATCACTAAGGGCTCATTTGGTAGCAAAACGGTATCGGAATGAGCGATTTCAGGGAATGAGTGATTTCAATATTTTGCATTCCCGGATTCCTGAATTCTTGTGAATGGGTCATTCCAACTTATCTTTCCAAATATAGTGCTTTAGGTCATTGATTTATTATGGGAATATAGGACATTAACTATTATTTTTATAAAATCAATGTATATTCAACCCAAAATTTTAATTTATAATCTTAACCAAACACCATATTTCAAGAACCAAATTAGGTCATTCCTCATTCTGTTTTGTTTCCTGATTCCTCCAGGTGTGCCAAACGAGCCCTAATTTCCTTTTGAGTGATTTCGAAACCGATTTCTGATTTTATAGGAACCATATAAATAAGCCTTTAGTTATAAGCCCTCGTTCTTAGTATCTTATTAATAAGGCCTAACTATACTTTATTACAAGAGTTGAAGCTGTAATCCTATTCTGTCAGGTCTTAAGCATATTTCCCCGGCTTGTCGACCTTCCATTGGACAAGTTTCAGACTGCCTTGGCTCACATATTACAGGTGATCGACATTCATTTCATTATAACTGTTGGAAATGCTTAACCCTCTCTGAAAAAATAAAAGTCAGTTTTGTCCCGATGAAAGTATGTTTCCATTTCGTATAGAGGAAAACTTTAATCAAATAGAAGAATTTCACTTGACCTTGTTCCCACATTATACCAGGAAAGGAAAATAGAAATTGCTATTTTTCCCTTTCAGCATGTTGTGTCGGCCTTGGAAGTATTTTTTTTGTGTCTAGCCAACATAGAAGTAACTCTTGAACTATAACCCATCCATCATGCAGCAAGTCCCTTTTGGCTCTGGTCACGTGTTATTGAAATTATTATCATTATGTGCACTTTAGAGCTACCTGCCTGCACCAAATTTAAGGTTTTCCAATATGGTTTGGTGCATGTTTAGTTTCAAAATAAAAAGGAGCTCCCTTAAAAAAAAAGAAAGATTTTAGTTATTTTAGAAATCTCTAGATTAAATTGTTTTAGGTAAAAGCACCCAGGATAAAATTACTTGAACAAATGTCTGCTTTAGGCAAATAATAGGTTGTCCCGTTTCCACTGCTGTTGAAGTTCTGGCTGAAATTATGTTATCTAATGTTGCAGGGCTCTGCTCACACTGGTCCAGCGTTAACACCAGCTGAGGTTTTGGTTGCCATTCATGACATCAATCCAGAGAAAGAAAGAATCGCACTAAAAAAGGCAGGTTCAATGTTTTTGTCAATAAATTGGACACATGGTCAGCTTTTAAATAAAATAACCTCTTAAGGCAACATCTTTACCAGCCAAACCTTCTTGCCTGTCATGAATATTACATCTTTGCTAATGAGATTTTTGTATCCTGCACTATGAGACCATTCAGATTACTGGAAATTGATTGTTTTGAAACACTTACTGAATTTTGACGTTAAATGATCTTTAAGGGAGTTGTAAAGTTTTAAAAATATTTTGCTATAAAAGATCGTAAGGAAGTTTGTGTATTCTCAGGCAATAGCTAGTGCTAAGTATATTCTGTTGGATTTGTCAGGTAACTGAAGCTTGTTCAGCCTGCTTTGAGCAACGCACGGTATTCACACATCAGGTCTTAGCAAAGGCTTTGAACCAAATGGTTTGTCTCTTTCCTAGTCTTGCAAAATTTTCAGTTCTATTCTATTTTGGTGAAGCTAAAATAATTTGTATGTTGCCAGGTTGATCAGACTCCACTACCGTTGCTTTTTATGAGAACTGTAATCCAGTCAATTGATGCTTTTCCTACGCTGGTAATTTCTATTTAACGTTTCGTATCCAACCGGGCTGGCAATGATGTATGATGTGAAGCTAATTTATATAAATGATGGTATGACATTTTGATTGTCCATACATACAGGTTGATTTTGTCATGGAGATTCTGTCCAGGCTTGTAAGAAGACAGGTAACATGATCAACTACTCTTACTGGCCTTCATATATAGTCCTTAGAAACTAGAATATAGTCTATTGGAGAAACTAATTTTTCATGCCAAATCCCTTCAGATCTGGAAAATGCCCAAGCTATGGGTTGGATTCTTGAAGTGTGTCTCCCAGACACAACCACATTCTTGCCATGTATTATTACAGGTAAAGTATCGGTCCCCTGTTTTCTAATACATCCTTCAGACTGCAGTTCAAATGTTGGTGTTAATTCCTCTTTGGTTTTTATGTTTTTCTCCTTTCAGTTACCTCCACCACAACTTGAGAGTGCTTTGAACAAGCATGCAAACCTTAGAAGCTCTCTCACTGCTTATGCAAGCCAACCTAGTGTGAGACCGTCATTACCTAGGTACTCATCAAAATTGCAGCTATTTCAAATTGATCTTGTATTTCTATAAAATCGAGTAGTCACATGTAGCTGTGGTAATCCCGATGGGAATTAAGTGAGGAAATTAAGGATTGATTTATCAAATTTGAATTTGTAACTATTTTTACTAATCTATTATTATATTTTCATAAGTTGAATCAATATTTTAAACTTTATGTTAAAATGTTATTTACAAAATAAGTTAATATATTTAAATCATCTAAAATTATAAATGAGGAGTCCAACTGGGTGTTTTTCTGCAAAAAAAATAAAATAAAAAAAAAAAAGGGTTGTTATCTGAAAATGTTTCAAGGTAAGGTTTTTGTTCGTTGTTGTAAATTATCCTTTATTTGAGTTGATATGGGTGCTTCACTTCTGGTCTGCCTTAACAATGAAGTTTTGGCTCACATTGACAGACCAGCTATGGAAGTTCTTGGTCTTTCAAATGAACGAGAACAACATCAACCATCACTCGCCATGCCAACAATGAATGCACGGATATGATTGGCAGGTTCTGTAATGATTGGTTGTGTTCTTGTCCCAGTGAATTACCCCTCCAAGCATAGACTAGATAGGAGGATGGATCCATAAAACCAAAGTGAAGAAGAGATTTTCGTTCGGCTCGATCGAATAGTAGATTATGGACAAATCCATTGACGGGACAATGTAGTAGAGGAGGCATTGTACTATAATATCTGTACAGTATTTTCTATTTCTTTAGTTTTCGCGTTTGCCTAGTTTCCCAGGAAAAGCTCTATTTGTTTCCTCTCTCCCTTTTTGTTAATCGTCAATTTTAGATGTATTGGCTAGCCTAATTGGGTTTGATGATTTATGTTTACGGTAGTAGCATAAGACTATGTTTTAAGCACTCATTGTCTCTATGTATGTGTCAAACAAACATGACAATGAAAACCGGGGCTTGGATTGAAGATGCTCGAGGATATCAAGAGATCAAGATTAGATTGTGAAAGGCCTTTGTAAATAAGTTGTTCTTTATTGATATATGACAAGCTTTAGGTTTGAAGCCCAATGAGTTTTCTAGAAGGAAAATACACTAATATTCATTTGTGGTAAGGTTTAGGCTTCAGTGGTGTGTAAAATTTTTACCACACTTCCTTGAAAGCATGATTGACCGATACTTTATCGAAGGATTAAGGCCTAGTTTGGTATCCCTAGGAATCATTACCGGGAATGATTTCGAATCAATTAAAAACTGTGTTTGTTTAGAGGTTTTTTTTACACATGAAAGTAATCAAATCATTTTCATTTTCATTCATTCTCATTTCATTCCGTTTTCATTCTATCACTCCAACCAAATGGACACTAATATGAATAAAAATTTTAACTTTCAAAGTTATTGCATATAATCCTGGTTGAATAGGAACTATTTTCCAACTTTCAAAGTTATTGGATATCATTGTGGTTGAATAGGTTGAACTATTTTCAATGATAAGTTCATACGCGGATGATCCATTACTTAATTTGAAACCATCAAATTTAACTTCACAGAATTGGCCACCTCTTTCTTATGTTTTCTGCTTGACATACTCTTAGGCGGGCATTTGACATCCTCTTTTTTCTTTAGATTCGTTCCATAATTTAATATGATAAAAAAATACGATAATTTATCTTAGTCGGAATTCCGTTGTTTGGTTTTTCAAATACATTTTTTATTTTTTATTTTTAGGGACATTTCTACTTTCTGATTCAAGAACCCTTGTAATCCGTCATTTTTTTTTTAATAGACCATTATACATTTACTACTGACCTTGTCGATTACGAAATACCCATTGCTCCATAAACAATTAAATTATTTTGATGTTAATTTTATGATGCACATACCAAGTTGATGTCCATAAATCCAACATTTACAATATCTTCATTTTTTTGAATTTTCGCAGAGCATGTATATCACAAAATCCGTTCGAAATTTCAAAAATTTATCTTATCTTCATTTTTATCCGCCTTTCTGGGTAGTTCCTTCCGGGGCTATTCTTCACAAGGTTGCATTGTCATGTATATCATTATCAAGAGTGAACTCTTGAAGATTTCACTCCTTTATGTTGTGATTGTCTTGTTGCTTGTTTGAATACATCAGTCAATTAAGTCGATGATCGAGTTTCTCATTTGAACAGTAATTCTTTCTCTTGAATATTTTGAATTTGGCTTCTGAAGCTCATTCTCGGATTGCCTAACCATTTACTATTTAGTTAAACATGATAATCCTGAATTGAAAAGGACTAAGTTTATCCGTGGAAGTCAAAGCACTGAGATAAAGGTTTTTAGGTCAAATACTAAACTAAAAAAGCAGTAGGAAAAGGATTTACTAGTCAAAGAGCACTATATTAAGATGTGGAAGCTTTGGTGTTTTTTTGTCCCTTTCACTTCAAAGCAAATTAAGAAAGGGAGGGAGATACGTACAACCACAAGTGTTTACAAATGACATGGCTTCTTTTAAGTGTCTATCTCATTCTAAACGTGTCATCATCCCCCATTGCAAAACAACTACAAAATCCAATCTTAATATCTTGTTTCATTCAAAATGCAAGGTTAGTGTTGTTAATTAATACAAGTCAGCCTAAATGGATTGACATTATCCAGTAAAACAAGATTGGTTGGCACATTGTGAGTTGAATACCGTAATTATGTTAAGCTCATCGATCAGATTGAGTGGCTTGTTCAACTCGTAGTTGCTTACGTTGTGTATTGAGCTTGTCTGTTACGTAGGTTTGAACGAAGCACTTGGAGGATGTGTGAAGAAAACTGGTGTTTTAGTTGTGACAAAGACATGGGCTACCTTATAATGTTATATGAGAGTTTGTTTTGGACTTTTCTTGCCACAGTCCAAAATGGAGGTGGGCTCTTAATAATACACTACTTTCTTTCTCCCTTTTAGTTTTAACCCGTGTTTTGCTATTCAGGAATAGCAAAATAAGAAAGGTACGTTGTTCATACAATCAAAAGTTCACATGTATTCGACAAAAGGATCCGATTGCCTAAGATGACCATCAATCTCATGTCTATTAAGTATACAAGGTTGATGTACATACTAATTTTGATATTAGTGATTATGTGTTAACATGCATGCGTGTGAATACAGATGTGTAAACCCGTGTAATATTGGTCTATCGGAATATAATTATCAATGTTTATGAATGAATCACGAAGGTTTGCTTATCTCATGGCTATTAAGTCTCTTTCGAACAATTCAAGTGAAAAGAAGAGGGTGGTCGTAGATCAGAAAATCGACTCATTTTCTGTGACATCTACACTTATATAAGGTTGATGGACATGCTACTTTTGATATTTGTGATTATGTGTTAACATGCATGTGCGTGAACACAGAC
This sequence comes from Fagopyrum tataricum, assembly GCA_002319775.1. Taxonomy (NCBI): domain Eukaryota; kingdom Viridiplantae; phylum Streptophyta; class Magnoliopsida; order Caryophyllales; family Polygonaceae; genus Fagopyrum; species Fagopyrum tataricum. Next base: position 33,958,721 of record CM008279.1, on the reverse strand, counting down.
GTGTAGACCCGAATTATATTGGTCTATCAGAATATAATTGTCAATGTTTATGAATGAACCAGAAAGGTTTGATCATCTCATGGCTATTAAGTATATAAGATTGATGGACGTAATACTTCCGGTGTTAATTGGTTTTATGGTAGAACTCGTACTCGGCTTGCCGGGTTTATAAGTTAGTGGTGGGTATGACAAAATAGGAGTCCAAAAGGAAAGTAATAGGGCTTTTGAACATTCTTGATTAATATTAATGCTAGTTAGTAACAAAGAATATATGGTCCCTTTGGCTATGGACCTCTACTAGCTAGAGTCGTACCCATGCGACACAGTGGGTCTCATTCATACTTCCTTTTTATGTTTAATGAAGCACCTGTCCTGTAAAGACTGTCTCAGTCCCACACGGTTGGCATCTTTGAATGGAAACTCATATCAAATCTTTACTTGTTTGATCGGATCTTACTTTTTGTCTGTGTCTTCACGTCCTTCAATTGCCCCTCTAAAAATGCTGTCATTCTTCCGCAAAGCCTTCTATTGGTGTACGTGCAGCATCATGTCGATACGCCTCTACTATCTTCTTCAAACATGAATAAAATCACCTTCTTTTTTTGTAATGTGATTGCTACGTAGATGCTAATTGCGGTGGGAGATCTTTGCAAGTTTGACTCACATTATACGTACGTACACCTCATGGATGACGTCTCGTTTCCTTTCTCAAACTCTTATCTTCGATGATCTTGTTTTTTTGTTTGACCAATTAACTGACGAAGCAAAATTCCTTTGTGACTAAGAGTTTCCTATCCAATATAATAAAATGTTTATTAATTTACGTTTTTATAAAGAATATGAAGGAAATTTGTCAAGATGGTGCCCCAAGTACGTAACATATGCTAGGGTGGGGGTTCATCATTCATGCATGCATGGTAGTACAAGCTCTACATGATTGATGGAGTCCTGTGGTAGGACAAAATACGAGACCCCAATAAATATTGCATATAGTAACTACAAGTGTACAATTATATGGATGCTTTGTTGGGATAAAATGCATGTGACCCATACAAGAAATGTATAAACAAAATGCATCATTGCTAGGGTTTATTTGGTTATTTGTTTATAAAATGTTTTTTTGTTCAAAACATGTGTTCTTATATATCAAATAGAGAGAGCGAAGTTTTTTATTTATAAATACATGCATGTAAAATGTAATAGTGAATCTTAATTACGAGCTTTTCTTTATTCAAACGTCAATAAAATTTCACTAAAGAAAAGAGTTAAGAAGATGATTGAAAGGTTACAAGGCTATGGAGTTTGTTTGAAAATCTCCTGATTATTAAATTAAAGTCAAAATTAAAAATTATTGATAAGTTATCGACATTTATAGTAAATAAAGGAGGTTTTCGATAAATTACTCTTTATTTTGATAAGTTTGAGGAGTGTTCGAGAAAGTAACACGTATTAATAATTGATAAATTAAATATAGGAAGGGTGGACATTTGATTTTTTCAAAATGATAGTAAATTTTTATATCCTACATAAATTTGTATTGAACCGCTAAATCACAAATTTTCTATTTTATAAATATTTTTAAAGTTTTGAAAAACATATTGTACCGACTGAAAAACGTTCAGAAATAACACAAATTTTTTTTTTACGTGTGCATTACTTTACATTATATTGATAATGATATGTTTTTGCATAAATATGTTATTGGATTTCAGCATTTCAAAGCAAGACACGATGCACCAAGCATTGCAAGCTTGATAAAACGGCGGTCCTACAAGAATTTAATTTACAAAATCGAGTTTTTTCATATTCTTTTGATAATGCATCCGCAAACACTGCCACCGTAAACCATTTAGTCGAGGGGGCGGAACAATATTTACGAACTCCTTATACTCATCAAAGATGTGCATGTCATATTTTAAACTTATGTGTTCAAGATGGACTTGCTAGCCCCCATCACCAACGTTATTGATCATATTTGACACAACTCCGATTTGAAAAAAATGGAGAAATTTATGTTTAACTAATAATGTTCATCCAATTGCTTTTTCAAAAGACATTAGAACTTGTTGGAACTCTACTTACAAATTACCTAGTGAAGTTGTTCGTTACAAAGTTTAAAATAAAGATTTTTCTTCAATTCGCGTTCCTTTGTCAATTCTTAATGAGGAAAATGTTTGGAAAACTTGCACCGTTATTTGTGATGTTTTAAAGGTTTTTAGTGATGCAACTAATGCCATGAGTAGCGTTTACACTCCAACTTCTTGTAGATTTTTAGAGATAGCCGTAAACGTTTCCGAGGCTTTTCTAAATTGTTTAGATAACCAATCCTTGTTGATGCTATGGATGGATTGAAAATTAAATGGCTTAAATATTACAAAGAAATTCACATGATTTATCTTGTAACAACTGTTTTTGATCCTAGACTTAAACTTGATGGTGTTTCTGGTTTGTTGCATGCTTATTATGATTGTTTGTGTTTAGATGATAACATTAATTTTTTTTACCATTATGCAAAACATTGGTAACGAAATTGGAAGCTTGCTTAATAAATTTGAATAAAGTGCTAGCTCTTCTTCTACCGCACCTACTCCTTCTTACTCTTCTTCTTCATCTTTTTTTTTTCAAAAGCACAACAAAATTTAGCCAAAAGAACAAAAACACCAAGACATTCATCCTCAAATGCGGAATATCAAGATTATATAAACACATATTTTAGTTTTGATAGTGATTCTTTTGATATTTTGGATTGGTAGAAAAAACTAGCCCCCAAATATCCAACATTAGTGAGAACTGTACAACAACTCATGACCGTGCCCACATTAATGGTTGCCGTGGGCAGGCATTTATCCAAGGCAGACACATACTCGGTTACAAGAGAACTCAAATGAAGCCCGAGAAGTTGGAGATGAAAGTTTGTATTCAAGATTGGATAAGGGCGGCAAAGCGGAAACAACGGAATGCCCCGGTATATGACTCAAAGTCGGATACCAACTCCGAAGACGGCGGCACTACTTTCAAGTCCGAGGCCGAAAGGTAAGCAAGGTGAAAAAAAACTCGGAAGTCCGAAAAAGGTAAGAGAACTACGTGAGCTTTGTGATTCCTCTTAACCCCGAGAGGATACGTAAGCAACCGGAAAACCGTTCAAGCCCTTTTTTTTAAAAAAAATTCAATTCTGGTTTGTTTTATTTATTTATTTATTTTAAAATTTTTATTTTTTTAAATTTCAATCCGATACCTACTCCTTTTTATTTTTTTTATTTTTTTTAAAATTTGAATTCCGATTTTATTTATTTATTATTATTTTTTAAAAAAAAACCGGCGATTTAGGTTTGAAACCCATGTCTAGGTCAAATCCTGGTCCGTTATTGTAACACCCCAAATTCTGAGAACTCGGGGCGTCACAGGTTAGGACCTCACAGTGGGTCCCGACCCTAGATTGACGACAATCTCCCTGGATCTTCCACAAGGCACAACATAGTAAAACCAAATAAAATCCGAAAATATGCAAGAGATCAAAAAGTGCGGAAAGAAAGTCAGCCATCACTACATAAACTAGAATCCAAAAGAAAGAACGAATCTAGTTCATGAAAATAAAGAAACCCATCATCCCGACTACCTCGTACGGGAACCTGGCTGACCACCGACTCCGGATCACTCAACAGCTGTCCTAACCTGTTGTGCGTCTAACATAAGACGGTATAAAACCGTTAGCTAACTATTCAAAGCATTAGAACGTATACTAAAGCACAACCACATATAAAGCGGAAAGTAAACACATCAGCATGCTACACTCAAACCGTTTTATTATCTTTAATTAAGGTGATTCACTTCTATTAGTTCAACTTATTTTGTAGCACGAGAATCCCCCAAAACTCGCCCCTGTCCCCGTACCAACCGGGATGGATATTGTGCACATCACCGTATATCGAGATGGCCTAGTCGCAGGGAACCTCCCAATCTCTAGGCAGAGAATGAACAGTGATGCTACGACCCGTTATGCATACACTTGGGTCTAATAAAAGGTAACATCGTCCTAGTCAAGTTATAATTATTAAACACTCAACAAACACCACTTTAGCAATACATGCCAATACAGAGAATAGTTGGCTAAGTAAGTCATACGACTTACCTGAACTGGTCCGATATCCAAACTAGCGAAAAACCCGATCCGTCCGTACGTGATCTCAACTACCTGGTGAAAACGGAAACGTCTAAGCATCTGAGCTAACGTCTAAGAAGCTTTTTAAAGCTTCTAGACCAAACGGGAAGTTCTGGAAGAATGAACGGTCAAAACCCTAACTTTTACCAAAAATTACCAAAACGCCCTTAACTTTCCTATAATTCCAAAAAGTTCCCGAAACGGGTCTAAGACCCTCACTATGTCCCACAACATCCCGGGTCACCCGCGTGACAGGCGGTAATACTTACCACTATACTACAACGACATCCGATTTAAGAAGAAAAGCCTTAAAGAAAGTATTAAACATCACCTAGATTTCACAATACTTTAACCTCGAATTAACCACGTCAAACGTTCCTAAAAAATTCTGAAATAATTCTTATGCATACTAGGCCATGATGACTACAACATAAGCAAAGCAGCAAAACTTCTAAAAACCAAGCCCACAAATCTATACAAAATCTCAAATGTCACAATCTTAACATGTATATCCGTAAACTGAGTTTTCTTCTAACTTTGGAAGCTCGTAATTTCCGATCCGACCTTTGGATCATCCTAATATTTTAACATCACAAACTACCATATCCTATCTATAACATATCCAAATTTCATCCGAATCCACCAATTCTAAGGCATCTAAAACTGTTCCCAAAGTTCATATCATGACCATATTTTTCCTAACAACATTAAGCATATTCTAAGGTTGAAGGTTCCAAACTTATAACCTGCAAAGTTCAGACAAAATGCTATAACCTAGAGTCCCAGGTTCGAGTCCACGGAGAGTAAGATTTCGAGGTACACCCAATATTTTCAACCAACCCAGATTTTTATGAACTCGATCGACAAGAGGCAAAGCAGAAGGTGTAGCTCTACTTGATGCAGTCAAGGGAGTAATGTATCACGTTCCAGATGTCGTCTTCTGCGCCTCTTCCGTCTTCCTTGCTTGACGGTACTGTGTCTTCAAGGCAGGAAGAGAGGGACCGTACTCCAAGTCAAGAGAGGGAGTTTTTCCTTCCCTCTATCGTTCAGGTCGAAGCCAACAAAGGGAGAGCTTCCTTGCCTAGATCCAAAGGTCTAAAACGACCGAGAAACGGAGGTCTCGCTGGTGCGGTTCGAGGTGTTGTTGTTTCACGCCTTCGCGTCCCAACTTCCTTCCTGATGCGGCAGCTTGGCGTGCTCACTGGTTCAGGGCGACTTCAAGGTTCAGGTGAGAACAAAAAAAACGACTCAGATCTTGGAAGAGTAAGGAGAGGAGCTTGCTTACCGGTAGATTCGACGCTAGAGATGAATGCCAAGGGGTTCCTCGTGTGTAGAGAAAAGGAGAAGAGACGCTGACAAGGATAAGAGGGAGCAAAGAGTAGCGGCGTGGCGTTGAACAGATGGCCATGGAGGCAGCTGGGCGTGGAGACAGTGTGGAGGGGGAGGGTGCTCACATGTCAGTACTGTTATGCTCGAACACTAGAAGGAAGGTTGCTGCTCAGATCGATGGAGCTTGTTGTCTCTACTCAGCTCGATTGTGGAAGGAGATCTTGTTAGAAGACGAAGCTCCAGACCGAGATGAAGATGGTGAGCAGCTTGTGTGGTTTTGAGAGGGGAAGAGAGCAGAAGCTAACTCGTGGAATTCCAAGGCAGGAGAAGGTGATTCACTGCTTGCGTTGGAAGGAGTAAGGGTTCGCCATTGTTACTGCTTCGGATGGGGAGAAGAACTCTGATGTGCCGTATTGGTTGAGAGAAAACAGAAGCGTAGAAAGAGGGAGATCTTGAAATTGGGATGAAGGTGGCTGTAGGCAGCCATGCGAGAAGCAAAAGAGGAGGAGCTAGGGCTAGAGAGGAGGGTGTTGTCGGTTTCTTGTACGAAGCAGGAGGCATGAGGGTGCAGATATTCTAGCTGGGTCTGTCTCTTGTGCAGCTAGCGGTCTAAGGTAAGGGAGAAGGTGCCAAAAGGAGGTGGGCCTTAGTTGACCTTTACACCAACAGGTAAGGGTCGGTTCATACATAGGCTAGTGGTAGGATTAGTGGGCTTGTACACTAAATAGGATTAGGCCCAACAAATGTAATCAAGTGGCTAGAAGACATCAAGTAGTAAATGGGAGGCCCAAAGTTAAGTGTTACAAGGTCAAGTCCGAATACGAGTTTTGAAGCTTGAATCGGTAATAAAAGGTTGTTTGGTTAAAATTGGTAGCGCGAGTAGCGTTTCCCGAAAATTTAAAATTTCCGGGTATTACAGTTATCATGTGTTTGGGTTGTGATAAGTGAAAATATGATATCCACCCGTTTGGGTAAGCCAACCTTAAGTCTTTGTGTCAAGTGTCAAGTGTCAAGTGTCAACTAGTCCATGATAGTTGCACTTGAGTGATAATACGTGAACCTAACATATAAGTCCTAGAATTACTCCTCCTATTGTCAATTGGTTTTAAGATAGAACCCCAAAGGCTTGTGTGTAGGTTCACTTTGGCGTGCATACCCTCCACGTCTTAGACCCGCTGGACATAAAAAGATCAATTAAGATGGTATCAGAGCAGGCCCAATCCTGGTCGGTTATCGTGTGTTTGGGTTGTGATTAGCAAAAATATGTTATATGCCCGTTTGGTTAAGCCGGCCTTAAGGCTTTGTGTGAAAATGTCCCTCATCGACAATATGATAATATGTGAACCTAACATATAAGTCCTAGGGTTACTCCTCCTATTGTCAATTGGTTTTAGGATGGAATCCCGAATGCTTGTGTTTAGGTTCACTTTGACCCGCATACCCTCCATGTCTTAGACCCTCCGGATATAAAAAAAGAAGAAGATAAATTAACATGGTATTTGAGCAGGTCTGATACAGGTCGTTATCTTGTGTTTGGGTTGTGATTAACGAAAATATGCTATCTGCTTGTTTGGCTAAGCCGTCCTTAAGACTTTGTGTCGTGTCAACTAGTCCAAGATAGTTGCACTTGAGGGGGAGTGTTGGGTGTGAAAATGTCACAAAGCGACAATATGATAATACATAAACATAACATATCAGCCCTAGGTTTACTTGGGCGTGCATACCATCCATGTCTTAGACCCGACGGATATAAGAAGATAAATTATCAGTAATTGCAAAAAAAATTTTAACTAAAGTGTCGAGTGAAAGTTGGGTCGGTTGATGGGTTAGCTAAAGGGTCAGGTGAAGTGATGATTATTAATATCTTCACTAAAACCGCATCGGTCAACTATCACCCAGATTCCAACATCATTTTATGTCGTGTTTTTAACTGTCTGTATTTTTTAGTTTATTGGCTAACCATCGATTACGGTTGAGATTATCGTTACACTAACGTATTATTGTCGGACCTAAACACGTACGAAATCCCGTGTTATAGTGATATGGGTCGAAGTGTTTCCTGACCTTATTTAATTAATTTGAAGAGGAAAAAATGAAGTTGGAATGATTAAACCGATTCATAGGGTGAATAGGGCAAGTAGCATGCACAGATTAAGAGGTGGAGGTACGTGGAGACAAAAGGAAAGTGTTAATGAAGTGGCGATGACAATTAAAAGAGGTTTTTCTAGTAAGAAATATGTTATCCTATGGCAGCAGAAAATGTGGACTGACGTCTAACCTACGTGGGTGGATCATTCTTCACATACAAGCTTTCACACCCAACCTATATTGAGAGTTGAGCCTATTGACGTGTGGATAAGTTTTAATAATATAATATAATAAATGAACATTTAACCCATTTGGTCTCTTGACATCTCATTTCGGAAAGTTGATTTCGGTGGCTAGGCGGTGGTGGAGGCTGTTGGTAGCCGTAGGAGGTTGGCGGCGGTTCGTGGGGAGGTGCACTGCATATATGCATCCCACTTCTTTTGTTTTTATTATCTGATTATTCTTATTTCAGTGGCTTGGAAATTAAACTGATATCATCGGAGTAAACAGTAGGTCAAAGGTTTCGCAACATTAGTGACATGCATTGCATGCCCACTTCAGTTACCCATATGCCAATAAGTTACCGATTTACCGACGGCTATTTACTTTCTTGGTTGTCAAACAAACGGTAAATTTTTTTAATAACTTTTATATATGCTTTGTTTAAAATGTTCCCCTCGTGGCTCCTCTCTTCTTTTTACTTGTCGTTGATACTAAACAATTCCCTATAATTATGAAATGAGCAAAAAGTTAATTTGATGCATCGATTCCTCACAAAATAGGATGCACCCTCGCCACGTGTCACTTTGTTGACGGTACCTTAAATCATTCCATTATGATGACTAATTGCCTTTGTTTATGAGTTTCACAACAAGGACGACATTTGTCCACTCCGACCAAACATTTTGCATTTTATTAACCAATCTTTCCCTAATGCTTTGCATACTATGCTGTTTTTTGGTCTCACCAATTTCTAATCTATCTTACCTACAATCCTTATTTAGAAATAATTCTCTTACATTTAATATTATTTTATTTAGTAATACATTTCGGACATTTTAAAATTGAAATTTTAACAAAATATGAAAGATTAAAGTATTGCAGTGATTATTTTCATCTGGCAGCGGCACTGAAAATTGTAAAGTGAGTAGAATTTTTAGTTAGGAAAGAAGAGGCGTGTCATGTTGTGGTGAAGCCTTCATATGTCCCACTGTCCTATGCACTAACAAAGGACGTATTGTACAATACAATGTAAACTATTAATAAGTTAATAAAATGTATCCAATTGATGAGTTTTAGATATGTAAATGTGGTCGCCAGTCAAAATGGACCACCCCCTTTTCATCTTTTACGTTCCAAGACTGTTAATTATTTGTTCATGCTTAATCAACTAATTACGTACGTGTACGTCTAATCAAATTGCTGCTTTACCCGTCTTTCAAATCGTTCAATGTGTTTGTTTATATACCCTAATTTATGAATTTTAAAATATGAACGGCGTTGTTCTAACAAAATAACTTATTTAGTGTTTTAAATAAATGTTTAAATAAAATAATTACTTTAACAATATTTATTTAAATAAACTAGTGTTTAAACACTAAAAGTACCAACTCTAGCTTGTACTTTCAAATTTTGTGATTATCAAAATCAATGTGTGATGGAAGAGAGAATTGAACAACAAAGTGAATCTCATAATGCTTACTTTCATCCCTGTTTTTCATGTCCTACGAAAGAACATATATGCATATTTATATAAACTATTGAACCGATTTAATCTTACTAAAAATAGAGTTAGTTCATATCTTTATAGATTTGATCTTATATTTTATATTTATTTATTACTTTATAATACTTTATCTTTTTTTTTATCACTTTATCCTTTCTTATCTTAATTTAAAGATAAGTTTACATATTGTGTAACGACAAATCAAGTCAATGAAATAAAACAGACTTTAAGTCTCATATTCTTTATATGATATTAGAGTCGATTCGGCCCGATTCGAAGTATCAAAGCTGACTTTAACTTCTCTACAAATTTAGATATACATATTTCATATCCCCTCAAGGTGGACTTGAAGGTGTCTACTAGTTGTTGGGAGATAACATGAGCTATTTTTATGAACCCTTGATTGACCTATTCTCTGACATAATGACAAACAATGTTTGGGTGTTTGGTCCCTTTGTGAAAAATTAGATTGGAAGCAACGTGTTAAGCTGCCTAGTTATCGCAATGAATAGTAAAGAGCGGATGAGAATAAATTGACAAATCTTGTTGCAAGGCATGAAATCGCACAAGCTCACTACTGGTTGTGGTCATATTTTGATATTCAAATTCAGTTAAGGGTCGAACTCACAACGACTAATTATGTATTAGTGGTGACAATCAAAAATTATGTTAAGCTAAAGGGAGAAAAGATGAGAGTAATAAAGGTAGAGAAAATTCGTTGGAGATTGGGTTATTGATAGACAAATTAAAAAGAAAATAAAATGATGAAAAGTTATATAAGAGAAATCAATCTAAGGAATAAGTATCACCACAATAATAAATTAAGATATAACTAAGTATATCTACACCAATCAACGAATATGTATGTAACTGTCAAAAGTAGTATTTACCACATATGTGTATAAAGACCGTGTTCAACTTAACTCAAAGACGCTCTTACAGTTGCAAAAGGTAAAAGCCAAATCCTTTAAATACGTAGAAAACTGGAAGAAAACCAAAACAGTCATGCACTCGCAAAAAAAATATGCCAGAAAGGTATAAAAAACAGTAAGACTATGACAGTCATGAACCATCAAGTTAAGGTAGATGTGTCTCCCTAAAACCAAGTTCAATCCTAGAAGGTATAATAGAATCAACATGCTTCCATATAAAAATGATATATTTCTATTCCCAAGCCAAACACTGTTTCTCGACATATGCAACTAAGAGATTGAACTTGTCCTACGGTTAAGGTTAAGGTCAAGGTCGGAAAAAGTTCACTAAGGCAAAATGCAACTAGCTGATATTCGTTCAACAATTCATATATTAATATTAATCAATTCAGCATAGGGTTCAAACAATCCTTAGATCATAAGAAATTAGCCAAACATGCGAAAAGAAGTAAAATAATATAGAAAAGGGCAAATTACATGCACAAATTCTAAAACAAATAAAGCAAAAGAGAAAAGTTGCATAAATTAGTCCGATCTAATACCTCAAGCAATGTCCAACATGCAAGAATGAATCTACAAAATTCGACAAATTTGTCAACTAAAGCGTTCTTGGTGAGTGGAAAAGGGAAAACTAGTGTCACTATTAGGGTTACGAATATTCAAAGTGCGAACCCTTCTAATATCTGAAAAATAGCTACTTATAGAACATAAAATCAGGCTGCAAAAGATCCAGAAATAGCCCAAATAAAACATAAGATCTAAAATTGATTTCCGTCAATAGCTTTGTAAATGACATAGGCACACATATCATAGACACAAGTAAGACACTAGTTAGTAGACCGTGTTAAGGCGTGTCTATGTGGTTTCCAAGTGGTCTTGACGTGGCATTCATGTGGAGAATTTGGTGCTTAGGTAGCAACCACGGGATAGACACGAGTTGGCAAGCCGTGTCATCCCGTGTGCCAAGTCTCCTGAAGGCGTGTCATCAATTCAACAAGTTGGCAACTTTTTGACAATTAGTAAAATTGACTTTTCCGAGACTCTAGTTCGAACTATGAGATGCACGATACTAATTTCGAAGATCTACAACTTTGTAGTTGACACAAATGTTCAAATCCAAAGGGAAGATGGTTGAAATTCGGATTCCACCATGCCTCCGTAAAATCCTACTTCAAGTAATTGGTTATCCGAATTGGTGGAAAGGATACTAGTGATCCACCTCCACCACCACGCCATTGCCAATACACTAGCAAGGACCGTCGTTATCGGCACGATCTTTGGCGTTGGTTGCACATGATTCCTAGGGGTACATCTTCGCCTTTGACATCTCAAGATCGTAGGGACGTGGGAACTTCGCTCACGGATGCCCATTGATCTACCTTTCTAACTACATTAAATGCCCATAGCTCTCAATGATCCCATGATACAATTTCATGCATTGTCACACTTCCCTAGATCCTTGAATCTGAAGCTTCATTTCATATGAAAAGCATTTGTAGTCATCTCTCCTCCGTCAGAATGTCCAAGAACACCGAATTAAGCTTCCAAATGGCATTATTGTTAAAAAATACTCGGGTTGGTTCTATTCATTTAAATCGAGATCTGCAGATCCCTAATGTCCTTTTTGTTCCTGGATTGGATTGTCACCTCCTATCCTAGCATCAAGCGACCGTTGATCTTAATTTCATTTTTATGATAACTAATCGGCTTTGTGTAATACAAGAGCAGACTTAGAGGTTGATTGGAGCGGGTGAAGCTCAGAATGGAGTCTACTGACTACGTTGGATGACACCATCCTCTATTGCATGTTCATGCCACACCACAAAAAATTCCGACCATCTTCTCTATCTGCGCTTGGACCACTCATTCACAATCGTCAATAATCCTTGTGACATATGTAACCGAGCCAAACTACCTCGCTCCCCTTTTCCTACTAGTCCATCGCATGCATTATCTTTATTTGATTTATTTCATTTAGATGTATGGGATCCCTATCGAGTTCCTTCTACTTCTAGTTGTTCTTCTTTTTTAATATTTGTGGATGATTACTCCCGTTGCACTTGGATTTACTTAATAAAAATCAAGTCAACAATTTGCTCTATTATTCCAAATTTTAGTGTATTATCTCTACACATTCATGTTAAAACCTTCAAGAGTGATAATGACATTGAATTTTCAGCCTCTAAGCATTTTCTTGATTCCAGGGCATTATTTTAGAGACCTCTTGCACGTATACACTTCAACAGAACGGGGGTATATAAAGGAAACATCGTCATATTCTCGATATCGCTAAGGCCCTTATGGTTCAAGGTAATCTTCCGATTACTCTTTGGGGCGAATGTATTCTCACTTCTTGCTACATTATCAATAGATTTTTCACGCATGTTCTTCACAATAAAATGCCTTATGAACTTCTTCACTAACACTCTTTCTCTCTTACATATTTGGGTTATTGATTGTATTGTTCGGTTCTTCCACGCATATTGATAAGTCTGACCTAGAGTTCGTAAGAGCATTTTATTAAGTTATCCTTCCAACCAAAATGGTCGGAGAATGTTCAGTTTAGAAACAAATCAAATATTTAAGACATGCAATGTTAGATTGTAATGATTACTCAAAATTTGACTGGTCAAAACCATTCCTATACTTATGACGTCCCCCCGCGGCTCACTCCAACATCTACATCATCTCCTCAACCCTCCTTTCCCTCGGGCGATCTCGGTCCCCAACCCTACCTAATTCACCTTTATGTATCATTACCCTTCCCACTATTACTATGGACCGCCCTCCAAACAAACTTTGGTCCTCACACTCCCTACTCTTACCCATGACATGGACCCCGAACATTCCATATTCTATAAATTCCGATTTGGCATTACCCTCCCAACCCTCCTATTGACGAAATGGTTCTTCTCAACCCCACTCAATCGGCTACCCCCGAACCATCGGCCCATCATCGGAATACCCGTATTACTAAGCCTTCCGTTCTTTTACGGGATTTTGTGTGTAAAGGGCTTGCCAATTCGATCCCATTTCAAGTAACATCTCTCTATTAAATTTAGGCACTTGTTCTTTAGCTAATTATATATCATACGATCACTTATTTCTTACCTATATTGTTGTTTTTAATTCTATTAAGCAAGAATAAGAACCTACATCTTGTAGAGAAGTTGCCTCAAATGCAAATTGGCAAAATTCCATGTAGGCCGAGATCTCTACCTTGCGTTGAATTAATGGAACTTGGGATTATGTTGATCTTCCTCCAAATCGTCATGGTATTGGATCCCAATGGGTCTTTAGGATCAAATACCAATCAAATAGGTGAAATTGAGCGTAATAAAGCTCGCCTTGTTGCCCTTGACAATCACTAGAAGGAAGATATTGACTACAATAAAACTGTTACTTCCGTTACCAAGCTTGTTATTGTCAACCTTTTCATTTTCACTACCACTATTCACATTGGAAGCTACATTAAATGGATGTTTATAATGCCTACTTGTATGGGGACTTGGAAGAAGAAGTTTGTATGATCCCACCACTTGGCTTTAATCGCTCAAGCAAGGTTTATAGGTTACGAAAATCACTTTATGTACTTCGTCAGACACCTTATAATTTGTTTCATAAGTTCACTTGTGTGCTTCTCCACTGTGGCTTTTTGTCAATTGTATGTTAATCACCCCCTTTTTACCTACTCCAAGTAAGGTATTATTTATTGTGATGTTGATTATGCCTCTTGTCCTACAACTAGGACATCCACTACTTGCTACTTATTTTCCTAGGTAACTCCCTTATTTCATGAAAGACCAAGAAAAAAAGTAACCGTTTCCCAATCATCAGTGGAGGCTGAATACAAGGTTATGACATCCGCTACATGCGAGCTTTTATGGCTTCGTTTGTTGTTTGTCTTCCTGACAGTCATCTTACAATCTATACGCTTTTATTGTGACAACCAAACAACTATTCATATTGCCAACAATCTTGTCTTACATAAGCGCACAAAACACATTGAGATAGATTATCACATCGTGATCAAATTAAAAAGGGACTATTAAGACCATTTTTACTTTAAGGACACATCAGCTAGCATACATTGACCAACACTTGGCCCTACAAGTTTCAACTTTCTATTGTCATGTTTGGAGCCATTTCTTCATTGCCTTCAACTTAAGGGGAAGCATAAGATATAATATTTATTAGTTATTTGATTTATGATTTAGTCTTTTACGTCCTTGCTCTGAAGTTAGATAAGGAGACGATTACTTCCTGCTTTGATACCATTTGAAGTTTTGTGATTATCAATCAATGAAAAAACGAATGCACGAGGGAAGAGAGAATTGAGAGAGAAAGTGGAATCTCAATCCGTTAATTCATCCCTATTCCTCATGTCCTACGTACAAATTAAAGAGAAGAAGTATGCATATTTGTATCGACTAATAATTGAACTGGGTTTAGTCTAGATATTCATATGTTCCATATATACTGGTTGAATTCTCAAATATAATAACCAATAAAATAGCTTAGGTAAATTATCATGTATTTGCAGAAGAGATAAGAAAATAAAATATACGGATTAGAACCTATCTAGATGGTTAGGTGTGTTGGCCTTTAATACATGTATACGCACGTAATCTTATTTCCTATGTGATGTAATAAAACTTAATACCTAGCAGTAGATTAATTTGTTTGAGGTAAGATACATGTACGTATTTATAAAGTGTATACATTGGAATTGGAGTATTAAATTAGGAAGAGATACGTAAAGGAGTGAATGTTCCTACATGGATGACCAAAAGGTTAGGTGCTGTTTGGGGTGTGAAAGTGGTTTGCTTGGTGACAGAGTTAACACTGTGAATCGGCGTGCACACAGCCACGTACACGCCTCTTCTATTGGTTTCTTGTTTCTGTCATCTCACTACGAGACACTCTCCCAGAACTTCTTAGCTTCATCAAAATTGGCCCCACCCTTACCCTACTTTCACCATTCTTTATCTCTTAATTCCTCAACTAGCTCATTTCTTGTCGAATAGTTTTATTTCCAAGAGCGCATCTAAAACAACTCAACCATCTAACTTGATTAACACTTGTCGACATGTTTATTGTCATCAGATAACTCAATCGAAGTTTATGTCTATTGTCAATATCTTAAAACCAACAAACTCAATAAAAAAAATTATACTTACCAATTATTAATATCTCGTTAAGATATTTCATGTTAGTTTTATCCACTATATTACATATAGGTGTGTTTCTTCCTCATTATTTGTGAGTTCTCAAACCCTAATATTGTTAATGATAAATATCATGTAAGCCGTTGTATCTTATTCTCGCATGTCAGATCCCAACTTATACGTTATTCGACCTTAAAACATTATATATGAATTATAATTTCTATCCATAACAAAAGAGAGATTCATACTCTAAACTTTTACCTATAAGTTTGAGCTTTATTAAAAGCGACTATTTAATTAAATAAGTGTATAAAGTTGATTAAATATTAATTTCTCGAAAAGAAGATTCTTGTCTAATTGATTTCAAACGTTGATAGTGTGTCCCTGGAATGGAATGGTCGCTAGTTGTAAAGAGCTAAAGATATTTTTTTATTTTTTTTATTGCCGCTTCCGAGTATAAAAGGAAACACATATTTTCGGTAGTAGTGTTTTGATGTGGCAATTATGCTAATTTTCCATTTTAGGCAATCAACGATTACGGTTTGACTTTCTGCTTTTCTTCAAAATTAAATTGTTAGTCAGATTACGGCTCTACTTATTTTGACGTGTCAAAAGTAGTAAGTAATTATTACTGTGTGATTTATCCTTTATTTTTACATTATAGTAAAGTAATACTGTAATTTAAAATGTATATATAAAAAAAAGAAGTTGAAATAAAGCATGGTAGTAGGAAAACTAAGGTTTACACTGTTACATTACAGATTACAATCAGTAAGTGGATCTGTTGAATGGTTCTTTTCACAAAGGGAAACACATACACTGAAGGGTCTTTCCAAGACTTCCTTCCCATCCTAATTAAAAAATAAAATAAAAGTAGAAATTGTTAATTTATTGATAATAGAGGGTCGGTTTCGAGAGAAGCTGCCTTTTCAATATCATCCTTAATGCAAACTATTTTGATGCTGCTACTATTTCTTGCGTCTGTGATTGGCAAGTGATCTGTTGAGGACGATGATGACGTGGAGCTTGTTAGATGCGTGGCCCTCTCTACTTGCGCATCCCAATCCGTTGTTAAAAGGACAAACAACATGAGAACTGCACAGGACGCCTGAGCTGCTAAAAGCCCGATCCAAAGCCCGGGAAAGCCCATTTTGACGACAAAGCCAAGAAGGATAGCAACAGGCATACCCACCAAGTAAAATGATCCTAAATTGATGTTTGCACCAATGGTGGGCCTTGCACTTCCTCTAAGTACACCACATCCGGTTGTTTGTGGACAATTTCCTAACTCACATAGCCCTACAATTGGCAATGCAACTGAAGTTAACTCAAGTATTTCATTATCACTTGTAAAGAATCTCCCCCATTGATTCCTCATAAGTGTAGTGAACACCATTGCTCCTATCCCTAACCCGAATGCACACCCGAGCGAAACGATCATCGAGATTCTCGCCTTGTTTGGTCGTTTCGCTCCGAGCTCGTTTGCTACTCTTGTCGACACTCCAAGGCTTAGAGACGAAGGAAACACATAAACAAGTGATGTTGTTTGAATCAGTATCCCCATAGACGCGATTGTCGCCTTTGGGTTTACTAATAGTCCACACAGCATTATCATGAACTCGTACCACCACCATTCGAGACAAACCGAAATGCAGGTTGGGATTGCGAGTGTGAGGAGAGATGACCATCCTTTGAGACAATCCATACTCGGCGTGATCCATGAGTCTTTGTAAACGCCGGAGAAGTAGATGTATGCGGTGAGGAAAATACATAGATTGAGGTTTGTTAAGATCATTCCCATGGCTACACCTGCGATACCGAGCTTGAGATGGATTACGAGAAGGAAAGTCAATGGGATATGGAAGATGATTGAAATGGCTGTACAGTAAGTCAATGGTAATGTGATTCCTTGTGTTCTTAGATAGATTCTAAGTGGATGGAGAAAAGAGAGGAAAATTAGGTCTGGAATTGAGAATATTGTAAATATATGGGCTATTGAAGAAATATGTTCATCTTGTCCACACCATAGCAAAATCCTCTTCATGTTGAGCCACATGATTGAGATTGGTATTGAGGTGGAAAGCAAGAGAAGAACTGTTCTTTGAAGAGTTAACCCAAGAATCTTCATTTGTCTAGCTCCATAAGCTTGACCACAAATTGGTTCCATCCCCATAGCCAAGCCAGCGATGACTGAGTAACCTGTTATGTTTGCGAAACCGATGGACAAAGAGCCGCCGGCGAGTTCAAACTCGCCGAGATAGCCCAAGAAAAGCATGGAGATCATTGCTCTTGAGTATAACAAAAGACCCGTTATGGTTGTGGGACCTGAGATCTTTCCGATTGCCTTAATCTCCTCTAACACCTGAAAAAACAACAAGTTCGATCAATTAGTTGATTATAAAGGGGGGAAAAAATGTTTATATTTTTGTTTTGTTTTTTTGTACCTCTTTAGGAGATGGCCATCTAGAAAGGTGTTGTTGTTGTTGATGATGATGATGATTAGTGTGTGGATCCATGGTTTTGTGTTGATAAACAACGTGGGTTTTAGTGATACTTGGTGAAACGGCGGTGGTCGGAGAGGTGCACATACGTACCGGTGTGTGTTTGTGTTTGTGTTTGTGTTTGGGAAGTACTTGCCAGGTTGATTTGTATTCAAGTTGAGGAGGCAAGAAACAAAGTAATGTATTGGTATATATAGTTGTTAGAATAGTGGCTACTTTGGTAGGGTGGGGCCTATTCACCGAGTGACGTGTCAAACATTTGTAAGGAAAGCTCAATTCTTAGCCGACCTATCGTCTGCTTGACACCGATTCTCCTACAGGGAAATCAGATGGTTTGAATAGAAATTTGGGCGGTTAAGTATTTTTAAATTAAGATTTATTTTCAGGAAAGAGGTTTGAATTGGTCGACTCGAGTCCCTGGTGCTGAAGTTGGTCAAGTCAACCACTTACGGGTCTTTCTGTTGTAAGCTAGGTGGAGATCCATCGGAATTCGAAGAGGGAGGTGTTTCTGTGTGTCATCTCAGTTTATCGTTTACCTTCTTAGTCAATATGTGTTTTGCAATGGTGTTTTGTTCCAATTTGACATACAATTCTTCTGCACTAACATTTTCAGTCAAATTTACAGAAATTATGTTTTTGTTCCAATTTGACCGAAAATTTATGGCACC
Source organism: Fagopyrum tataricum (assembly GCA_002319775.1). Lineage (NCBI taxonomy): Eukaryota > Viridiplantae > Streptophyta > Magnoliopsida > Caryophyllales > Polygonaceae > Fagopyrum > Fagopyrum tataricum. The sequence goes on along the minus strand of CM008279.1, from coordinate 33,940,150 downwards.
TTTCAAAATATCTTCTGTTCAATAATATCTACAAAATAAGTATATGGTCCGTTCTTTTCATGAGGTTGAAATAGATCGAAGGGAATTTCTATTAAACCTCCCGATTGGAGCCTAAGTCGAACTTCTATTATTCTAGAGAGATAAATAGATCTTATAATATACCAAGTTGTATATATTAACTGGACGAGTTGTAATTTTTTTTTTAAAGTATTACCGAAATGATAATATTCAAACCTAATAACTAAAAATCTAGGTCCAGTTTATTTCAAATAAAATATACTTATCTAATCAATGTCGTTTTGCTTAATATTTGATTTCATCCAAATTTTATCAATATAAGTGTTACATGTCAATAAATTAATAGATTAAAAAAATATTTCAAAATAAGTGTTACATGTTAAAAAAAAACTTTCTGAAAAAATCAAGATTTAGATTTGATATAGCTATCGTATTTTAAAGTTTTCGTATAATCCGAACCTAATGCGAGAATAAACTGAAAATAAAGATTTGAATTCTAAGAAAACAGAATATGGTGGTGTAACTCGAATGGGTTATGACCATATATTGATAGATATACCGTCTACTAAAAAGACAACTTGATAATCTTTATTTTGAAATATATATATGTATATAGATAAAGAATAAAAGTAGATTATTTCTAATCATGCAATTGTTTGAGTGAGGAGATGGCCCAAAAAAAGAGAGAGGAATATAGATGAAATATAATTATGTCCAAATTGAGCTAAAATAATACTTTTATATGAACATAAATCCAAAGCGAAAATGCATGGTGATCGTCCAACACCCATAAATTGTGTCTGATATGAAAGAATTGTGCAGAGACTGAAGAAGATGAGTAATTATTAAATTTATATACTACGTTTACATGTCTCTTATAGTCGATGTGGGAGAATTATATAAAACAAATATCTAAAATTGAGTTAGTGAAGGAGCTTTTCCATACACTTGTTGTTGATGACCCCATGTTATCTCTTCTCTTATCATTATTCTTCCTTTTTCTTATTTGTGGATGTAACTACTTGGTTGTGACATGGGGAACAGTTGGGTTTTCTCCAATATATGATCATCGGTATAAGTTGATTGGTTGTTTCAGTTAAGAAAACGAGATCAATTATAACCTTTTTAGGATTCACTTAGCTCTGTTACAACAGTGATACAATGGCATCAAATTCAATGAATGTGTTGATTATACAAGTTGAGAAGCATCAGAATAGATTTGGCAGCTTCTCAAGGCTTAGGTCTTCATGATGCAACTATGTAGCCTAAAAACTGCTGTTGCTTGCACACTGTGCTCGGTCATGATTCCATTTCGGTTCAAAGTGGGTAACCGCCTAACCTATTTCTCCATTTTCAAGACCAATTACTTCAATTTTACTATGAAAATAATGTTTATACATTGAAAAATTACACCTTCTAGAAAATACAAACCCAACCCTAGCTAGAGTTATGATACACGAAAGATGAGGCCTTTTTTCCACCTCAATGATCCTATTGTCCTTTTCAGAAGAGGGTTGCATTGCAGCATTTTTTTAGGCTAAGGATGTTGTTGGATTAAGATGGTACATTGCATATTGATACACAATAGAAAAAAAAAATCCCTTCTGTAATGCATCAAAATTCGTCCTTTCTTTTTTAAAGTGGGAATAATAAGTGTATTCTTGTGGGGGTGCAGCAGGTATTATTCTTCACAAATTGCAAAGTAATTAATAATTTATTTTATAATAATAAATATGCAACAATAACATGCAAATATATAACCTTTTTCAGGTTAAATAAACACGTTATATTCCCATATTTTGTTTGATATTTTGAAAATTGATCGCTAATATGGTGTTTTTTAGACTAGTTATATTGGAGATATTTAATGCATTTTTTCCTACTTTCAGTAGAATTGAGATGACAGAAGAAAGGCATGGGCCACAAAAATTCTTGAGATTGCAGATTGCAGGTTGTATACAAAATAAGCCTACGGAATAAGCCACTTGAGCAAAAATAAAAACAACCTACTACGTGCTCCATTTTCAACCACCTAAACATTATTCTTTGCCTTGTTATAAAACACAGGAAAAAAAGAAAATGCTCCTCTCTTTTTTCTATAAATAGAAATTGGAAGAAAATAAATATAAAATTTATTTTAAAAAAACATAAACAAAATAAATGTTGATTGCAAGGAGAGAAATGACCGAGTGAGACGGTTTGGTTGTCTCTTATTGAGTACTCTGTTTTGTATTTATCAGGCAAACCACCTCTAACCCAAACAATACCACCTCTAGTTCTAAACCAAACAGTTATACGCTCACGGAGAAAGAAGTCACAAGATCTTATAACCAAATTGTATTCTACTTAAAAATGTCAAAAGAAGCCAACTTGAATGCTCAGACGATAAATTTTGCAACTTTATCACGCAAAAACAATTATCTTTGTCAATTCAAGAAACTCTCCCGTGATCACTCCTTGCAATTTGTGTTAATCATTCAAATGAGAGGTGATTAAATAAAGATTATTAGAGCATGTGACTGTCTGCAAAAATCGTATTATATTATGTTGAATCATGCTTTATGCCCATGATATAGTTCTTGGATTTCGCAGAAATAGCTTAAAAGAATGCAAAACAATAAGCCATTTTTGCAAAGTAGGGATTTATTCCATTATTCACAAGAAATGGAGGGGAAAAAGATGATAAATGATGGAACATTCCCCCACTAAATACACTGCTTGAGATTCGAGAGCATCCCCCACTAAAACAACCATGGAGCTCGAATTCACCAAAGCGCACATCGGCACAAGTACTATCTTTTCGAGAATAAATCTCAGGACACCACCCAAAAAAAACAATTTAAAAAAGAATATCTTGATGATGAAAGTTGTCATGAGACCGAACCTAGTATATGGAACAACAGAGGAGAGGAGTTTGTATCAATGGTGCTCACTTCATTTATCTCAAAAGGACATTTCAAAGAACATGGGCTGCTCTTCATCAATATAACTTCTTCTATACACCATTCAAATAACAAAGCACAATATAATTCTTCTTTCTTAAGATAAGGTCATTCATCATCTTATGAATGATGTAACTAGCCCTACCTAGCTACTGGTGCATGTCCTTGTCTTTCCTCTACAATGACATTTACTTTCAGGTCTGAGGCCAAATTAAAGCTCATCATCCCTCTCAGTTGCCTAAACAGGCAAAAACTTATCAGCCTCACATTCACTCTTCCTTATCTCTACTTTGCAATGCTAAATTCTACTCTATTACCAACATATAAGATGAAAATTTACAGTTTTTTCTTTACCAAAAATATCCTATCTAGAGGCATTCATTGCATTGAAGACTTATATCAAAGCAGACAATATACAGTGACACTAACCGGGGCTAAGGAGTGGTTCAAATCATTTAGACCTATATCAAGACTGTCAATATGCGAGCAACTCACTTAGACAGCGACACCAGTTCTAAGGAGTGGTTCAACTTCAAGATCACGGGGAATCTTTTATCCATAAGCATCTTATAGAGTTTTCCATGACAAGTTGAGAATAAAGGTCTCGCAACAGTGCTGGCCATGACAAGTTTTCCATGACTAGTAATGAGTGATTTTTGTGTTCCATACTCAACAAAGGTAATAATGCTCTGCATATGTTGTTTATTCTCCATTAAGCTAGCAGCAAATGCAAGTCTCTATAAGATTTCTTCATGTCATTAATTTATACTTTACATCTTCTTGTTAAAAATTTGGTGTTTGAAGCACTCACAGAATGATAAAAATAAAATTGGCTCTTAGGTTACAATTAAACACATATATCTTTACACTATACTGGGTATCGAAATAGAGACAACAACAGTTGCCGATCACAAAAAGCTGCAGCGAAATAATGGAACAAAGCTCATCTTTGCAAAACTGGCTACATGTACAAAGTTTGAAAAACTCAAGGTTGATATTCTTTAGAAAATGGAAATATTATAAACTGAAATACCTCATATATGGATCACATGGGTTCGCTGTTTTTCGGTTCTTGATCGAGGTAGAGCCAATATGGCCATCAGCCCACTAGTAAAGGCAGCAGCTGCTGCTACTGCGATGGATGGTGAGTTTCCACCCCCAAAGAGTTGATCCCATGGCCCACTTCCCAGCGATACCACCACCTGTAATATAAAAATTACATCATTTGGTAATGATATACAAAAATTTAATCTCAACCTGCCTAAAAGTTAGTCAAAGAGATCAGTAAGTAGTTTTTGTTTAAAATCCTTTTTTTCAAGTATTAAGACAATTTCTAAGCAAAATAAGCTCTTCTGACTTAGAAGATAAAGTTGCCTGAGCGATGAAACATGTATAATCTACAGTTACCGCTGCCCCCTCTAGTCTTCAACCGTTCGATGTAACTAAAACCAAAGTACTACCATGAGTCACTGAACTGCACTCTTGAAACAAGTGCTGCAAACATCGCACACATCTATCCTAGGAGTTATGACGAGAGACTAGGCCTTTAGCATTCAAATTGTTCTAGTTCTTGGGCAGCAACATATCTGCTCCCTCGGTTTCTGTTTTGGGTGTTTGCAATCTGATATTCCTCTTTTTTCTAACACAATTGTCACATGAAGTTTTTCTTAAAAAGCATTGGTGAATTCCATCGCTTATTAATACATAAATATCTACCCGGATTTGAGATGAAGTAGAAATGATTGATAATTTAGAAGGGATAATTTCATTATCAGGATCAACAAACAAAATGCCCTGTAATCCAGTTATCTAGCATCTAGTTAGAGTGCAATATTTATTGCTTCCGGTATAGCAAGTTTGAGCTCCTTTCAAGTACTGGGTTGTGCACCTGTGCAAAGGTTATTATCAAAGATTGTCAAGCCCTACCTGTGGAATCACAATTGCCAGATTCAAGACACCCATAGATAAGCCTGCAATGCAGTTCATTGATCCGTCAGCTGATAACTTCCTTTCCAAGATAGGCAGGTAAAAACAATGCATGAAGAAAGGAGCAGTGTTCAGATAAGGAGAAATGAAGAGGAAAGCGCAAAATATACCTTGACCCAGCCCTAGAGATTCGATCCGAGAAGAAATCATTGCATAGGGAACACTGTATGTAATCTGCAGCAAAAGTAAAGAAATACATCAGGGGAAATAAGTAATCCAAAAGCCTGATGAGAAACACCCATGAGTGTTCTGTCACAAGTTAATGATCTAATCTCTACAAGTTGTGGACCTCGAGCTCTTAGCTAAATATACATTAAGAAACTACAATAAGTATGCTCCCACTTCTATTTTTTATAAACAACTTTTCTCCCTTTCACTTGCTCTTTGAGACACAGATTTACATCCAAAAGTCACTTATAATCTAACAATCAAACAAACCCGAATCAGAGAAACTTACAGCCAAGGGAATGCCGAGAATCAAAAAGACGACCAACCCAGCAATAACAGCACCATTTGGTGGAAGACCTTGGCCAAATGAGTCTGACTGGCTCACCACAAATGCTATCACAAGCATTGCAACAAAGCACATTGACATAAGAATATTTGCAACACCCCATACAATCCCAGCTCCCCACTTTCTGCACAGCTTCTCCATCAAAAGTGAAGTTATCCCAAGAGCCACCGAATTCAGCATGAGACCAAATGCACCCATTCTAACCCCTAAGTTATAGTTTTCGCCTTCATTTGGCTCCCCACCATAAATCTCTCTACCCATCCAATCAGTATCAAAGAGGAGAAATGGGAACCATCCAATCCATGTGAGAGCGGTAACTGATAGGATTAGCCAAATAGATCCTGACAGATACCGGAACGTACCAAACAGTTCCCAGAGGAAGGCCTCTTCAGCAGAACCCGAATGCTCAGAATCTTCAGAGACGACTTTAGAGTTGTCATGGGGATTGTAAGGCACTTCCTCTGCAGCTGACACACACACACATGTAGTCGCTACAATGAACGCAATATCAATGAAAAATGCAGACTTTAGGTTTGCACAATTGACAGTGCACGCCTTTGTCACTGTGAATCGAAAAATTGAGTACCAGCCACTATACGCTCCTGTGGCAAATCCAAGAACGTTACCAATAGCCATGAACAATGAGAAATATGCATTTGCCACTCTGTTCCTCCTGTGATCCTTTCCTAACAAAAGAATTTAGAAAGAAAAATAAGGTGTGATCTCGAGTTGTAAGTGAATAATGAATCTCAGTAGTGATAACATTATGTGCAATTTAACTAGAACACAGAATTTGTGCAGCTATAAAATTCCATCTACTTCACAATTCAGAAAAGATGTAGCGTCATCTATACATGATATCAATATCTCATCTAGTAAAACAAAAATGTGCATGCATGACAGTCTTGAACAGAATTTGAGCTATCCTTAAAACAAAACTTTCTTAATATTGCCTAATTTATATTTCTAATGAATGATTGGGCCATCAGAAGCACTGGTTTGATATGCATTCAACTGTCACATATTCATGGTTAAAACATCAGCTATACCATTCTCGAGAGTCTCGACTTTGCATTTATTTGGGGAAGTCACCCTCTAAGCTCTCTAATTAATCCTATCTGTTTCTTCAAATCACCAAAAAGTCAGAATCGAGAAGTTACACATTCAAGATGTTCGATCGCCGGTCTAACACCCATTGACAATCAAAGACTGTCCCAGGGGCAAAACTGTCCTATATCACATGATAATCACAAGGAAAATGAAAAGGACATTTCCTCCATTTTAAAACAACTTCCATCAATAATGAATCAAAGGAGTATAATAAAAGAGCAGAGTGCATAATTGATTGCCAACAAAAGTCATGCGCTTCCAATAAAAAAATACAAACAATCATTCTCCCAAGAAAACAAAACTTCACCAACAAAATTCCAAACTCCACCACCCAAATTTCCCCTATCAAACAAAACAAAACATAGAACAAAATCAAAAGAGGATACCTGTAAGATCAGCAAGCAGGGCTCTACAGGGCCCCTGCGTAGTGTTATTAGCGACATCCAGCAACCAAAACCCTAAAACAAACGCCACAACCGCCATAGGCCGCTTTTCCTCGCCTCTATCGCCGAGCAAGTAACCGATGTCCGCCGAGTGCCCCACTATCAGCACGGAGACGATTATCATCGCAGCTCCAGCGACGATAAATGGTCGCCGGCGACCGAATCGGCTGGTGCACCGATCGCTCATGTGGCCAACCAATGGCTGAACCAGGAATCCCGAGAGAGGCCCGCATAGCCACACGACGCTCGCCCAAGCGTGAGGAATTCCAAGCTCCTGCACGTATGGCGTCAGCAACGAGAGCTGTAGCGCCCATCCGAACTGGATCCCGCAAGCTACTGACGTTACTCGCAACAGCCTTTTCAGGGGGACTCGGTTCCGGGCAACCTCCGACAACGGGAGTGGATGAGTATGCTTCTTGAGTTCCTTTGGAGGAGCTTTAGGACGATGGGGGTGACGACGGCGATCGGAATCGGCGATTAGTGGTGACCGATCTTGCTCAACTTGGATAATTTCGCCTGTTGATGTGTCTGATTTTTGTTGGGGTTTTGGATTTAGAATATTCGAATTTTCTTCCATTTTAAGAAGAAAGAGGGGGAATTGATCGCGTGTTATCTGTGGAGAGTGAGGTGGCCGATGATTATGGCGAGTGGTTTTGGATTTGGAGAGGTCTGTGAGGTTACGTGAAATGGAATGAGGGAGTTGCTTTTGTATTTTGATTAAATTGCAAGAAAGGATTTAGAATTATTAATCACATTTGAGGGTGTAATTATTGGACATAAGAAGGGGCAAGGTATTTATTGTCGGGTCTTTTTCTTTCAATTGATAGTCAGCCAGGTCAAGCCCAGGCGTAAAGTGTGAATTATTATTTTCCTATAGAGCACCAAGGATTTATGCTGTTGATATTTATCATGTAAAATATATTATTATATTGACTATTCATTAATTATAAAGGAAAAATAACTTAAATTAATAGCAACGATAAATTCAAAATAAATCAAATTTAAAAATTACTATGAACGATACAATCTATCAATGGATTTATCAAAAATAAAATGTTTTATGTTTTGACAAAAATCCTACATCCAGCGATGATATGGCAATATGATTATTACATGTTATTAAAAAAATCAGTGTAATTCCCGTGTCAAGGCACGGGTATAATTTAAATTTAATGAATAATTTTTTTTAAAAAAATGATGTATCATAAAGTCTTAATTAATTAACTCAAAGAGAAGTTTAAAATTTAAAATTAAACTAACAATATATTTCAATCAACAATAAAAAAGACTAATTTAAACAATATTATATATTATAATTTTGCGTCTCGTATACAATACAAAAGTGTGAAACTAAATTGATTCTATTAGACCATTTTTGAAGATGGTAAAGTGAAATAATTTTTTTTTCAAGAAATTAAAATAAATTATAATTAAAATATAAACTTTAATATATAATACTTTAAAATTTTTAATTAAAAAAGATAATAGGTAGTTTTTTAAATTGTCTTGGAAAAAATGTAACACTTATAATATATTTGTTGATTTAGTTATTATTTTCTAATTAATATAGGAACTATATATTTGCATGTTAAATATAAAATAATAAATTATCTAATAATCTTATAAATAAAAGTAAATAAACAATTTTCAAAAATAATGAATAAGAATATCTTAAAAACATGTTTTTTTTTTGAATCTCAAAAATATGTTGAAGATTGTGATAAGTATATGAATGGAAACAATATGTTAATGTTTATTTTAGTTTATCAAAATTCAAAAATCTAAGAAAATGACATGTGGCAAAAAAATCTTTGAGGAAGCACACATGAAAGTAAATGTTTTGGCTTTAATAGTAGTATATAGACATATAGATTGTGATGTCACACAGAATTTTACTTTTAAAAATTAAAATAATATATTTAATATGCTAAAAATCTAAATAAAGTAGTTTTTAAATTTTAAAAATATTGGTTTTTAAGAAAAAAAATCAGAATTTTTTTAATCATATAAAATTTCAATTTTTAAAATTAATTTTTTTAAAAACATAATCGATTTTTTAATTCTCATATTTATAATTAGGGGTTGGTTCTGGTACATAGGGTTGTTGCAGTGCAGTCTTACAAAGTAATATGGGTCGTGGATTCAATTGATCCAATGCTTTAGATTAGTTCACGTCATTTAATGAATTTTGGAGAGTACAGTGACATTTTTGTAATCATAGGAAGTTCAAGCGACATTTTTGTCATTTTGAAAATCTGTTTTTTTTAAGGGGACGCGGTGACATTTTTATAATTTTCATGAGATAACTTTAATAGTTATTATCTCAATTCAGAGTTTCAATTCATTTTCTTCAATAGTATACACTATTAGTCTCATATTTTATGTAGTTAGTTCATGTATTATTTGTTAATTTGATAGATATGTTTTTATGCATATTGTTACTGGTACATGTTTGAACTAACAAAACACAATGTTTGAACTAAAAATACACAATATTTAAATCAATGATACACAAATTTGAACTAACTATAGCATTTTTGTAATTTTTATAAGAAAATTGTAACAATTATTATCTCAATTCACAGTTTTTGTTCAATTCGTTCAAAATTATGCACTATAAGTTCTAATATTTTCTATAGTTAATTCAAGCATTATTTTGTTAATTTAGTAGTTATGTTTTTATTCATGTTTTTTTTTCTTGAACTAATAAAATACAATGTTTGAACTATAATACACAATGTTCGAACTAATTATACCCGAATTTTGAACTTATATTATAAAATTTCATAATTTTAGTTCATTTGTTCAAAAGTATACACTATGTGATAACCGAAAACTTCAAGAAAATAATTCTTTTAATGATATTAGTTAATTTTAACTTCGTTTGTGAAACCGAATCGAATACGAAGAAATAAATCAAACGGATCCAAACCCGATTGAGTGGTTTGACCCAAACCGAACCACTTCTTTTTATTCCTTTGACCGGCCGAGTGGGCCAAGCCCTCTCTTACCTTTCCTTGTTTTTAGCCTGTTACTTACCGGCCCAACTCCTTCTTTGACTTCGCGCGGCCCAATTTCTTTCCCTCCTTTGCATCGGCCCAGATGTTCCAACGCAACAGAGCAGCTCTCGTCATCTTCCTCCGTAAACGGTTGGCGTCCAGGCGTTATGGAAACATTGAAGACACGTTACACGGGGGAGTTATGATGTCATTGAAGGCATTGACCGGGATGACACTACTGAGCACTCTCACCCTCTCAGCCTAACCCCTCCAACACTAACGATCACCAAACCCCCTCCCCACGCTAGTTTTCGACGACCAAAAATCAATCCCGCTTCTCTCGTGCCCCTTGTCTAGTGAAGAACACCGCCGACTCCATCACCCTCCGACAAAACCAAGGTCAGTCACCTCTTTCCCTCCGTCCTCTCCTACTCTACCGGAGCCTAACTCCTTCCCCTTTACACTCCTGCACCGGTAACCGACTCCATGTCTCACCTAATCAAACATAATTCAAGCCATAAATAAATCTCTATCCACCCTAGAATCACTATGATTCTAGCCAACAATCAACATAACAAAATTTGGAAATAAAATGGAAAAAAAAAACAAGCAATTCATGGTAAACTTAGTAGATTAATCTTCAAATATTCAGCAAAACGAAGTACCAAACATCTACAAGTTTTCTTCACTGAAATCCCAGAAAATAGTGTTTTTATGTACAAAATCAACGAGAGGAATAATGGAGAAGAAGAAGAAGATTGAGAGCTCAATGGAGAAGATAAGGTAAGATCTCAAGGTGACCAACCTCAGTCAACCCCCATCACAAGGCTTGCAAGTCCTCTCTTATACACAAAGTCAGAAAAGCAAGGTCGGAATTCTGAAAAGTGAGTTGAAAAGCTGCAGAGAGGAAATCTCGGCCTGAAACCTCACTTGAGATTTGGGGTGTCGAGGCCGAGATTTCATTCTTTTCCACATCGCGGCCGATATTCCACCTGTGGTTGCATTCGACATATCCCATCTCGGCCTTTATTGTATCTTAATTCAAATCTCGGCCGAGGGATATGTATGTGTACCCTAGATTTCTCCTTAGTCCCTTGTTTTCTTCTTTGCTCGATTCCTTGCCTTTCCTCCTCACATGTGGGCTCGTTCATGGCTCTTGTAGCATGCTCCACCTTGAGGTTTGATCCTCATATGCGGCGTTTAGGTCCGAAAAACGTCAAATTACCTACAAAAACCACCAAGGCATGTGTAGACATCTATACGTGCAAAGCCAACCAAAACAAGTTTAAATGACACAATACTAAGGTTTATTCATGTTGAAACAAGGGGAAATCTATCTAAATGCATGCCTAAACTAAGGCAATAAACCATGTTATCATGTACCAACAATAGACTGCATTTTAACATCTTCCATATTTTCAGCCTCTTGTACTCCCTCATCACCGTATGTTAGCCCAGTTATCTCTTGAAACTCACTCAATCCAAAACGGATTAAGATATTGTTGATACCGAACCGCATTGAGTGGTTTCTCGCGTTGATCTTTTCCCTCATCAAAATAAAATGTATCAGTTGGTTGGACAACTTTAACTTGGTGCTCATTTCAATTATATGCCGGAAAACACTTGATTTTAGTATGTCTTTGTTAGCTTGAGACATCTGAGATAAAATATGAGGGATGAGAAGTATCCAATTGTAATAATTTATTCGGGTGGAGATATTTTTTTTTCTGTTTCAGACCACTTATATGTGAACTGAAAAATAAAAGCCAAGCAGATTTGACAGTTAGTAAGCAACTACACATAACTAGAAGCTATTATCAAACTAAAGAAGCCTTTAAACACATATAGTTTAACAAAAAACACGAATGTAAATAGTAAAAAGCCTTATGTAATTGCGTATACACAAAATTATAACTACATAAAACAACATACATAATATTGACACAAATAGTATATGAGTCTTTCTACAAATGACTATAAAACAACATACAATATAAAACACTTATAAGTATACACATATATACCTCTTGTGGTGGAGCCACATCTTGACTTTAGGAGTTCTCTGGGATGGCTTAACTGCAATTTGCTTTGTGCGACCCATTTTGAATACTACACAAGTTACATACTGTTAAAAATCTTTCATAAATAAAGTAATTTCAAGGAAAATATTAACCTAACATACAAAGCATAATATAGATCGATTTTCACTAAACAAAGCCCAAACAAGATGCTTAAAAAAACTCATGCAGATCCACAAAACCACGGCCTAATATGTCTACACATTAATCATCCAATAATCAAACCACAACCTAATATGCGTACATATGGAACCTCCAATAACCAAAACTAAAGGGAAAATAAAAAAACAAGTATAAATTATACCTAAACGAACTATACAAAAGTCTCAACAAACACTTGCAAATGAACAAAACCACAACCTACAATGTCTACACAAGGAACCTCCAAAAACCGAAAACCACAGCGTAATCTTTCGTACACTTTCTACGCAATGCAACTCCAAAAACCGAAACTCAACAAGAAACAGGTAAAACAAGTACAAAATAGACTTAAATACAAAGAATCGAGAAGAGTAGGTTACGAACCAGTTGCGATTTCGTCAGAACTTCGAAGAAGAATATCGTCGACAAACCGAGAGAAGACAATAACGATTGGGAGGAAGGGAAGAGAGATTGTGAGCGACTGAGACTGTGAGCGAGCTTTTTCTCCTTCGAAAATTCTGCTTTAACGCAGAGAGGAAGAAGAATCGGCAGGGAAGGTTTCAGTACCTGTGATGATTCGGAATGCTTTTGCCGCCTAACGAGAAGACTGATGGCCAATAATTGGGCTCTGTTACGGGATATGAATATTGATCCGTTTCCTCCTTTACTTACGGGATTATAGCCCACTTTCGTTTATTTCATTTTAAAATACAAAATACCACCCTTGCCCTTTAAACACATTAAAACTACAAATGTTAGCCGGCCCATTTAACTTTATTTTTAATAAGAGATTGATAGGGGCCTATTTAGTATTCCAAGTACAATAAAGACCTTACGTGTCCAATCTTCTTAACTTTTTTAGGTATAACTAGTTTAGATCATGTGCCATGCACGGGTATTTATAATATATATAGGGTTGATTAGGGTGAATAGACATTTTGTTAAAAAGAACGCATTTTAAAAAGATTATTCGTTAATAAAAGTGATTCATATATAATCTGATTTAAATCATGTAATTGAGAATATAATTTAACCGTAAGGAGGCTGAAATTCTAAAAAAAAGAAAGATACAATATAATGAAGATCTAACTTGTTAAGGAAGATAAAAATGCACCAAAATATATAAATCGTTTAAACAAAAGTTAAGCTTAACTTAAATCGAATTTTTTTAAAAAAAGGGATTAATTTAAAATATTTAATGTTAACAATTCTTTGAAAAAACAATATTGGATATACATTGGAGATTTGTAACAAATTTAAAATTTTCAATATGAATTGATTTTGGTTGAAAACTGTAAACAATTATTTACTTATTTAAAAATTTTCTAATATAAATAATGGCAATTTATTAATATATTGGAATTTGGATTCAAAAATAGATAATATTAATTTGGTTTTAAATTAAAAAACTTACAAATAGATAATATCAAAATTGATAGTAATAAAATAAATACTTTTTTAACAAGTTAAGATTTACGTATAATTTTAAAAAGAGGGGCAATTTAGTAATATATTGTTATTTGGTCGAGATACTGAAACTTTAGAGTGTCACGTCAGCAATCCGTAGGCTACTTTAGTATATAAATATATAGATAATGTATAATCAAGAAAGTGAAAAAAATGAATTTTAAAGTATTTATTTGTTAATTAATAATTAAAAATTAACAAATAAAAACTTTAAGAATCTGGTCTTTAAATTTAACAACTTTAATAATTAAGAATAAGGTTTTAAAATATATATTTTTAGGGAGTGTCAATTTAGTAATATATGGTGATTTGACTGAAATCCTGAAACCTTAGAGCCAGCAATCCGTAGACTACTTTAGTTATATTTATTTTAGACATAATTACTTGGAATTGTTTCCTTCAAAAGAGTTTCTTATAAATAAATTTTATGGGGAGATAACGCAACGTGTTTGACCACAAATAATGAGATATATTTTTATCTTATAAGTATTAAGGGAGAGACCCTTATTGCCACGTATCAGCACCAAAACTCCCGAAGCCCCAAATTTTTTTAAAATAAATTAATTTAAATAAATAATTTTAAATCAGAATTTTTTTTAAAAATAATTCATATCATCTAACCGAATCTTAAGATTTAAGCAAAATTTAATTTGATTCTATATTTTTTTACAAATAAATCCGAAATGTAATTTTAGTCTTTTACGTATTATCGGTCTAAAATTTATATATTTAATTTAACCTCATTATTTTGTTAATCAGATAAAAAAAAACGTTTGCTAACACAATTAATATAATATGAAAAAAAAACAAAAAAGATTTGATAAACATTTACGAACAAAATATTTGTAAAAGAATATTAAAAAAAAATAAAAAATAAACGTAATTTCACTCATATCACAATATCGTTTACAAGGATTGATTGTATGCTACAAGAAATACACTTGAAAAGTATAATAAATAGGTGAATTCATTTTTCGTATCCTCGTATATTAGATTATTTATAATAATATATACATATTAAACCTCAATCACGCACAATGTGCGGGTATTACACTAGTTATTAATTATAAAGAAGACTAAAGATGAAGTTTAAACTACCATTTCTTACTTTTGTTTAGCATTTAATCATTATATTACAGTGTAAATTTTTTCATATCAGTAAAATCTTACCTCATAGAAAATTCAAGATTGTGCTTTTTTTTTTTAACAAATTATGTCTCAAATTTATGTATTGTGCTTTTTTTATTTATTTCAAATTATGTCTCAAATTTATGTAATCAAGCACGCTCTCTTTCTATTAAAATAAATATTTAAAATAAGTATTTATTTTAAATTTTAAGAGATATAAAATTAAAATACATTTTATCTCAATTAATATAAAGCAATTATTTAATATCAAATCTGTATTCTAAACCAATATTTATAATTAAATCACATCAAATTAGAACATTCGATCTTAACTTATCAAATAATTCCTAAAATATTATAATTTATACAATAAATTATATATTAGAAGCTAAATCGTTTAAAACAACTTATACGTAGGATGGTGATTTTTTAAATAATTTTTGTCTCATTTAATGTATGTAATCAAGTACTCTCTTCCTATCAAATGTGTATTTAAAATCAATATTTATGTTAAAATTTAACCTATATGTAAAATTAAATTTTAATTAATATTATCTAAACTAATATAATCTAATTACACCCCCTTAAGGAATATGATATGTGACTTTATGGACAAGGTACAAGATATAACAAATAATGTAGAATAATAAAGTTTTTAGGTAACATACATTAAGATACATATATTTCATGTTTAATTTGATATAATGAAGATTCATTGTATAATTTATTACTTACAAATCAATATTATCAAACAACCATAATTGATTTTGCAATTATATCAATTATAATTTCTCTTTCTTTTTTTCATATTCATACTTCCTCACAAATAATTAAGGGTTCATTGCAAAGATAGAGATAGTGGAATGTGTATCATATTATGTGTACACCATTTATTGGCATTTTGTATTAGTTTTTATGAAAATTTTTAGCATTGCATAGATTTTGTTTTTTCATTGTTATTATTTTTCCACTACACGCGCATACTTTTAAACATAAACATAAATAAACCTTCGACAAAATTGTAATAATAATATACATATATTAAAATTTACTCACATATATAAATCTCTCTCTATATATAAATATTTGTACAATACACGAGTATTAAAGTGGTATATTACAAATGATGGTTGCAAATAAACACCCTGACATTCATCAATCAATTGGGTCATTCTTGTGACTAAATGGGCCTTTTCTTTGTAGGCCCATTCCATAGACTTGGTCACTTGGGGCATGTAATGATAATTGGTGTATAGAATTTTGGCAAAATAGCCAAATTGGGCCGAGTCCAAACAAGAATTCAAGTCCGTTTCAATTAGGACCGATTATTTTGGTCTGGGTTAATTAGGGTTTTTTTTTTTGCCTTTTAAATTGAAGTGTTCGTTTGAGACTGAACCTAAACAACTGATCTAGGCAAATTGGATTTTTCCAACTATGGACAACGAACACCCTAGTTGTATTATGCCTATATAGATTTATATCAAGGTTTAACGCAGGTGTTTTCCTCGTCTGTGCATATGGGTGCACCATGTGTTAGCGTAGATAGATAGATAGATGTGGGATATTCCGTTCTTCACATGTAAGGACTCGAAGTTAAACCGTTTTAAACATGATAAATTATGGTGAATAAGCCTAATGTGAATCCTATATCCAATTCACGGTAGAATTTTATAGTTATATATACTAGGCTAAATTGAGATATTTTCATTTACACAATAAAATATAGATTTTTCCTTATAAAAATGTCTTCAAGTACCCATGATGTAACAAGGATGAGGTTTATTGTTCGGTTTTTATTTTTGTTTATTTTTTATTTTTTTAAATAGAAAGTGATTCGATCACAAAATTGTTCAATTGAGAGTGAAAACAAAGTGAATCGACATACGAACAACCATCATAGCAACAAACCAAGAACCAAATGCCTTACGCACCAACAAGCAAAGTGATATCTAAACACTTTTGTAATAGCGTTGTCGGGCACGCCATATGACGTGAGATGTTTTAGGCTGGTTCGTGTTCTTATATGCATGCAAGCTTTAGATTGAACTATTTCTAGAAGATTTTCTGTTTAAATATAAAACGCCATGACCCAAAGGTAGATAGACAAATTACATCAATAGTTGATTCGTGATTTGTCCCTCGCCAATATCTGTGCTCATGGTGGCTGGTCAGCCCACATAAGTTATAGTCATTAATGGGCCTAAGCCCAAAAACTGTGTAGCCGTGTTTATTGATGTAGGAAGGATTCACTATTGATCTTGACAAGAACAAATGCATGAGGGTGCTTCGAAACCACTCGAATTACGTCCCTTTCGCTACAGGAAAAAAATATTTCAATCATTTGTCAGTCCTATCCAGATGATTTATTATATAATGTAATGTTATCGACATTGTTGTTTTATACGGACATATATATATTATTAAATGCAGACAATTTTGGTGAGTTATAACTTAATAATACAATAATGATGGGTATGAAGATCATCATCCCTTGTACGATAAGTCATTTTGTCAGCTTAGCAATCAACAGTGATTTGTCAATATTAACAAAACCGTTAGTTAATGACAGGGAAAAAAAAAAAAAAAGAGAAAGAAAGAAAGCATTTTTCATGATGACGTATGAAGAACATCATCGACGTCACTCTCATTATGGGGTCCAGTAAAGCAACGGGGGCCCACATCGACCAGGGCCCACCAAAATTTGATATGTAGTGCGAGTAGGCCCACCACTAGTAGTCTACCATGAATTGCCTGATGGTCATTAAGCTTATCATATGTATGGAGCCAATCAAAGCAGCAACAAGCCAACAACAAACAAAACTTAATACTAATAGCCCATAGAAACAAAAAAAAGCAGGGGCTTACTGTATTGCATTCTTATTTCATTTAGATTTGGTAGAATATAAAAGAATATATGTAGATTTCAGGAATATTTAATATAATAGATATAGATTTTACATTCATTCCGAAAATTTGTTTTCTTACTCAACACTAGAATAAGCTATACTATAATAATTCTATCAAAATTTATTGTCGGCCATAAAACCTATGGATAGTATAAATATTTACATCACGTATCAATTCAGAAGTAGTTTTAATAATTTTCTTTTTTAAGTGTTCTTTTTTTGTTTTTTAGATATTCTTCAAGAAAATAATAATTGTATATCTTATTATTAGATTTTAGCCTATAATAAATATTTTTAAAATTTTTAAGTAAAAACTTTATTTATTAAATATGTAAAAATAACTAATTAAAAACAATAATAATAAAGAACTATAACATTAAATATTTATTGTTAGAAATGAAAGCAAATCACATAAGTAAACGTTAAACTAGTTATCAACACATACGGTACAATAACTACAAATGTAGTAAGGTAGGACACAATATTAATCGCAAAGTAATTTACGGAAAAATTATATTTCGGGTTGTTTGATTTGACCCAAAAATACAGTTTTAAAGAATTAAATTCTCAAAACATACTATGGAAATTGTATTTGGGGATTAAAAAACATAATTACAATAAGTAGCAAGTTCTTTTTGTAGTATTTGATTAAAATATGTAATATTAGTTCAAATATTATTTGTAATAATTTGTACATTTTTTACATGAAAAACTTATAACCATTACTTTATTAGTTAAAGTATTTGTTTGATTCATTTAAAATTTGTACAATACTAATTCAAATATTTTTAATTATTGGTCCATGTTTTTCCTGTTTTTCCCCCCTTAATTTATTAGTTATATTTTATGCATTTTTTTAGTTATACATATTTAAACTAATAAAACACCATATTGAACTCAATGTTCAAACTAATATAATAGAAATTATGAACTAATATTATAAATTTTAAAAATACATAATATTAGAATTTTTATAAAAATTGTCAAAAATACATTAAAATATTATTTAAATATATATATTTCTTTAATATACCTACCAAAATACAATGAATGACCTAATAATTTAAATATTTGAATTAATGGAACAATTTATGTTTTTTAAAATATAACTATAAAAAAATATATTAAAATATGACATAACAATACAAATTTGTTTCATATTTGAACTGTTAGCATACAAAAATTATAATTATTATGAATTTTTTTCTGAAAAATATTCCAAGAAAAGATGATATTTTTTACTATTACAATGTCCTCTTAGCTAATTATTGCATGTGTTTGTGATTTTTAAATTTTTTGAATATTTATTTTATATTTTACCAACAAACAATGTATTTATTCATATATCGATTAAAAAAAGAGTTTTATTTAAATCACTCTCAAAAATTCAACGAATACTTTGTATGAATTTGGGTGAAGGGAGAATATTTGGCAATGATCACGTGTATATATTTTAATATCTGGAAATCTCTTTTTCGGAAATTCGATACGAGTTGATCGGGTTCAACCAAATCAAACCGGATCCAAATCGGTTTGTATTCTTTCCACTCATATTTGTCATTATGTGCATTCTAGTAAAAAAAAAAAAAAACTCCCCTCCTCTCCTCACTTGATATTTTTGTGAGTATATTTACCTATTTTATGCGAAATTTTTGTCTCCTTTAGACATACATAATATGCATATTTTTGACCTTATCGTTACACCCTTTCCTTAGTTGCTTAACCTTTATAAAATACCTAATACTACCTAGTCACACTCACACACTTCCCTTTTATTACCTTACTAGGAGAGATGCGCGTGCTGCGCACGCGCACCGTTGATTCAAACGGTAAATTTACAACGTTGGTTAGTTCAGAAACTGACACAAATAATCTGAGTGAGAATACATAAACACAGTTGTATAGAGTGATTCAATATATGCTATGGAGGCCTCTCTTTCCAGAAAAGATACTTCAGGCAGCATATATGAAGAGTAAGCCATGAGAATCATCAAAGTTGCCAATATCTTTAATGTCAAAAAATATATTCACTTTTCAACCGCTTCCTCAAAGTTGAACGTATTTCTGAGTTAAACACTATCCCGATTGATCAATGTTCTCATATCGAAGGCACAATCAATGTTCTCATATCGAAGGCACATCAGTCAGTAGCTCCATGAACTCCATAATCATTTCATTTATGGTGAGGAAGCTAATAGAGGAAGCACTAATCGGTTGCAATTTCAGCTCTTGCTCGTCGGCCATACTTCCTTCTTCCGCCACTGTCTTCCACTGTTGTAGGGAGAATGCTTCATCTTCTCGTATTCCTCCTCGCTGTCTCTCTCTCTTCGACGATTTCTGCACCCTTAGAATTCAAAACCCTAGACATTTTGCGGTTCAGGTGGAAAATCGATCTACATCACCTTCAATTTCCAGGTTTTCTTAGTTCTTTTTTTCCTTCTCTGCCCCAATCTCCGAACATCCGAAGTCTTTGAACCAAGGAAAGCAACTACAGGTCCTCAAAACTTTGAGGAGCAGCCATGGGTAAGTGTTTCATTGTTTCACTGAAGCTTAAACTTTCTCATCAGTGAGTATCGTTTTGATTCTTTTGCTTCGATTTTCTTATTTTTTTTAATTTTTTTTTTCACGTGGGGAAGATGATCTTTATTATCTAAAAGTGGAAAAATTAATTACATCGAGCTAGAGGGGAGACGGGCAACAAGCTGCGCCGCCAACCCTTTTTGAATTGCAAAACCGATTCTCTTAAAAACAACATTTGATGACCTAGGAGACATAACGTTACCGTGTAAGACCCGTTGCACCCTCTTAAGAACCTCAACAGCATCGGGCGCAAGAAAACCAAAAGTGTCAAAAGCAAACGGAAGAAACACATGTTGGTTTTCAATACAAGCCCTCTCATGTTTAGCCACCTTAGCAGAAGCTGCATTAAGTGCCGCCTTACCCACCACAAAAGGCCCATTGCCTAAACTAACCAGTGGAGAAACCCCTGTCACATGAATACAAGCATGTTTTCCACCCATCCATCCAAACACTAAGATGTCCGCCGGCCTCAACGTAGATCTTCCCTCACGTGGATCAGTCAAGAAGGTCACAGGAGCCTCCTTCTTAACTGAAACCCCCGCTCTCCTAAACACGTCGCATAAAACATCACGGACAAGATCATGTCGATATTTGAAGCCCGGAAGCTCTTTACAATGAACAGCATGCTCCCCAAAAACATCTAAATGCTTACGACAGTTGGGCATATGACAAGTCCCATCAACTGGATAAAGTTGAATCATCAGGCGATACTTAAGGACCGAGCGATACTCAACCGGGGACATACACTGCCCAAGCCCATCAATGGGTATGGCAAGAAGGAAATCTTGGCTATGCGCTGATTGGAGGCACTTAAAAACCGCTTTCTGTCTCGAGGTCAAATTGAAGGCAACTTCCATCTCTTGTACAATCTTACCGAAAAGAGCACTCGCCAAAACCTGTTGGGCTTTACGGGGGACGGTGTTCTTGATAGTAAAAATAGAAAGAACTTTGCCATAAATCTCATGCTTGCCATAATCGAGTTATATGTCTCTAATTGAACGTTTGAATGAAGCTGGAATGGTTGGTTAAATGTTGAGAAGATCCAAGACATGGTTTGAAGTCCATGCATTATCGATCCTACTGAACTATCTAAATTTGTGAGCCTTTTAGGCAATGCTAAGATTGTGAGCCTTTTAGGCATCCTAACAATGATCTTTATGAAGGCACAACTTCAGTGCATGATTTCTAAATTTTTATTAAGGTGCTTCTTGATAACCTTCAAAACCTCTTTTATTTGCCTGCTATTTCCCAACAACAATAAGCAATAGAGAATTAGAAAAAATGTCATCATCTAAAGTAATGAACAAAACACAGTGAAGATCATATTGACAATATCATCAAGATGATCAACATCCCAAAAGGTAAGCATCATACCAGGACCAAGTGCAACCAACAACTCACATCACCTTTAATTCTTCAGCGAATGTTCCACTTGTTTCCAAGGTGAAAGCAGATCTGAGCCAAGGAAGCCACAACCCACAAGGGTCAAGAAATAGGATGAAACTGCAAGTATAACATAACATATATTATGCTGTTAATTAATAATGGATAACATTAAAATTTATAAAAAAATTAACTATAACAAACAATAGTATGAGGATATGACATTTCAAACTAATACAATATACTGGATAGAACCTTATAGTGACAAATATGAAATGATTTCTACAACAATACACAATACTTACCGGTTTCTGGCGTTGATTCATAACTGTAAGCTTATGCCTTTCAAACTTATTCCTTCTCCCTCCTTTCCTTAGCTGCACATACCAAAATTAATTATAGAAAATAAAACAAAAAAAATTATCAATCAAATTCTCTTCTCCTTTCTTGGTACAACACGTGTTAAAATGAAATCAAATGCATACACCAGGTGAGCACAGAAAATGGTTCAGACCTGCAAGAGTTCTTTTTCTCGAGATGCCTTCCATTGTCGAAATTGCTCTGCTTCTTGTTTGATTTTATTTTGTAATTGTACCTAAAGTTTAATAAGTTAAGTTTATGCAGTAACAACTCAATTGAAAATTGTCTTATGAATGTGGAAATTAACAAAACCATTTGAGACTTGATGAGTTGTATTTCCTCTTGCAAGCGCTTTGCTGCTTCCTCGCTTTTCTGCTTCTCCTTCATCAGCTGAACATGATTCTCTTCTTTCCTTTTAAGCTCAACAATCTGTATGTTTTGTGCAACAACAAAAAAACATATTACTCAAGGTAACAATGTCATAGTAATATAATATAATATAATGTATCAATGCTAGTGTTGTAGCTGTAGATGCTTAATAACATCGTCATTGACAGATGCAAGAAGTTGCACAAACTTGGGGACAACACCATGCTCAATGACAACTTTGGTATGTTCTGAAGTTCCAGATGCCACATTGGTCAAAGCCCAGGCTATCTCAAACTGAAAAGCAAAGCTCATTACTATAACCCACTTGGATATTATCAAATTTTCACAACTCAAATTCTTAGGGGAGGGAAAAGTACCTGTAGTTGAGGTAAATCATGCCTATTAAGAAACTCAACAGACCTAGGAATTACACCAGCCTTGATAACCTCATCAATGGGTGGACAACACTCTACACAAGAATAAATATCAAATCACATTCCATGGTCAAAGTATTTGGGTTAGTGATTAAACAGTGGTTAATTAACAGCTATATCACAAGCAAACAAAACCAACCACATTAGGGAAGATCATGTAAACATGAAAATATCAAAAATGCGAGCATGAATTGTGATATTTCATGATATTCATCCAAAGAATAAGGGAAGATTTAAAATTTATAACTTATGAATGCTAAAATATATATGTCAAGTTACAGGTATAAAAGATTAAGAAAAGATTAAACCCAACATACTAATAAACCGTGTTGGCATCTAACTAAACATAATCAATTTTCTTTCATGGGCAAATAATA
The DNA here is from genome assembly GCA_002319775.1 of Fagopyrum tataricum. Taxonomy (NCBI): domain Eukaryota; kingdom Viridiplantae; phylum Streptophyta; class Magnoliopsida; order Caryophyllales; family Polygonaceae; genus Fagopyrum; species Fagopyrum tataricum. The sequence goes on along the minus strand of CM008279.1, from coordinate 33,916,915 downwards.
TGCTTATTTGAAGATTAAAGACAAATAGAGACTCCAAATTTCAAACATACATCAGATCCAAATTGACAAAAGCAGTGAAAAATACAAACTTGAAGAGCAACTCGAAAACACATACTTGATACCCAAATCAATGTTTTCATGGATACCAAATCCAAAGCAGTCAGTGTCACTGAAGTTAGGCCTCAACAACTCGTATTCCTTGACCTTCAAACCACTCTCAAGAAGTTGCATTGCCTTGTCTCCCCTAACGGTGACATAGCAAGCAATCTTCTCGTTCCGCCTGATACCGAAAGATCGAACATTGTACCTCGCTGTCAAAACAATTTGTATTAGCGTTAGATTTATGCAAATTTTGAAAAAATAAAGCAAGAAAGAAAGCAGAAAGTGTTGAAGCTTATATTACCCTTGGAGAATATTGGGGTTTGACCACTGAGTCGCTCCAAAACCTAAATCAAATTCAAACGCGAGCAAATAAAAAACAGAACAACATAAATCCAAGGGGCTAGGCCATGCATAAGCCGAATTAGATACGAATAAAGAAGAAAGGAATAGTGATATGAGATAGTGACATTAGAAGCACTGGTGAGACGATCTCCACTTTCTCCTGAGAACAAGCTTCTGGACGATGTTGATGTCACGCATGGGGTTCGACAACTTCTTGTCCTTGTTCGCCTCGCCATCGAGTTCTAGTTTTTTTGCAGGAGTGACCAAGGATAGTGAAGATCTTGCTCCGATTTAATTTGACGTTGGTCAATCAAGGAGTATGAAGCGGTTGAAGAACCCGAAGCTCCAGTCATCGGAAAAGAGAGGCTGTAATCGAAGAAAGTAGACGAGATAAGAATAGGAAACCCTAAAAAATAAATTGTCACAAATCTAGAGCTTGAGAGGCTAAAACGATGAAAGAAAGGAGAGAGGAGGTTTAAAAGCTTACCTTAGAGCCCGGAGTTGGTGAAGAAGGAGTCGATTCATTCTGACGAAGGAGGCGAGGGAGTAGGAATCCGGCGCTGCAAGGGAAGAAACAAAATACCAACAATGGAGATTCCGGAGAGTACAACAACAATTAAGGTTCAAGTAAAAGTAATTGAAAATCACCTTATCTAGTTTAGAGAGAGCCGGGAGCGAGAGCAAGAGTGAGAGCGAGAGCGATGGAAGAGGCGAGAGGCGGAGAGGAAACCGTTGAAAGACTCCACAGTAGTAAAGAGAAGAGGCGGTCATCCAACCTTGAAAAGAGGGAGAAGAGAAAAGTCGACATGTTGAAACAATAAGTGCATGAGTCATCCAACCCTAATGCAAGGGTAATTTTGGATAAGAGAATTTTAATAGAAGGGTAAGAGTGGAAATTAACTGTACTAAGGGAGGGTTCTCTCTTTTTAAGAAGTAAGGATTTTGTGTTCTTGTCTACGTGAATAAACAAAAGAAAATGGGGAACGAGTGACAAGTTGCACTGTGGTCTCTAGCTGCTCATTTTCTCTAAGCGTACAAGTTAAGACCTCAATCGTGAACATGAGCAACAAGCAGCGGCACCTCGAAATCTCCCTCACTGTTAAGCCTAGAGAACCAACTCGGGATCTCTCTCTCTTCTCGTGTGAAACCAAAGCAACACCATCAAGGTTTCTTTCTTCTTAAATACAGCTCTCATTTCGAGCCTTATCTACTTCCCCAACAATAGCAACCGAGCTGCCTTTCTCTTCTTCCTTCTCTTCCAAGAACAACACCAGCTCAACTTTCTTCTTCTCTTCCGAGTAGTAACAACAACTCTCTTCTTCGGATCTGAGCAACGAGGGAAACAAGGGCGCACGGGAAAGAAACAAACTTCTCCTTCTTCGGATCTGGGCAGTAACTAGAGATCTGATTACATGATTTATTGGCATAGTTTAGGCATGCATTTAGGTAGATTTTTCCTTTTTCTTAGCATGAATAAGCCTTAGTTTGTGTCATTTTCACTTATTATAGTTTACTTTGCAAGTATAGATGTCTACAGACACTTTTGTGGGTGTTGTTGGTGAAACGGTGAATTTCGGACCTAAACGATGCATTTGAGGACCAAGGCTCGGAGTGGAGCGTGTTATGGAATCCTATATGTGAGGAAGCAAGGCAGGACATCAAGAAAAGGAGCAAACAAAGGTTTTTGAGGAATCTCGGGTGAACAAGAGGAATCCTCGGCCGAGATTTGAATAATATAGTTAATTGTGGACGAGATGCAAGAAGTCGAGAGTAGTCTGGACACTAATCTCGGCCGAGATTGACAAACACCAGACCGAGATTTACAAAAGTTCCAAGATAAAATGAAGACAAGCCTGAATCTCGACCCCGATTCATCCTAAATCTCGCCCGATATTGGTAGAAGGTGTGGCCGAGATTTCTTCTCTACATTTGTCAGATCCACTTTTCATAACTTTTGCACCCTTGCTTTCCTTGGAGATGGAGTATAAAATTGAACTTGTAAGGCTTTTGCCTGGATCCTTTTTATTGGAGCCTCCTCATGTCTTCTTCTTCTTCTCCAGCTTGTTTAAGATCTTAGTTTGTGGAAACATATGTGCTGAATGTTTGGAGAATCCAAGAGATTGAAGTAGTTGGTTATTTCAGACTTTGTATTCTTTGTTATTGAAGATTAATCAACTAAGTTTGTATCTCATTTTCCTTACAATCATTAATACCATGAATAGCTTGTGTTCTTTTCTTTATTTTTCAGATTATTATTGGCTAAAATTCTTTTAATTCTAAGGTAAATGAAAAGTTGTTTATGGCTTGGATGATGATAGTGTAGCTTGCATGTTGTTTAGGCAAAGATATGTGTTAAAACCTAGGGTTGATTGTGTTGAATCCATGTTAGATCTTTTTTAATCTAGCAAACTAAGTTGGAATATAGACTCACCCGGTAATATTCCTCCTTAGATATAGATGAATAATAACTTTAGGTAGTAGAGATGAAAAACCGAACACTCTATTGGATTGTGATGTATTGGTTTACTACTTGAGCTATGCAATTTTATGAGACTTACCCGATAAAGAGTTGCTTGATCCTTAGGTAGAGAAGTCAATATGTGCTGACTTTCCGTTCTTGTTGCCTTGAGACTTACCCGGTAATAGGTAGTTTGGATTGGAATTAGAGTATCTTGAGCCCTCCCACGTGATAGATCCTCAATGCCGTAACATCCTTCCTTCTAGCAATCTTACCAAAGCAATTGCAAGCTAACTCGAGTCCAATGCCACAAACAATGATATTGAAACCTTAGAATCTTTCTTTCTGATTATTTGATATAACCTTGTTGTTTGAGTTTGCTTGATTCACTATTTTGATTCAATTGATCTATGATCAACAATCACCCAAAACCTAACAAAAATATGAATTTTCTAACCCTTCTCCCCCTCCCTCTTTTCCCATCATAGACTTATACTATCTCTTGATCAAAGTGCAAATTAATCCACCATAGTCTTTGTGTTCGACCTTGGAATACTTACCATACTATGAAATGATCCATACACTTAAAACTAAGCACTCATTTTAGAGTGAACAAGATCAACAAGCCTCTCTTCTTCCTTTTTCACCTTCTGCTTATTTAGATACATGAATGAGATCTGAAGCCATAACCCTTCTACCTTGGAACATTTATGTGAATTTCGAACAAACAATAAACAACGATAAACTCTTTTCTAGCCTTTATTTAGGTATTAACCTCGCATCCGATGTGGATGAAATTTTGATATGTTGTTCCTGTACATGTATAGTCCATCTTGTATTCATTTAATATCAATCTAAATTTTAGATCTTTAGATATGAATTTTACAAGTTTGTCTCATAAATTTGTTTTTGTTGTCATGTTATGGGGCATATGTTGTGAGTTTGTTTTTGTTAGGCTAGTCTAAACTTTAACGGTTCATTTTTTGGATGTACTATAGCTGGAATATCCTAGTTGTCATGTATATAATTTGGGGATGATCTAACGATTGAATTATAAGTTATGATTCATTGAAGTAGGGAGCAAATGTATTAAATAAGTTATGATTCATTGAAGTAGGGAGCAAATGTAGTAAATTTTAGTTGAGGTTAGATTGCCAATTTTTGGGTTGATTATTGAACAAGTTAGACATATATTTTATGGTTGTATTTTTTATATGTTGCATATTCGATATCATAGTTTAACATAGTATAAGTTCATGAAGATTCAACGGTTAGATTGTAAGAAAAGGATTAAGTATTTTTGGTAGAAATTCTGGAGTTTTATGGCTAGTGTTACTCGTCAACTTTGGGACAATATTTATATAGGTTAGAGTCGACTTTAACGGTTTAATTTTGGATATGACACAAATGTTGTATTCTAGTTTGTAATAGAGTAAGAATTATTGAGATCCAACGGTTGGATTGCAAGATATAAGTTGTTAATTAGGGTTACACATCCAATTTTATGCGAATTTTTTTTATAATTAGGCTAAGTATAGGATGTGTTGGTTGTGAAGGCAACTTTGAGGATTTTTGTAGAATTGTTGGAATGATTTTTGATGTTCCATTAATTTTGATTAGACAAGAAAGGGCATACTATAGTATTTCCGGGAAGTTTTTCCATGATTTTTACGAGAAGATTAAGGGTAAAAACGGAAAGTCAAATTAAAGTGTTTGGTTATTTTTGCATTGAGAGCAAAATGGTCTCTTGGTATATTTTTGAAACTCATGAAGCTTTTAAAAACTCTTGATGGTTCGATTATCATTTATATCATGTTATTATACTATATTTTGAGATTGAAAATATTTTGGGCCATTTTCGTAGTTTTTAGAATATTGAGGGTCATATTCATAAATTACCTAAAAGTTTGGACTAGTCAAGTAAATTCCAACTAGTCCACTCTTATTATAGAAGTCTTGTTAGGACTTCCATATACATGAGAACTTGTTAATGAGACGCGTTTACTGAATTGACTATGCATTATTTGAGGTCACATACATAAGAGTCCGTAATGTTACAATAGTTAAGCTTTCAACAAATTCAGATAAGTCTCATGGACTTACTTAGCTAGCTTTCCTCGTATTGGTGTGTGTTATGTGAATTGTAATTATAACTTGAATATGACGACGTTGCCATTTTATGAGACCCAAGAGTATGTATAACGAGTCGTGACATCACTATACAACTTTGTCATGAGACTGAGAGGTTCTTTGCGACTAGTCCATTCAGATGTACGCCAAGATGCATTATATCTATTCCCTTTGTTATAAGGGGACGGAGGTGAAGGTCGGGAGACCCTCGTGGCACACAATAAGTTGAATATAGAGTGAATTACCTAATAAAGATAATAACGAGGCTTTGTGTGCAAGCATGTTGTTGTGTTTACTTTCCGCATTGATGTGTGATTGTGCTATTATAGTACATAGTTAATGTCTTGGGATTGTTAGCTAAGTAGCTAACAGTTTTACCGTTATGTTGTTAGATTTCTTGTAGGGTAAGAAAATTGCAGGGTGATCTGGCGCGGATGACCAGCCGTGTCCACCTATTCATATAAATTGGGTGGCCTTTCAGATATTACATTAATATAAAATGGCTCATTTATTTCAAGATATTAATAGTTATATCATACGAGGTTGTCTCATGTTATGCATTCACGACATTATTATTTTAATATGTTTTTCATCTGTTTTATTTACATTTGTGCCTTGTTGTAAGAACTAGTGTTACATATACAGGGAAGTAAATGAGAATTATGTTGTGAATTGCGGTATCTATTAGCATTGACAATAATGATTCTGGTGGTGGATATATATAGTAATTAATTTCATTACCTCCACTCATTTTCCTATCAATAATTGTGTGGAACGGGTTCATCCCTTATCATTTAGTTTTATGAATATTGTTAACTTATTGTCATTTTAGTGATTTTTTTTTCACATGTACACACATTTTAGACTTAAAAAAACAAATAATTTAATTAAAAAATATAAATGCATATAATATGTTATCATAACACAAACGAAAATAAAATTTTGTGATTTTGGACTCAAACATGAAAAAAAAAATTTATAAATATTTTGGTGTATTGCTTGGACTATGTGTGAAGAACCTTCGCTCATCAACTACCCATCATCCGTCTTTTTTGAACCATTTTAAAAAACCGGATAATTCAAATATCCATTAAATACGTGAAAAGTTGATCGATATCATTAAGTACTAGGGAAGCATGATCAACAGTTGATTGGATAAGGGTAAAAGGAGTGTTTTATTAGTTAGGGAGTAATAAACAGTAAGATGCAGATTGTAGAGGTAAAGCTAGGCAGTGCCCTGGAAGAGCAATATATAAACAGTTGATTGATAAGTTGTGCTTATCCTAACACTAACACAGTAACACAAGTGCATTTTATCTTCTAGAAGGTCAATATTCCAAATTAAACTTGTAATGATTCAACTTCCACTGCTGAATCTCAACATGCACCACCAATATATATGTTTGACTAGTCAATCCCCCACGTCTCATTAAATCAGTTTATGTATGCTTATTCTTCATTTTTTTTTTTCATATAACGTATTGATAAAAATTGGAACAATAAAATTTAACCATGGAAAATTCACAAATACGAGGTATCATGTATACTTCGCACTGTATGGCATAACATTTATTTATAAATTTTAAAAAAAAAGTCTAATAATTGTATATAATAAGTTAAAAATATTTAATTATTTATGATAAATATATCATAAATATTTATATATGTTAATCATAATATACTGTATTTGTTAAAATATATATATTTATCATGATTTATATATATATATATATATATATATATATATATATATATAATATTTTAAACATAATTTGTTATTAAATTACTAAAAATAAATGCTAAAATTTAAAATTTTAAAAAATAAAATGTTGTAGGATCATCATATTATAATATTATCCTAAATAAGAAAAGCCTGCAAAAAAAAAAAAGACAACAAATGAATGTTAACAAAGGAAAAATGAAAACAAAAGCTTCGGAAAATAATTTACCTCTGATGTAATTTCAACTTTTTTCTTCGTCTTGCTCATATTAATCTTGTGGTTGTTAACAACTCGGTGTAGCTCCCACAAAGTTTCAAGGTCAAGAATGTTAAGGGTTTCAAGTTGAAGAATGTTAACGTCAAATTGAATTTTTTTTTTCTCGGATTGATGATTTTAGAACGATATCAAAATTTTCGGTTGGCAAATCCGTCATATAGTTCTACGGGGTTTTATTTTTGCTTAGCACTCATTTTCCGTTTGACTGCATCTTTAGCTTTTGACTTCTTAATGGTCGTTGCAATCCCAACAACAGTTTCCCTACCATCAGTTGTCTCTAGAACCGTTTTTGGTCTATAGCTGCATTTGGCAAGCTGATTTTCATTCATAAAAGTCATTGCAATCCTAACAACAATTACCCAAGCTCCCTTAAGTTGTCGCTAGAACCGTTTCTGGTTCACATTGCATTCGGCAAGCTGATTTTTATTTAGAGGAGTCATTGCAATCCGAACAACAGTTTACTTCCCATCGGTTGTCGCTAGAACCATTTCTAGTTCATCACTACATGCCATATAGTGTTGAATCTTGTTGACAAGACAATCTTCTTACGTATCGATCTGGTTTCACACATTAACTTCACAAAGCTTTCTCCATCTTAAGCTTTCTTCTTTTGGTGTCGCTCTCACCGCTCCTCTCCCTCTCTACTGGTGTCTTGTTTTGCCCTAGAGAAATTTGAGGAGGTACCTATTACAAAAAGCGTAAAAACAACACAACCCAATACAATTAATTTAAATTACTTTTAAGCCCTTTTTTTTTCTTTGTTCTTTTGGGCTTGAAGATTATATGGGTTTCATTAGCCCATTTGAACCAATCTGGTTTCACACACTTGTTGACAAATGGTAAAAAGTTGTGTGTTTTTGTTTTCAATATTAAAGATCCATCAAACACTAGGGGGAAAAAAAAGTTTTGAAAACTACAACTTCAAACAATTATGCTCATTTTGTGTGTAAGATATGGTTTCCGAAGCTTTGTCAAAACTTTCTGTGTGTATATATCATCACATGTGAAATTACCAGAAGATATGAACAAGCAAATACATTTGCATACTAAAAAGATAAGCTTTCGAGGCCTTAAAGCCTAAATAGACAAAACAAAATATTTTAATTTTTGGGCTGAATAGCCCAAACATTTACCAATTCATAGAAATCCATTTGTAAATCTACCAAAATTTTATCACCCAACCTTTCCTACAATTGTGTGCTACTATAAAACTTAAAAAATTCAAAACCAACATCAATTGTAATCAAATGTTTATCCGATTTCTTATGAACAATTTCATCCTTATAAACCAAATTTCTTTTATCAATCAAAGCTACATATTTTTTATGTCAAGATCCCGTGTTTTACAATGTCGTCTCCTTAGTTTGATTATGTTTTAGGTGGCGTCTTGAGTGGTTTGTCTAGGAGGGGGTGTGGATTTGTGATCAACTCCTGAAGGCTCTGTTGCAAACCCAAATCTGAGGTGTCCCTAGTTGTTTCCCATGCTTCATTCTTGTGTACTCTCTTTGAAGACGAACTTTGTGCTCACCGCTTCCGTTGGACTGAATCATACTACATCGTTGACTTCTGGAATTTCTTGATGTAATTTTTGTGTTTCTTTTTCTTCTGTTGTTGTTCATCATAACGGTTAGTCCGTCTGCCGATCTTTTTCGGTCTTTCGACCCGCTAGACGGCTTGTCGTCTAGTGCTTCGAACCACTTTCCTTTATCAAAAAAAAGTGACATGCTTGTGTTATCTTCATAATGGTATGTGTGCATGAACTGTATAATTGTCTTTTCATCGATCATTAAAAAGAAATCGTGTCATGTCAACTATTAGGAAAGTGGATTAATGAATATGTTTATGCGCGCTCATTATGAACCTGCTGTTGTTTATGTTCATTGTATTCCCAAAATTACACATGGAACGATGATTGATAACGAATTATTGCGGTTAGATGGAAGGACCTTTTGTAGTGTGATGTTAATTAGGTACTCCCTCTATTTCCCAATACTTGTCATTTGAACTCTAAAATTTTGTTTCATAAAATTTGGCCTTATATGGTCGGCTACTGGTGTGCAACAAGGGGACTCTCTGGGGCAACTCCTTTTTCTCTTGTCTTGCACCCGCTTCTGCATATGATTAGGGACAGTTGCAAGCCTCTCCTTCACGCTTGGTATCTAGATGATGGTACGATTATTGGTCGGTTTATGGAGGTGGATAGGGCTCTTGATATCATTCGATAGTTTGGTTTGGGTTTAGGGCTCGAGTTGAATGTTCGCAAAACTGAGCTCTTTTGGCCTTCGTGTGATGGGTCAAAACTTATAGATGGACTATTCCCACAAGACATTGCAAGGCCGGCGATGGGAGTTAAGTTGTTGGGAGGAGCTGTGAGTAGAGATGTGGGGTTTATTAGAGAGCTTGTCATGAAGAGAGCGGTTAGGGAAGTTGAGTTAATGCATCTTCTTTCACAGTTGAGGGACCCGCAGAGTGAGCTTCTCCTACTTCGTTCTTGTATGGGTGTTTCTAAGATGTATTTTGGCTTGAGGACTTGTCATCCGGAGCATTGGGAGAGTGCAACAACTTATTTTGATGATGGACTCCGTGGATCGGTAGAGGATATTATGGTGTGTGAGGGCCCTTTCTTTGGGGATCTTCAGTGGCGGCTTGCTTCTTTGCCCCTTCGGTTTGGGGGTCTTGGGATTTACTCGGCTATGGAGGCTTCCTCTTTTTCTTTTGTGGCCTTTAGGGCCTAGTCTTGGGACCTTCAAGACCACATTTTGCAAGATAGTGGAGTTGTGGATATAGGCTCTGAGTTTTGTGGAGCTTTGGGCAATCTTCAGGCTTCTATTCCTGAACTCGATCTTTCTGTTTTTACTGTCAAGAACACCGTCCCCCGTAAAACCCAACAAGTTTTGGCGAGTGCTTTTTTCGGTAAGATTGTACAGGAGATAGAAGTTGGCTTCAATTTGACCTCGAGACAGAAAGCGGTTTTTAAGTGCCTCCAATCAGCGCATAGCCAAGATTTCCTTCTTGCAATATTCATTGATGGCCTTGGGTAGTTTATGTCCCCGGTTGAGTATCGCTCGGTCCTTAAGTATCGCCTGATGATTCAACTTTATCCGGTTGATGGGACTTGTCCTATGTCCAACTGTCGTAAGCATTTAGATGTTTTTGGGTAGCATGTTGTTCATTGTAAAGAGCTTCTTGACTTCAAATATAGACATGATCTTGTGTGTGATGTTTTATTCGACGTGTTTAGGAGAGCGGGGGTTTCGGTTAAGAAGGAGGCTCCTGTGACCTTCTTGACTGATCCACGTGAGGGAAGATCTACGTTGAGGCCGACGGACGTCTTAGTGTTTGAATGGATGAGTGGAAAACATGCTTGTATTGATGTGACAGGGGTTTCCCCACTGGTTAGTTTAGGCAATGGGCCTTTTGAGGTGGGTAAGGCGGCACTTAATGCAGCTTCTGCCATGGCGAGAGATTATACCTGCTATTGTTTCATTGGAGGCTGCGTGAAATGTTTTAAACATATCCATAAGATCAACCCACTGGGCCTTAGATAAGGTTGTGCCTACAGCTTCACGATCTAGGGTTGATAATGGGTTTGGATCTGAAACCGCAACAGTCACCGTCTGCACAACATGGATCCCGCCCGTAGCTATCTGGTTTCTGGTGTTCGTCGTGGTTGCAGTATGTGCGTTTCGTCCAGCAGCCGAGCCCGAGGTACCCCGTCCGTTATTCCACCAGTCCGGGTAACCAACGATCTTGAAGCATGACGATTTATCGTGTCCAGATTTCTGACAATGGGTACAAATCAAGTGAGATTTATCGAGTTTACCTTGAGAATGTCGAGTTGCATTCCGTGTTGCCATGGCGAGAGATTCAGATCAGCTATCCAATTCCTTTGTAGCCTGATTGCTACACTCTTCGTGAATCGCTAGAGCATATACTTTGTTGAGAATCGGGAGTTTTGCTTTGGATATCACATGAGATCTCAGAGTGTGATAGCCATCGTCTAGTCTGATGAGAAATTGATGAACACGTTCATCGTCTCTCTCATCGGCGAGTATCTTAGCACATGGACCGCATATGTCGTTGGCCGACGGGAGGGAAAATGATAACTCATCCCAAAGTCGGCGTAGGCGACCATAATAGGCCGTGACAGTTTGACCCTGTTGTTTGCATTGGACTATATCACCTCCTAGCTTCAAGGTCCGAGGACCGTTTCCAGTAGAATATCTTTGTTCGATAGCCACCCATAACTCACGAGCAGAGTCCAGATCGGCGACTGTCGCCCGGATTGACGAATCCAGCGTTTTGAGATATCCATCCGATGAGCATTGAGTTCACTGTTTCCCAGTGAATAGACTCATCGGCATCATCAGCAGGCTTCTTCAGAGTTCCATCTATGAACCCAATTTTCCTTTTTGCACGAAACACATGAAGCATGTTTCGTTTCCATTCCATATAGTTGTTCCCTTTGAGGACAACCGAGTAGAGTGAGATACCCGGATGATCCGAAGGATGTAAGTAATAGGGATTTGTGATAGCAAGAACCGAAGAGGGTGCCATTAGAGCAAGAGAAAAAAAATCGTCAGAAGATGTTTAGAATAGAATAGTAGTGTTTGGTTATGAAGATAATATGAATCGCAATTAGGTTGATACTATGTAGAAATTATTGTGATTGTATTATCTTTCTTACTTAATGTAACTACATCTTTTGAAAATCAACTCAGCATTTAAGTTTGTCACCAACTATTTTATCTATTAAATTATAAGAACTATATTTATATGCGATAAAATTGAGAAACAATTTTGTTATGCGAAGAAAAGCTAATTTCATCATATATTACTAATAAGATAACATAAAATTAGCACAAAGAAAGAAGCAAAATTTGAAAACAATAAGTAATAATTTGAACGAGTAGCCGACCTAAAAAAAATGGTGAGACAACGCTCTGTCACCGCAAACATAGTTCAAACTAAATTAAAGAGAAATTAGGTACCATTAAAAGTAGTGGGTCCCGTAGAGTTGAAATAACATCGATTCAATGTTGGTTCATAACAAAGACAATAGACTTTTATGTTGTTAAATTATATTGAAAAGGAAGGTTCTCCTGCAAACCAGATGTGCATTACCAAGGAACCTGATATGGATGCATGCAGGTAGGGTTGTTCAAACGGTCTGAATCGGACCGGATCCGACCGTAAATTTAAAGACCAAGACCGGATTCGACCGTACCTTTACGGTAACTGTCCGGTAAGGAGACAAAAATCCGTTAGTCGCACAATGCAGCAAGTAGACAAAAATCCGAGAGTCCAAGGAAAACAAGCCAAGTCACCGGCCAAAGGAGATAATGGGAGGTCAACGGTCAAAACTATGACACATGGCTTCACGCGATTGGTTTTCTCAGACTCTGAATTTAGAGTGGATTAGAGTTTGCTCTATCCTAAAATTTTTAAGGCCATCTATAATTACAATGAGTTCGACTAATTAAAGTCCCTTGGTATAATAATTTTTAAATGATTATATATGTGAACCATTATAGATTGTATATCATCTCCTTATACTAGATGATATACAATCGATCTCTTAAAAGAATGTTTAGTTGAATTAACAAAAGGATTATGGAGTCTTAATAGGTGCTTAGTAAACGTGAAGGCATGTGGGAAAAATGCTTTTAAGATGCTACTACCTAATAACTCCAAACATTTTTTGTTTCAACTCTATAAAGCAAATCGTTGAACACAAAAAAGAAGCACATTAAGAAACTTCATGCTCTATAATTACAATAAATTAATAAACATATATTTTAACCAAATAAAAAATAAAAAATAAACATATATATATATATATATATATATATATATATATATATATATATATATATATATATATATCGATAGTGATCACTCCATGATTTGCCTTCTTTGTTTGGATGGAATTTCCAAATACCATACTTATTGGCCATTATTTATTTTATTTTTATAGGAGAAAGATGCGTGATCCATTATCGAATATTTTGATGAAAATATTAAATTTATAATCTGTATAAATATTAACTAGAGAAAAAAAAATATTTTAGATGAATCATATTGGTTAAACGATTTCTCCAACAAACAAAAATTGAATTTTTGCAACTAATTGAGAGGTAGCTATAATCATCATTTATTTTCAAGTACATAATCACATTCATTTGATGACATTAATCACTGATAATTATCTTCCTCGATCATTGTATTTTTAATATTAAGTTTGTCATCTTTTTTATTTTAGTTACGAACTAATTAATATAGATTTGTTGAGTCCCATAAATAACAACATTTTAAAAATAATCTTTAATTACAATTTTTATAATTAAGTTTTGAACCATCAAATTTTAATTTAAATATAATTTATTTGGTTTTTTTAATTAATGTTCCACTTTTTAAGCTAATTTAACTTTATTTACTTCTTGTTACCTTCTCATAGATCATTTTGTATTTTATAAATACATTGATGTTTTGGTTCCATCATAGATAGTTTTTAATTTTGTTATATCAACAATACCTTATTCTTTTTTGTTTTTCTTTGTTTTTTCAGGTTTTGTAGCGAGATATTCGATTTTATATTTTTATAGTTTTATTTATCTAAACTTTTACCAATGTTGGCAAGGTTTTGGGCGGGAATCTTAATTTTCAAAGCTCTACAACTTTGTTTTTCGAGGTTTGTCATTTTTTTTTCTTCTTTATTTGCATTATTTGTTGCAAACATGCTCTCCACTCTTCAAAGGTATTTCGAAGACTCATTTATTTTTTGACACTTCAGTAAATACTGACTCTCAAGTTGTTGTAGTTGGAATTAGATACTCACGAGTACTAATACTGAAGGTATTCGAAACTCCACAACTTTATAGTTCACAGTAAAATCCAAAAATTGATGAAACGGTGATCTAAAACTGAGATTTTTACAATCTTCATGAGATTCTAGAATCAGTTTCTTATCTCTTGGTTTTCAATCGACCCGGTCCTCATGAAACCTTGTTGATCACAGTGAGAACTTAGGTTGATGCGGACATTCCTCCAAGTTAGACTAAAAAACGGGCTCCATGGCCTTGAGATACTTACAAAGTAGCGAACAAAAGTTGTAAAATAAACGAATTTAACTCTAATATAATGCAAATCTACACTATATGTAATAAATATGAATCATAACGAGGGTGAAAAACACTCTAAAATAAATGTCATCGATAATTATATCAAAATTGGTTTATCATGCAATAATTTATATACGTTATTAATTTATAAAGTCTGGATATTTTTTATTGTTATACTATTTTTGATATTTCATCTATCTAAAATAAATAAATAAAATTTTAAAAAGTAACGTGGAAGGTTATTACTTATAGGAAATTTAACTTGAGCTTCAAATTATACAAGACAACTCAAGATACACACATCTAGAAATAAGTACAGAATTTTGATTTAACTTGACTTGAGCATTATATGACATTACAATCATGTCTAGTTGTCTATATGCTATGGTAGAGTGTTTTGATTTGTCAAAAAGAAACAAATTGGGTGATCATAATTCAACAATCACGAGAAAATCTAGAACAAGTAACTTTCAACGGTCATATCACTAACATTTTTTGCTTCCTTAGGTGATCAAATTAGTCTATTTGACTATATCACATTAAAGTGATTCACCGAGGCTGCATGATAACAAAATAATGCTCTACAACCCAATATAAATAGACTCATATATATCTACGTGGTACACACATCTTAACATAATAAATGATAATTCTAACACGGTCATCATGTGCACCTAAAATTAGGTGCGGACAAAATCAATCCGATCCGTCGACCCGATCTGAAAAATCCGGTGACCCGATCCGAAAAAACCCGATTTTTAGTATCCGTTTTGATCCGGTCCGAATCCGATCCGGGAGTTTTTCCGGATCGCCGGATCGGATACGGATCGGCATTTTAGGCATTCGGATATCCGCAGATATCCGGATATTTTCGGATGTCCGCGGATCGCCGGATCATCGGGTATCCGCGGATCGTCGGATATCCGCGGATAGTCGGATATCCGTGGATCATCGGATATCCGTGAATCATCGGATATCCGTGGATCAGTCGGATCGTCGGATATCCGCGGATCATCGATCAACGGGTATCCGCTGGTTGCCGGATATCCGGAAATATCCGGTTAAAAAACATTAAAATATAAAAAATATATATGTATAAATATTAATCAAACAAACAATAGATTTATACTTAAATACCATAAAAATATTTGTATGTATACAATATAGTAATTTTGTACTAATATTCACATTTAACAATATTTAACAATATTTAATCAAATAAAAAATAAATTTATACTTAAAAAACTTGTATATTATAATTTTGTACTAATATTCATATTTAACAATATTTAACATATAGATGTGTATAAATATGATTATGTCTTTGTTTACAACTTAATAACTTGTATATGTACAAGTTAATCTCAATAATTTATTTTATCATAAGTTAATCTTGATTAAAGTTTTAAACTAACAAATGTTCATAATAATCTTTTAATATAAGTTGATCTCGTTTTAACATATAGATGTTTATAAATATGATTATGTATTTGTTTACAACTTAATAACTTATATATGTACACGTTAGTCTCGATAATGCATTTTATCATAAGTTGATCTCGTTTTAACATATAGATGTTCATAATAATCTTTAATATAAGTTGATCTCGTTTTAACATATAGATGTTTATAAATATGATTATATATTTGTTTACAACTTCATAACTTATATATGTACACGTTAGTCTCAATAATGCATTTTATCATAAGTTGATCTCGTTTTAACATATAGATGTTCATAATAATCTTTTATATAAGTTGATCTCGTTTTAACATATAAATGTTTATGAATATGATTATGTTAATATAAGTTGATCTCGTTTTAACATATAGATGCTTATAAATCTGATTATGTATTTGTTTACAACTTAATAACTTTATAACTTAATAATTTATATATGTACACGTTAGTCTCGATAATGCATTTTATCATAAGTTGATCTCGTTTTAACATATAGATGTTCATAATAATCTTTAATATAAGTTGATCTCGTTTTAACATATAGATGTTTATGAATATGATTATGTTAATATAAGTTGATCTCGTTTTAACATATAGATGTTTATGAATATGATTATGTATTTGCTTACAACTTAGTAACTTATATATGTACACGTTAGTCTCGATAATGCATTTTATCATAAGTTGATCTCGTTTAATATAAGTTTATCGAATTTTAAGGTATAATATATTATATTTTAATGTACAACTTTATAATATAAGACTTATATTATAAAATTGTACATTAAATTTCAAATCTTACAAACTTGTATATATTTATTAAATTTTAATGAATTAAAAAAAGTAAATAAAAATTATATCTTATAATATAAGTCTTATATTAAAAATTTTTAATAAATTAAATTTAATGTATAACTTTTTAATATAAATCTTATATTATAGTATTATATTTTTATGACTTAAAAAAAGTAAATAAAAATTAAATTTTCTTTTAAAAAAAAGAAAAAAATGTATATAGGGTTTTTGACCTTGCTCTCACTCTCGCTGTCTCGCAGGCTTCTCAGTTCTCAATCTCAATTCTCAAAGACTCAAACCCGACGGCTATCGCCTCAGCCGCCTCTTAGTGCTCTCGGCTCTCAGATCTCAAACCCGCCGCCGCAAGGCTGGCTAATCGTACGCAACAGGACGCCCCCTAGTCCCGACGGTGCTCACTATTGTGCTCTCCGAGTGTCCGGCTTCTCTGGTCTCCGCTGCTCCGTCTCACATCTCATTGTTGTCATCTCAGTGCTCTCGGCTCTCAGATCTCACTGTTGTCTTACTCTTACTCTCAGACTCTCATTCGGTCGGTCCCCCTCTCTTCTCCTGCTGCGGCGCTGCCCTCTCTAGTCTCCGCTGCTCCGTCCCGCTGCTCAAGTGCTCAGACTCTCATTCGGTCGGTCCTGCGGCTCTCAGATCTCACTGTTGTCTTACTGTTGTGTTCAGTCACGGTGCTCACTACTCAGTCTCGGTCCCCCTCTCTTCTCTTGCTTCCCTCTCTAGTCTGTGTTGCTCCGTCCCGCTGCTCAAGTGCTCATCCGGTGTTCACTGCTCTCTTCTCCTCCTGTGTTCCCCTCTCTTCTCTTGTTGTGTTCAGTCACGGTGTTCACTGCTCAACCGATCGATGCTCTTGCTCTCATGGTAAAACACTAAAATCCTCTAACGATTGTGTGACACATATAGCTTAATATGAGTAAGACAGTTTGTTTGACTATGATTGAATATGAGTATGAAATATTGTGTGACTACGAATACGAGTATGACAGATTGTGATGCTATGATTATGAATATCAGAATATGAGTAATGAGTAGAACAAATTGTGTGATTATGAATAATTGAATAAGAGTCATGCTTGTGTAACAGATTAACAAATTGTGTATTTGTGTGTAATATGAGATTCACTTTATTTTTATATAATAATTGCAGGATTCAAAAATAGCTTCAACTGATTCTGAACCGGATAACGCTCTTGCGATTATTGGGTGTAACACCCCAAATCCGTAGGACTCGAGGTGCTACTGGGCTAGGATCTCACAATGGATCCTGACCCAGTAGCACCTCGAGTCCTACGGATTTGGGGTGTTACAAAGTTGGTATCAGAGCCCAGGTTGACAACAATGGCACTAGTAATCTGTAATAAAGTTCGAATAGATAAATAAACAGAACCCGAAAAGGGGTCTGACTTTTCAAAAGGTTTTGGTTTTGAAATGAGTACAAAATATTTTGGGATATCGTGTACGTGAGCCATCGCCCTTCTGAAGATCTCGACAGTATATATATATATATATATATATATATATATATATATATATATATATATATATATATATATATATATATATATATATATATATATATATATATATATATATTCTGTTGTGATTGATTTGATATATACATACGGCATATATATAGCCTTCTGAGTTAGGTTTACGTCCTCTGCAGATGGTTCAGACTAGAGCCTTACCTGCAGTTGGACGAGGTAGAGGATGGGGTAGGACTCCCGCTGTTGATCCACGTGCAGCGGAAGAGGTTCACGAGGACGTTGCTGAGAGTGTCATTCCTGAGAGTGGGAACGGCGTAGCTGGGAGACAGGGTCCACAATGAGTCCAGTCAGATGACTCGGATTATGTCTCCATGGGAGGACCAGAGTTTCGTGACTATATCCGGCGAGTGGAGGAAGCTGCCAGAGCAGGTAGACCTATCCCGGATCTTCCAGTAATGAGGGATCATTTGAGAGATCCCATGGGGTTACACAGGTGCCAGCTGCACCGGCACCTGTAGCTGAGACTGCTCAAGTTACAGAGGAGCATAGAGGGCCTAGACCAGACACTTGGTTGAAGGCATTTCACCAGATGGGTGTACCCCCTTTCTCTAGGAAGGTGGGACTCGAGGTTGAGTTGTGGATTGGACATGTGGACTCAGCTCTAGAGTCCATTAGGTGTCCAGCAAACAGGCAGATAGAATTGGTGCAGACTCTATTCAAAGATTTGGCACAGCACTGGTGGAGGTCTGTACGAGTACATGTGACAATTATGATCAGATGCGGACCATGATCAGAGAGCGTTTCTGCCCTGCCTCACTGAGGAGGGAGAAACTGCGATACTTTGTAGAGGCTGAGTTTGAGGATGTACCAGTCTCCGAGGCTATCAAGAGGTTTCAGGAGGAGCTGCATTGCTATGACCAACTGCACCTTCTGCAGATCAGCACGTATATCTGTTTTCCCGACGATTGAGGGATGTCACCCGGGCCTATATGGCGGGATTTCATTGTGAGTCCTTGATGGACTACCAGGATAGAGCCGCCGACTATGAGTGAGAGCGGGCTAGTCAGAGGAGAGTTCTCAGACCGGAGGGTCTGAGAAGAGACAGCGTACTGGGCAGACCAGTGGGGGCCTGTGTTAGGGCGAAGTCAGAGTCGCTAGAGTCATCCCTCATCTGCACCGGTTACAGATAGGGTACGACAGTGTTTCAACTGTGCTGAGTATGGACATATCAAACCAGAGTGTACGAGGCAGATAGTGACTTGCTTCACTTGTGGTGGACGAGGCCACATAGCTGTCTTCTGTAGACAGGGTGGAGCGACATCTCAGCAGGGTTCTTCCCCTGCTAGTGCAGCGAGAGGTGGCAGAGGCCACCTCATCAGCAGCAGTAGACACAGGGACAACAGAGAGTCCCAAATCGTCCTACCACTCAAGGATCTGCTCCTGGGTAGAGGCATAGGTCATGGTGGGAGCACCACTGACACCAGAGGGCCACAGGGTCGAGTTTTTGAGCTGAGGAGTGCAGAGGAGCCAACTGCACCGACTGTTACAAGTACCATTCTGATCCATGGTTTACCTGTTAGAGTTTGTTTGATATTGGAGCTATGTCTTCTTTTATATCTGATGCTTGTATTGAGTGTTTGAGTCTAGATACGACTCATGGGACACCCTTTAGTATAGGGTTACCCGATGGTAGTAGGGTCAGAGGTACCCATGAGATTCGTGACTGTCCCATTTCTGTAGGGACCCGTGTTTTACTAGTTGACTTCTCTGTCATGCCATTAGAGCATGAAGAAGTCATACTAGGTATGGATTGGATGGATAGACTTTCTGCAGTCTTAGATATAGGTAGGAGGACTGTTACCCTCTCTACCGAGTTAGGACATATAGAGGTTTTCCGAGGTTGGGACCTTGGAAAATCTGGTATGATTATCAGTGCGATACGAGCAGCTAGACTGATTGCACAAGGATGTGAGGCCTTCTGGTGTTATGCCATGAAGGAGGGGGAGAGTCCAACATTAGAGGATATCCCAGTGGTCTGTGAGTTTGCAGATGTGTTTGCTGAGCCGCCCAGTTTGCCGCCTCAGAAGTGGACCTTGGTATCGAGTTAGAGCCTGGTACGAGACCGATCTCGAAGGCCCCATATCGGATGACGCCTATTATGTTGGAGCTGAAGAAGCAACTCGAGGAGTTGGCCGAGAAGGGTTTTATTCACCCTAGTGTATCTCCATGGGGAGCACCTGTTCTCTTCGTACGAAAGAAGGACAAATTGTTAAAATTGTGTATAGATTACACAAAGCCGAACAAGGTGACCATTAAGAACAAGTATCCATTGCCGTGTATGGATGACTTGTTGGATCAACTTCAGGGAGCGACAATATTTTTTCCAGGATTGATCTGCGTTCAGGATATCACCTACTGAGGGTGAGAGAGCAGGATGTGCACAGGACAACATTCAGGACCATATATGGCCACTACGAGTTTGTAGTGATGCCATTTGGGCTTACGAATGCCCCAATTGTCTTTATGGAGTTGATGAACAGTATCTTCATCGACTTCCTGGATCAGTTTGCGGTGGTCTTCATAGATGACATTCTAGTGTACTCTCGCAGCCAAGAGGAGCATGCAGGACATTTGAGGACTGTATTGCAGGTCTTACGGGATAAGAACTTTATGCTAAGTTTTAAGTGTGAGTTCTGGATGCCAGAGGTAGCATTCCTGGGTCATGTGGTTTCAGCTGTGGGGATCAAGGTTGACCCGACGAAGATAGAGGCAATAGCAGCTTGGACTACACGACGAACGTCAAGGAAGTACGTAGCTTCCTTGGCCTAGCCGGTTATTACAGACGCTTTGTGAGGGATTTTCTGTGATTGCCCGTCCACTGACGAGTTTGCTGAGGAAGACTACCAGATTTGTGGTCTGATCAATGTATGCAGAGTTTTGAGGAGCTGAAGAGACGTCTGACTTCTGCTCCTGTTAGGCACAGCCAGAGGGTACAGAGAGATTTGATCTGGTTAGAGTTGGACATTCAGTTTCCGGATGAGGATGCCCGGATGAGTACTTTAGAGGTTTACCTGAATAGTTGAGTGAGATCCAACAGAAGCATGAGACCTGTCAAGCCTTAATGAGAATACGAGATAGGATGTCTCGGGATGAGGCACCACAGTTCCTGCTAGGAGAGATGGAGTTTTGAGACGCCGTGGTCGCGTCTGTGTACCTGCTGATACAAAACTGAGACAAAGGATTTTACAGGAGGCTTACTGTACACCTTACTTTGTACATTCAGGTACGAGTAAGATGTATCAGGACTTGAGACGTTTATATTGGTGGGAAGGGCTGAAGCCCGATGTGGCCAGATTTGTGGCACAGTGTGCGACCTGCCAGCAGGTCAAGATAGAGCATAGCAGACCTGGAGGTGAGCTCCATCCACTTCATGTTCCACAGAGGAAGTGGGAGGACGTCACCATGGACTTTGTGACTGGCCCGAGACTGAGCCGGAGTTTTGATACTATCTGGGTTATAGTAGACAGATTGACGAAGACGACATGTTTCATTCCTATTAGGGAGACGTGGCCGGTGAGCAGATTAGCTGAGGAGTACACTCGGCAGATAGTGAGACTCCATGATGTACTGAGGACGATCGTCTCTGACAGAGATGGACGATTTACCTCGAGATTCTGGCAGCAGATTCAGACTGCCCTGGGAACGAGTTTACACTTTACGACTGCGTTTCATCCTTAGACAGATGGTCAGTATGAGAGGACCATTAAGACGCTGGAGGATATGTTGCGAGCTTGTGTGTTGGACTGGGGACAGCGTACCTCCCACTAGTTGAGTTCTCGTACAACAACAACTGGCATGCATCTATTGGGATGGCTTCCTATGAGGCACTGTATGGATGAGCCTAGTACGACTAGTGGTTTGACACCTGATCAGATTCAGGATGATGTGGCTCGAGTAGCACTGATTACAGAGCGGATGCTGACTGCCCAGAGCCGTCAGAAGTCGTATGCTGATAGGAGGCGTAGACCTCTACAGTTTAGAGTTGAAGCCCATGTGTGGCTAAGAGTGTCCCCGACACGAGGGGTTAGGCGATTTGGCATTAAGGGGAAGTTGAGCCCCCGATATGTCGGACCGTTCGAGATTTTGGATTGAGTTGGAAGCGCAACTTACAGATTAGCCTTGCCTCCGAGATTAGAGGTGTTCACCCTGTGTTTCACGTGTCTCAGCTGAGGGAGGATATATACCAGATCCGAGACATATCATGAGTTATGATGATTTAGTGGCTGAGCCGGACCACACTTTTGTTGAGCATCCGATTGCAGTCCTAGAACGAGGTATGAGACGCCTGCGTTCGAAGGACATTCCTATGTTGAGGATACAGTGGTCGAGACATGGACCTGATGAGGCTACATGGAGACTGAGGATAGTATCTAGAGGAACTATCCAGAGTTTTATGCCGAGATAGATGTACCAGTAGGATCGACGAGTAGATCTTAGTACTATCTTGGTGATGTTATACTTATGTGTTTATATGCCATGTGTTTATTTTCGTACTAGCGATGATGTGATATGTGATCTTAGTAGATCTTGTTGTACTAGTACGACTGATATTTATAGCTGGAGATGGCTCTTTCCTCCATGCTATTGTGATACGTGTAGGATTTAGCTGGAGATGGTTCTTTCCTCCGTGGTACTTTGGTGGACATAGTATTGCTGGAGATGTTTTTCCCTCCATGTTCGTGGTTATGTTGATGAGGTTTTGGCTAGAGGTGTTTTTACTCTATGCCCTGGATAGTATAGTGATCTTACAGCTGGAGATGACGAGTTCCTCCATGCCCGGTTTGAGGTTATAGAGAGAGTTGTACCTCGGCTTGTGAGTCCGAGTGGTTTGAGGATTTTACAAGTTTCGGACGAAACTTGTTTTTAGGGGGGTGAGGTGTAAGAGTCTTAGTCTTTGGGAGCTAGTTTGACCTTAGCCGCCCGCGGGTCCGTGAGGCCGCCCCTACGGCGTCCGTGGTTCCGCCCCTGCGGCCAGGAAGCCCGCCCCTGCGGTTTCCTGCGGCTGCAGCCTTTTGTTGACTCCTTGACCCGTACTTTACCCTTTCTTCTTCTTATTCTTTCCCTTTGCTGATCAAGGGCTTCTTCTTCACTTCTCTTCCTCAGTTGCTCACGTCCTTCTTGCTTCTCCTCTCTTTCTTGATCTTGTGCTTGGTTTTTTCTTGAGTTTGGAAGAGAGTTGTTGTGGTGGATGTTGATGTTGATGCTAGTGGTGGGTATGCTGAGCTTGGAAGCCACCTGATGTGAGTGTTGATCTTACCTGCAGCCTAGGACCACAAGTGTGGTGAGTGATCTTCTCTTATCTTCTTTCTTTCTTTGATTCCATCTTCCTTAGCTTAGGATTAGATGATTGGATATAGATTGATGTTGGTTTATGTATGTATATGTATATGTGTAACTTTGGATGAAAGAAGACGTGAATTGATCACGTGAAGAGTGAAAGAAGAACCGTGGGATCATCTTCTGCATTGTCGCCGCCCCCGCGGCCAGAAGCCACCGCCCCGCGGCCATTGTCCCAGCGCCGTGCCTGCGTTGCCAGCGGCCTTTGTCACCGCCCCTGCGGCTGAGCCTTGCTACCCCTGCGGGATTGCCTGTTCCGCCCCTGCGTCTTTCCGTCACGCAGGTGCGTCTTGTCCCGGATCTACCTAGAGTTAGGTAGATCCTTTCCTTTCCTAGTATGAGCGGTTTAGTGGCATGCTAGATATGTGTTTGAGGATAGAATGATGTGGAGTACGTTTCGTTATGCCAGTTATGGCTTTGAGGTTTATGAGTTAGAATTCGATCCTTATGGATCCCTTGGGTCTAGGTGTGACACCTGTGGTGGATATGAGTTGATGTATGTTGTTATGCCTTGTTTAGGCAGTGTTGATCTCCAGAGTTGGAGCCGTTTGATTTGGGTTGAGACTTCAAAGATTTGAGGTAAGTCCATAGGACTTACTTAGCTGCTATCCATATATTGGATGTGTGCATGAGTGGTGTGCTATATGATTGATAGCCCGAGTTATGTTGATTACCTACCTATGGTTTAGTGACTGCCCATTGTAGGGCCGTGAAAACTTGTCCTTTCATCCCGCTGGGAGTCTGAAGGTTCTCTACGGGCAGGCCAGTCTAGCTCAGTGGGCCGGCCACCTGCACCACTCCCATAGGGTACACGAGAGGTGGGACCGGATCCCCACTCTAGCTGGCACTATTCCGAGAGGCGAGGGTTATATTCCTCGTGTCACATACGTTCATATTGATATATATATATATATATATATATATATATATATATATATATATATATATATATATATATATATATATATACGCTTGAATGACTGGACGTTATAAAGATAATAAACCGGTAAATGTGTGATAGCATGGTGATGTGTTTATGATTCATTGGTGTGTGATTGTGCTTATGCATCTTCTTATATATGCGTATGGTTAGCTAACGGTTTTATACCGTGTTGTAGATCCTTTTGCAGGTTAGGAGAGCTGCAGAGTGATCTAGAGGGGGTGATCTGCTGAGGGCTCCGTACACTGGGTCGTCCTCGTGGGATGGGATTTTTGATCATGTATATGGTTATGTTTTGTTGTACTCAACAGTACTTGTATAAACATTTTGATACTTTTATAACAGTTTGATGTTTTGTACTTAATCTATTGGTGCCTTGTTGTAAGATTCAGTGAACTGTTGTCAGGCTAGGGTCAGGATCCATTGTGAGATCCTAGCCCCAGTAGCACCTCGAGTCCTACGGATTTGGGGTGTTACATTGGGCATACCCAAGAAAGTCGAGTAACGAGTAAAACTAAAGGAGCAAAGAAGCCACCTACTTCAAAGGGTGAATCCGGTAAGGGAAAGTCTAAAACTTCTTCTTGTGGGATCACTTTGTTGAAACTTCTGATGAAAACTTTGCTAAGTGCAAGTATTGTGATGCTAAGATAGGTTGTTCATAAAAAAATGGTACTACTCCTTTATTGAACCACACTAGTAGATGCAAGAAACTTCCAACAAACATTGATAAAAAACAGAAGTTGCTTAGCATGAGTACAAAAAACCTTTGTTCATGATAATGAAAAGGTAGAAACTATTCATGTGCCATCTACATGGCAATTTAGTCAAGAGAGATGTAGGAAGTCACTTGCTCGGATGATTATTGTGGATGAGTTTGCTTTTTGCTGTGTTGAGCGGGAGGGTTTTAGAGGGTTTTGCAATGATATCAACCAGAATTTATAATTCCTTCACGATATACGGTTGCTAGAGATTGCTATAAAATGTATAATGAGGAAATGAAAAGGTTGAAAGATAGTTTTCAGAAATTGTCTTCTAGAGTTTCTCTTACTACAGATGCATGGACTTCAAGTCAGAACTTAAGCTATATGTGTCTCACTGCTCATTTCATTGATGATGATTGGACTTGCATAAAAGAATTGTGAACTTTTGTCCTCTTGCTGGCCATTATAGGCAATTGATTGGTAGAGCGGTTGAAATATGTTTAATTGAATGGGGAATAAAAAACATTATGACCGTGACTGTGGATAATGCTAGTTCCAATGATTTAGCTATTGAGTATTTGAGAAGAAGAATTAATCATTTGGGTTCTAGTGTTCTAGGAGGGAAGTATCTACATGTGAGATGTGTTTGTCATATCTTGAATTTGGTCGTCAAATATTGTTTAAAGGAGATGGATATTTCTATTGTAAAAATCCGGACACTTGTGAGGTATGTGAGGTCTTCTCCGCAAGACTTCAGAAATTTAAAGATTGTGTGGTAGAGGAGAATTTGGAAAGTAAAAGTCTTCTCTCCTTGGATGTTGAGACAAGGTGGAACTCTACCTATTTGATGCTTGAATCAGCTATAAAGTTTAAGAAAGCATTTGACAACTTGATAATGAGAGATTCTACTTGTGAAAGAGAGCTTAAGAAGACTTGTGGATCTGATTGTGTGATAAATGATGATGATTGGAATAAAGTTGTTAGTTTGATTTCAATTCTGAAAGTCTTCTACAATGCTACTTTGTCATTATTGGGATCTAATTATGTGACTTGTAGTCAATATGCTCTTCAAGTATTTGGTGTTGGTATGATGATTTCTAATCTTTGTAACAACGAGGAGGCGAGAACAAAAAGATAACTATGAAGATGAAGACAAAGTATGATAAGTATTGGGTAATGTTGATAATATCAACTTATTCTTGTTCATTTCTATGTTTCTTGATCCTTGCCGTAAATTGAAGTATGTTGACTTTATTGTGCGGAAGATGTTTGATGCGGATAAGGCTACTCTCTTGTTTTTGAACATCAAAGTTACTATTGATTACTTGTTTAAGATGTATGCTTCTAATATGCCTCAAGTGAACAAGCAACATGAGAATTCATCCCATAATAGTTCTAGTCCGGGATTGCATGATTGTGGTTAAAGTGATGGAGTTATTGATTATTCTGCATTGTTGAATGAAGAGTTTCAAATGGAGATGGGTTGTGATAGTGTTGATAACAAGTCTGAGTTGGAATTGTATATAGAGGAATCATCTCAAAGTCAATCTGGGAGTTTTAGTGTGCTACAATGGTGGAAGGACAACCAAAAGAGGTATCATATCTTGTCAAAGATGGCAAAAGATGTGCTAGCTATTCGGTTTCTACTGTTCTTCTGAATTTGCCTTTAGTACCGGGAGACGAGTTCTTGATTCGTTCCGTACTTCTTTGTCCCTAAAAATGGTGGAAGCTCTCATTTGTGCAGAAAACTAGTAAATCTGTCACTCCTATTATGTTAGAGGAGACTTTACTTGCAATGGAAGAATTAGAAGAAGGTAATTTTTATTTCTTTGTTACTTTTTTTTATCGTTTAAATTACTAATAGATCATTGATTATATGTTTTGTTTTGTATTGATATTTATAGGGTTAAAGGACTTGATTTTGGAGCAACCAAATATATTAATCGATGAATCTCAAGACTCTTGATCAATGTTTCAACGACTTGTGACTAGTGAAACTAGTAAGCTCTATTTGTTTAAATCTTGTAATTTATCATTAGAAGTTACTAATAAAACCATTTTATTTGTTTTTTTGTATTGATTTTGTAGGATGGAAGACATGAAAGACTTCATTTTGATCTATATTTCCACTACTTTTGAGTTTTGAATCTTTTGGTTAATGATCTTAGACTTTGCAACTTTAAAACTATGTTTGTGTAGAAATATTTGATGTAATTTTCTATTTCTTTGGACTTTGGACTTTTTATTTTGGAGTGTCAAGTTTGGACTTCTTTAGACTTTAGATCATGAACATTGCACTAGTTTGGACTTGCAAATTCATTTGAATTTTCAGCCGGGTCAGTCGGGTCCGTCGGGTCATTCGATCAGTCGGTCATTCGTCAACGTACAACCGTTCGGATAAGCCGGATCAGGCGGATATCCCCGGATAATGACCCGATCCGGCTAAAATCAAATTCGGATAGCTATATTCAGATTTTGGATCATTCAGATCGGCCGGATATACGCGGATAATTATCCGACCCGATCCGACAAAAATTCCGGATACCCGGCCGGATACGGATCGGCCTTTTGCTAAAAAAATTTTTCCGGATATCCAACTATTCAGATCGGATTGGATCGATCCGATGCCCACCCCTACCTAAAATACACAAGTTATTGGCACTGTAAATATTTAACCACATGACAATATTTTATGTATGATTCTGTTTATTTTATACAAGGAAAGTGGGCTGTTTATACAGTTTTGTATTTTAAACGTTATAAAAGTTTTTGTTAGGCATAAACGTGCACGCTCTATAATAATGATTTTCTTTTTTTAAAAAATGATTTTATTTTATGAATCAAAATAAATAGACTGGGATCGGCGCGTAGAAAACACAAAACGACCAGACTCCTTATAATATCTCAAATCTACTATATTATAATTATAATACTAAAACAGAGGTCGCTAAAGCCACATATCGTTCTCATACCGAAATACCTCAATTTTTGTCACATGTTGTCCTCCTCTTAATCCACCTCATTTTTTCCTCACAAACTATCCTTTATATATTTTATATTTAGTAATTAATGATTCTCGAGCACTATATTTAGACCTTATAAAATAATTGAATCTTAATTTATTAAATGCATTAAATTATTACTCTTTTATTACGAAGTAGTAGATATATGTAATGTATATTAGGAATTAGGATACACCTAATTGAAAAGTTTATTTATATATTGTAGGGATTGAGAGAAAGATTAATATTATATTAAGATACAATTTGAATTTATAGTATTTTTTGTTTAAAAAATCACTTAATATTAAATTGATTATATGCACTATTTATATAATAAGATATATCATAAATTTCTTAACATTTGTGTTACTTATCTTTACGTGCTTTATTTATAGGATTTTGTTAAAAATTATTTTATAGTTATCATGATTAAATGTAAATTTTACCTAAATTTTATATTATATGATAATTTTATATTATTAATAATATTTTTTTTAATTACAAATCCGTACAAGGTACGGGAATTAAGCTAGTAATTCACTATTATCGGATCATTCGGCACAATATTTTAGCTTTGGCAGACTAATAGTTATATTAATTTAATATTAAAGTATATATAGAAAATTGGGCAAAACATATCCTATTATTATTATATCTTCGTCACATATAAATAGTGATTTAACGACTTGAAATATTGATTTTTAATTTATTTAAAAATCTTTATTAATTTAAGCAAACAAATAATCATAATTATACATTAGACATTATTAATATATATTCTTACATTCATCAAAGTGAACAATAAATGGTTTAAGATCAATTTCATTTTATTTATTTTAAAATGTAAACATTTTATATTCAACAAAATAATAAATTTTCATACAAATATATATATTGAGTGAAAACATACACTTGAATTTGTAGAAGCAAAGAAAAACAACTCTAAAATTGAATCATAAAATTTCATCTGAATCAACGTTTTAAATAAAATAACTATGCATTAGACATGATAAAAAAAAAAAAAGTAGATTATTATATACATATCCATATCTACATGTAAAATATGGTTTTTAAATAATAAAATAATTCAATACTTTGGTCTTTAATCTCTTGAAAACCCTATTCTTATATACACATATATTTTGTAAATAAAAACCTTTCACATCCACCATTATATCAAATGTAACCCAAATGATGGAGCTTAGAAATTTGAGTCTGCAAGCACATTTTAAAGATAAAACACAAAATATAGACCAAGATAATAAATAGATTACTATTTTTCATAACAATTGAGATTATTCATTAGTCAAGAAAATTATTTTTTAAAAAAGAGATCCAAACCCTATCCGAGGATGAAGAACGTGCCTCGTGTTTGAATAACTATTCTCCTCTCGTCGCCGCTCGAAATCCCAAACCTTAGATCTAATAAAGCTTCTCTTCCATGGATTTTTCGATCTATGGATTGATCTCTCTCTCGTTGTGAAAGGGTTAACCCGAGATTCAACCCTCTCTTCCAATCTCCTGTGAATATATTCCTTTTCTTTATGAAATAATGGAAAACAACGAAACAAAGTTTGTCTTTTCCTCGTAGGTGTTTTTGTCCGGAGATTGAAATTTTTTGATGGCGAGGGAGCGACGAGATGCCTGTTAATCCTCTGTGAGGATTGAGGGAGCTCTTTTTGTCTTTCTTGTCCCTCAGATTTGATTGTGGGTTTTCTTCTCCCTAGTCTTGTGCTTTCGATTCTCAAAGCTTCTTGCTTCCTTATGAACTAGAAACTTATCATCCTCCCTAACCAGTATGAGCACCTTTAAATCTAAATGTTTGTATCTCATCCTATCCTGTTGAATAAATGGGATCTTGATAGTTTCGACATAAGCTTGTTCTTATGTCTTATCAACAACAAGGATATCTTTCCTTGCCAAATTTTAGGCTTCCCCGATCTCGAATTATGGTGTTTAGCCATCTATCGATCAATGAAATTGAATATTCAACCTCACAAGCAGAAGAATAATACTCATCTTTATTTCAACCCTTTATGTCTAGTGTTTTGATTGAGATATGCTCCTATTTAATGCTTCTGAACTATTTCTTGCTTGATAAATGGTTTTTTTTTCCCATCTATCGATCAATGAAACTGAAACTGTCTATTAATGTGTACAAGATCGTGAAGAAGTCTTCTCTAAAAAACTGGAACCAACGAGGAAAAAATAGGCCAAAACTTCCATTTTCCCAATCCCACTCAAGCAAACTTAAAATCATGTTCGATGGGAAGCAATTCGGTAAGAAATCTCGTAGATTTCGCAATTTCCGGGATCGCTTGTCCATTTTGGTTAAAAAATCAACCTTAAAAATAGACGAAAACAATGGAATGAAGGCAAGTTTGGACTATACCAAGAGGCATAGCAAGGGCCTTTATGAACACGAGCTATGTAGGATTATTATATGCTCATTTTAAGAACTCATAGATAAGAACTCTTTGAGTATTTATCTAGGTTCATCTATGTCAATATGTTGATGTTGGTGATTGTTTAGAGTTTGTTTGGATCACGTTCGTGGTTGTGTGCTTCTTGACAGCTCCTTTTGATTGGAAGTACTTCCTTGGAGTCTCATCTTTCACTTCCCCCGGAGTTCGATTTCTGTTGTACCTACCTCCGACGGTGCTACTTCGGCAGTGCTTGGTTCGTTTTTTCACCTGCTTCTTCTTCATGGCATCTCCTCGTCACCTTCAATGGCCCGTTGTTGTCTTCCTTTGTCTCCTTTCTATGTCTTTTTTCTTTTTGGTGTTGGTTTGTGTTGTTGTCCTCTTGATGGTTGTTTTCATCTGTCGATTTTTTGGCCTCTCGTTTTACCGTTTTCGCACGGTAATTGACTCTCTTACCTTTTTTCTCAAAAAAAATTATTTTGAAAAACATATTTTATGAAAAAATTTAAAATCAGTATAATCAAATACAATGTTTATCAGTTATAGATCGAATTCTAATATAGTCAAACACAACTAACAAATAAGAATGAGGACGATATCTTAAGACCGCATATATCATGGGTATGACTATATAGTAGGTAGACTTGGGCATCCCCGGACCCGGGCCGGACTTGGGCCGGACTTCGGGCCTGGGTCTTGTTTTTATATATTGTTTATTTAAAAAATTAAAATTTTACATATTAAATATAAAATAAATAAAATTATAACACATAATTCAAAGTAGCTCAATGGGCGTGAACATTTGAAACTTATCTTGAGGTTTGAGGATCGATTTCTACTATTTGCATATATATTTTACGTATTTAAATTAAAAAAAATAAATAAAACGGACTTTCGGGCCGGACTTAGCAGCCCGGCCATGCCTACCTTATGTGCCATACCCGTCCGTTTTCGCGGCCGGGTGGGTGTTTTCCCGGGTCTAATAGGAGGTAGGAAAATTAGGGTGATTTTGGTCGTTAAAAATAGGATATTAAATTTCAAATATAATTAATCGAGTTTTATGTTTTCGGTATTGGATTTTAAATATTAAAATACATGTATAAGATTTTTGGTATTATAACGTCTATAATATTAAAATACATACATAAGATTTTTGGTATTATACTTGAGAAGGATGCTCGTTTGAAATTTAAAAAACTATCTAAATTTGTTTTTTATATCTAAAATGTATACATAATATCTAGAGGTCTACCTTACTTTATATAACACAACATAAACACAATGTTACGACTCAATATTCTCATTGATACGCTAAACTTGGTTAAAGAACAATTGGGTAAGAAGAGTTCGGAACTCTTTTGTACTGAGTAGGGGGCCATAGGGTTCTTCCCCAACCAAATCGTTTTTTACAAAGACATACATCTAAATATATATATATATATATATATATATATATATATATATATTCTTTTTTTTTTATAAGACAACAATCAACAATTAAGAAAGAGCTACCGATGATGATTTATTTTTCTCCGTTGGTTTGGAGGATTTTCCTTGTAGCCCATCTGACGTCTCCTATAAATGTTTAGATGCGTCTAAATTATTTCCATCTTTGTAAACAAATAAATATTTATAGTTATAAGAAATAAAGAAAGGAGGTCAAAGTAGGCGGCTGAATCGGGCGTGCGTTCACAACAGCAACTACATCGGTCTAAACCTATTGGAGTAGGCGACAATCTCTATCACTAATAGTGCCTAATCATTTTTATTTTGTCTCTTTCGCTTCCTCAACTCTTCTACTTAATTGTTTTTTTTTTTTTGTTTTTTTTTAATTAAATATTTTAATCTGATAAAAAGAAAAAAAAATTCCCTTTATCTATATTTCTTTTCCACAATTATGGTGTATATTTATAGAAGTAGAAGGGATTTATGAGATTAAATGCGGTTGAAATTATTTTTTTCATAAAAAAAAAATCATTCTCGTAGAGGAGGACGCCGGTAATGAAGGGTATTAAGCCTTTCATTCGAAATTTTTATAGATTATAAGAGTTAACAATCTTACAAAAATTATGAAAAAAGAGTAAATTAAGTCTTAACGTATTTAAGATTATGAAAAAAGTTTAAGATTATGAAAAAAGTTTACGGTGAGTATTGTAGTTATTGAATAATATATAACAAAATAATCTTACAAAAATAATATTGAAATAAAAAGAAATTTTTTTAAAATATTTTAAATTACGTCCGCTTCAATTAAATTTATTCTTTCAAACCCTCACAAATTCAATTAAATATCTATTTTAACCATCTAATAATTTCAGCTTCACCTACTAAATGACTCTAAGCTTGTTCAATTAAATATCTAGTTCTAAGAAGAAAAATTCCGTTAGGTGTCTTCAAAGTTTCGCCATTTTCGGTTGGTGTCCATTAAGTTTGATTTTTCTACTTAGCGTTCTTAAAATTTTAATTTATTCCAATTGACGTCCATTTTAATCCAAAACTTATTATAAAGAGTATAATTTTAAAAATTAAATAAAATATTAGGAAAATTTGTTTTTTCAAAAATATTTCAAATATACTCTTACAATATACTCTTACATTTTTTATATTGCCTACCTAACATACATTTTATAAACAAATTCATATATAGGATCATCAAAATAATAATCAAAATCATATATTGCATCATCAAATGATGTACATCGATAGAAGTAGAGGAACAATTATTAAAGACATTTAAATCAATATATCTGGACAATTTTAATTTCAAAGTATGTGTATTTGTTGGTCCAAAAACCGATCTGTAAATTCTTATTAGTTTTCTTTATAATCTTTAAAGCAATGTTAAAGTGGAAAAAATATATAGGGAATTCACACCTAACTATTATAGATTAAGTAAATAGGTTTAGTAAACACATTAATCTAATCGAACTGTTAAAATTTATTTCATGACTAAGAATCAAACATATGAATTTTTAAAATACTTTATTGTAAATGTAGGTTTGAAAATATATATAAAAAAGGTAATTTTGGTTTATATTTTTTTAAAAAAGATAGCTGGATGGAAATTATAGTTAATTTAATTCGTTATAAAAATAACAAAAAAAATTTTTTCTAATATTTTACTTGATTTTAAAAACACACTTTTATAATAAGTTTTGTAATAAAATGATCACCAATTTAAATAAATATAAGTTTAAAGACACCAAGTAGAAAAATAAAAGTTGGCGGACACCGATCTAAAAAGATGAAATCTTAAGGACACCAAACGAAATTTTTTTTTAAGAAAATTCTTTTTATTATTATTTTTTTTTGGGGGGGGGGGAGGCTGGTCTTCCGACATTGATGTCGAAATCTTGCGGCTACTAAGGTTTGTAAGTCAGACGATTTGTGAGGGATCAATTTTTGCGCCAATCATTGCCCTTTACCTTTCTCTTTGCAAAACCTCCGTCAAATCATATGATTGCTTATTCTTTTATCACCACAAACCCATATACCATCCCTTTTATGTCCTCTAACCGTCACAAACCACTCCTAAAACCCAACTTCCACCACACCCGATGGCCCTTAACAACAAATGGAGCCGTCTAAAGCTTTTAGAAGCTGAACATGAAGGAGTTACTCTGTTACCCGCCATCCCTGTAGAGTCTGAAACCAAGATGCAATATAGTGCTGCATGGCGAATTATTTTAAAGAAGAAGGTAAACACTAACGCTCTGAAGAACACACTTTGACTCATATGGAAATTCAAAGGAAAGGTCGCTATTCACGAGTCCGGGCCAATACATTCGTCTTCCACTTCTTCCAAAGAAGACAAGCCCAAAGTACTTAAGGGGCGCCCATGGAACTTTGACTTAAACCTTCTCATCATTCCAAGATCTTGATCCACTTTAGACATTAAAAGACGCTATATAAAGCGAATTACCTTTCTGGGTTGGGTCATGGACAATATACCAACATGATTTCAGACAGTGAATATAACTACAACCCTAGGAAGAAAGTTGGAAAGCTTTCTTGAGCCGCTTGCGAATATTTTTTACGCCGACGAGGCTGCTGTCATCTGCAACATCCTATCAGTCGTAGAAGACCTCCTGAAAACCAGTTTTTGGTGCCAGGCAAGTCGGGCTCTTTCACCTCTTGTGTAGCTCTTATTGGTTGGGTATGTCATATGTATAGCCATAATCCTTGCTGATGACTCAAGGCTGCTTATTTGGAATGTGATATGAGAACTTAAGCTTCCTAAGAAAGCCATCCTATTTGCATGGAAACTATGTTCTAATGCCCTAAGCGTGAGATCAAACCTTTACAAGCTCTTTATCATCCTATCCGTTTTGTGTTTTAGATGTAAGGCCGCTGACGAAGATCCTCTTCACGCCATCTTTGGATATAGTGAAGGCAAGGAGGCTTGGTGGGAGTCGACTATCAATGACGTTCTTCTCTCCATGCAACCTTTCCCCATCCTTGACCTTATTGCTGAATTGCACTCCAACCACGGTACAAAAGTTGTTACCGAATTTGTCACAAGTGCTTTAATAGCTTGGAGCGCTCAAAATGCACATTTTTTTCGAAAACGCCAAACCTACATTGACACAATTCGCAGAGGGATCAAGCAACTTATTATGGACTCCCTCCTTGCCCCCGCATTCCACGCCCCTCCACCTGCTCTCCTTCCGAACACTTGCTTATGGGCCAGACCTTTGGCTCATGTCATCAAGTATAACACATATGCGGTGTGTTTACCATGAGGAGTGGTTCTCCATTGTTGATGTTACGTGAGACAATATGGGTTATGTTGTTGCCTTTGTATCTCGAAGTCTTGGATCCATGATTTCTCTAGATGTTGAACTTCTAACCATCAAAATGACGCTTCAGGATGCACTAACACGGGATTTTTCAACCATACCGATCGAATTTGGACTGCAAGTCTTCTATAGACCTCATTCTCACTGCCAGCCTAGGGCTATCCCACAACGGTTTCATTGTTGAACACATCATTTCCTTGTCTTCCTTTACTAGCTCTTGCACTTTTAGTTTCTTCTCACGTAATTGTAACACAGTATCACATCATGGTGAAAGTTGTTTCTATAGGGTCAAAACTTTCACTCGGAATATCTTGATAGGTGTGTCGAAACTTGCGGTTTTTTTGTTTTTTGACAAACACCGGTAAGCAACTAGGAAAGGATCATCTCCTCGAGACTCTCCATCCTACAACATCCTTCCGGATGAGTTCCTCCACAAGATCGGAGGAAGAACTGACCACTAACGGATTACCAAAATCAAGCTGAGCCAGCGCATCTGCAACTCCATTAAAATTTTCAGTTGAGTTATTTAAAAAAAAAAAAAACTGGCCTTCTGACAACTCATTGACGTTAAAATTTTCAATTTTCCTTTTAAAATTTAATTTGTTTGTCTGGAGTTACATTATGGACCTACCATCACTCTCTCTAGTCTCAACTACGCACCTGTTTAATAAAAAGAGCTAAAACAAAAAAGTTGATGGACGATTCATGTGTTAGATCTTATCTTTTCAATCTTCTTCACCACTATATATCAATACTTGCTCTATTTATTACTTTCTAGAACCAAATATTCAATTTGATTTTGTTATTTAGGCTTCTAGATCGTAACCTATCTCACCCACAAACATTACAATTTAATAATTATATTTCTTAAAACTAATCTTGAATAAGCTTGTCGTATCCAACTCAACTAACAGTCTCTGCATATGCCTATTAAGTTGTAGTAATAGTTTAAGGGATATAACAAATAAATCGTTTTTTTTTTTTTTTCTTTTTTTTTTTTCTATTTCTTCATCTCCCACATTTGTGTTTCATAACATATAATATAATTGAGTTTTCACACCAAGTAATAATCATAAATCACTAATTTTTAAATTGGCTTTTTAACATGTGTACAATGGAATGGGTTAAAAAGTTCAAATCCCACCGCCGTCCTACTGGGAAAAAACTTACCACGGTGGGGATAAAAAAAGAAAAGAACAAAGAAAATGTGAACCGGCCGTGGTGTCATCTGTCTTTGTCTTCCATCGTTCCATATAACACCATCACTCACGCTTCACACCTGGCTTTCCTCACACCCAAACCCCACAACAAATAAAATAAAAATCATGGCGCCACCGCCATTTACTCCGGCGCCGGCGTTCTTTCTTCTTCAGCTATTCTTCCTCCTCCCTTTCATCTCCTCCACCAACGAGCTCACCACCCTCCTCCAATTAAAATCTGCTCTCCAATCCTCTAACTCAAACCTCTTCTCCACTTGGGTCTCCACCGCCGATACCCCCTGCAACTTCACCGGCGTCACTTGCAACACCCAATCCTCTGTCACGGAAATAGACCTCTCCAAACGCCAACTCTCAACATCATCATCATCATCATCATCTCTTCCGCTATCCTCCCTATGCACCGACCTCCCTTCCCTCCAAAACTCGCCTTCGGATTCAACTCAATATCTGGCACTTTCTCCTCCTCCGACCTCCATAACTGCACCAACCTCCGTTACTTAGATCTCGGAAACAATCTCTTCTCTGGATCCTTCCCTGATTTCTCTTCGATCACCAAATTGGAGCATCTTTACTTGAACTTGAGCGGATTCACTGGTGACTTCCCATGGAAATCACTCTCCATGACACCCAATTTAATCACCTTGAGTGTCGGAGACAATTCCTTCAACACCGTCCAGTTTCCAGATGTGATTGTAAATCTCACCAATCTTAATTGGCTTTACATGTCAAATTGCAGTATCTCCGGTTCGATTCCACCCGGTATCGGAAACCTCGTTAAGCTTGAAAACTTGGAGCTTTCCGATAATAATCTCACCGGCGAGATTCCACCGGAAATTACAAAGCTGAAGAACCTATGGCAGATTGAATTGTATGATAACTCGTTGAATGGCAAAATCCCAGCGGGTTTGGAAACTTGATAAAGCTCCGGTACTTTGACGCTTCCGGAAACTCTCTCAATGGAGACTTGTCGGAGCTCCGAACGTTGACCAACCTGGTTTCTCTTCAACTGTTTGAGAATGAGTTCAGCGGTGAGTTACCTATCGAGTTCGGGGAGTTCAGGAATTTGGTCAATTTGTCTCTCTATACTAACAATCTCACCGGAGAACTTCCTCAAAAATTGGGGTCATGGTCAGATTTCAACTTCATTGACGTTTCCACCAACGGATTCACTGGTCCAATTCCGCCAGATATGTGCAAGAAGGGAACGATGAAGAAGCTTCTGATACTACAAAACAATTTCACCGGCGAGATTCCGGCGACTTATGCCAACTGCACGACGCTGCTCCGGTTCCGGGTGAGCCAGAATTCGCTCAACGGAAACCATTCCGGCAGGTATTTGGGGCTTCCGATTATTAACATCATTGATATTGCAGATAATTCCTTTGAAGGCCCAATCACATCGGACATCGGAAAAGCTAAAACCTTGGGACAACTGACTGCGTCTAATAACAAACTGTCCGGTGAATTGCCGGCAGAGATCTCAGGGAGCAACGTCGTTGGTTTCCGTTGACTTGAGCGGAAACCAACTGAACGGTCAGATTCCGGAAACTATTGGTCAGCTTCAAAAGCTCAACAATCTCAATTTTCAAAGCAATCGTTTCTCTGGAATGATTCCGGCATCGTTGGGATCGTGTGTTCATCTTAGTGATTTGAATTTGGCTCAAAACTCCCTTTCGGGTCAAATTCCAGAAACTTTAGGATCACTGCAAACATTGTACGCATTGAATCTATCCAACAACGATCTCTCCGGTCAAATTCCGAGCACCCTTTCATCTCTAAGGTTGAGCCTTTTAGATCTTTCATACAATGATCTCACCCGCTCAATCCCGGAATCTCTTACAATCGGAGCTTACAACAGTAGCTTTCTCGGAAATAAAGGGCTTTGCAGTCCAAATGGCAGACTTCTTAAGCAATGTGGTTCGGCTGGTTCGGGTCAAGTTCAGACCTTTATAATTTGTTTAGTGATCGGATGTGTCGTCGTAATCGGCCTCACCGGATGCTATGCTTATTTGAAGATCAGAGCGACCCACAAAGAAACCGAAACCTCGTTCAGAGATGGAGGCTCATGGGATATGAAGTCGTACCATGTTTTGAGTTTCACCGAAGATGAAATCCTCGATTCGATCAAGACGGATAATTTAGTGGGGAAAGGTGGGTGTGGGAGTGTATATAAGGTTTCACTCAAAGATGGGCAAGAGCTAGCAGTCAAGCATATCCTGACCGTTGATTCGGGCGGTCATAGAAGATCAGAGCAGGAACACCAATGTTGTCGAGAAGCAGGAGATCCAAGGAGTTTGATACTGAAGTCAAATTGTTGAGCTCAATCAGACATGTGAATGTTGTGAAGTTGTTTTGTAGCATCACTAGTGAAGACTCTAGCTTGCTTGTGTACGAGTATTTGCGCAACGGGAGCTTGTGGGACCGGTTGCACTCGTGTAAGAAACTCTCGCTTGATTGGCCGACGAGGCATGATATTGCACTCGGAGCAGCTAAAGGGTTGGAGTACCTTCACCACGGGTGTGACCGGCCGGTGATCCACCGGGATATCAAGTCTAGTAACATACTCTTGGATGATATGTTGAAGTCTAAGATTGCTGATTTTGGGTTGGCAAAGATTGTTCAGTCTAATATTGGCGTTGATTCGACTCATGTGATTGCAGGAACACATGGCTATATTGCTCCAGGTAAAATTAATTGTATTGTTGACCGATTCAACTTTACTACGTTGTTGTACAAATTTGTTTTTAGATGGATTTTGTTTCTAACTTGTTTGTTTGTATTGTTTTCAGAGTATGGATACACATACAAAGTGAACGAGAAGAGTGACGTGTATAGTTTTGGAGTCGTCTTGATGGAACTAGTGACGGGCAAAAGACCAATAGAGCCGGAGTTTGGAGAGAACAAGGATATAGTGAGTTGGGTATCGAGCAATTTGAAGAGTAAAGAGAGTGTTATGAGCATGGTGGACATGAGTATTGCAGAGCCTATCAAAGAAGAGGCGATCAAGGTGTTAAAGGTTGCCATCTTGTGCACTACAAGACTCCCGGAACTCAGGCCATCAATGCGCGAAGTGTAGTTCAGATGCTAGAGGATGCTGATCCTTGCAAGTTGGAAAGTATTGTCATTACCAAAAATGGATCAGTGAAGAAAGAAGAAAGCCATGAATGAAGCCTCATTAACAAGGGACTAGGCAAATAGCCTAAGACTGTTCATTGGTAGCTTGAAGTATTATTGTGGAAAGGACGAATATAGCAAATAAGTCTTATGTACACTATAAATATGCGGAAAGCAAAAATGTATAATTCTTTGTTAGTAACTACTCCCTCTGTTTTCCAATAGATGTTATTAGAGGTTTAAAAATTTATTTTTTAATACATGGCATTATAGGTATATTTAATGCTCAAACCTTCTACAAATAGATTTCATATTACTTTTGCATTTATTGCTTATATTTTTAAAACATTATTTCATCTCTTTCCATACAACTCTCTACTTTCTACCATCGTTTTTACAAAATTTTTTAAAATTATTATACAGCATTAAATATTATAATTTCTACTTTTAGATTTCTTAATATGTGTGTTTTTTATCCATCTATTGAGAAACGGATGATATATCTACTAAGTATAAGAATCTATATATTACTAATACCTCTACCATTTTTCCTTACGTATCAGTTTTAAGGTCATTTATGTCAGCATTTTTTTTAATTTATTTACATTAATGTCACTCAATAATTACAGACTGTCATTTCTTTAAAATTGGTCATAGTTAGTTTAAAATAAAGATAATTTTAATTTTAATTTTAATATTAACTAACTCGATTGTTAAGGATCTCTAACATGATTATTGTTAACCAAATCTCCTCAAAATAATTATAATTGTGTTTGGTTAGATATATATACCATATTCATTTTTTAATTTGTTATAAATATTATATCTCTAATTCATTTTTATTTATTTTTAAACGTGTTAGCTTATTCATGTTACTATTTCTTTACAAATAGATAAAAACTTAACGAATAATCAGCTTATTTAAACAATTAGCTTATTCATGTTATAATTTTGAAAATTTTATATAATATTATTTTATAATAATATAAATTTTTTTAAATAGAATCCGCACAAGGTACGGACACTGATGAACTACTTTGTACAAATTTTGTTGTCATTTGTTTGTTAGCTTCAAATTAGTGGGATCTAAAATATAAATTACCAAACGACATAAACAAAATATTAGGTATTTTTGAAAAATCTTTGTCATGACTACGATCAAGATTTGATCATGTAGCTTATATCCTAGTTTAGGACAAACCTACTATCTCAAGTCTCAACACCCCTCAATTATCACTATCATTATCATTATTACTACTATTATTATTACTATTACTATAATTACTATTATTACTACTATTATTATTTTGGGTTGAAATCAAATTTGTGATACCATGTGAAATTTCTTTTTTTACCTGCATAATTTATATACTAATTTGTTAATATCACGTGTTATTATGTAGACAACACTACCATCTCAAAAAAATTGAAACTTACCGCACATTTTAACGCAATTGTTCGTAACTTGATTATAAAGTGTAACATGTATTGCGTATTTTCAAGTGATAAAAGAAAAAAAAAATCTCTTATAGATTATGTAAGAGGTAATTCAAACAAAATTACAGTAAAATTTCACATAATTATAAATTTATAAACCCATAGAACATGGTGAAATTCATAAAAATGAAAAGCAAAACAGAGCAGAAGTTTGAGTGAAGAATAACTGAGTCAACAGTATGTTGGCGAGTGATCTTAGACCAAATCAATTAAGACGACGATAGACCATTCCTAGTTTTGTGACTAAATATTCAACAAATGATGGCTAGTGCCTTTTGGGTGGTCTTTAATCAGAATGGGCCATCCCTCAAATATGAAAGGCTTCAAATGAATGCAAACTCCATCAAAGATAAGAGCCTCAAGGGTGTAGTTTTCTCTACCTATGCGTTATGCATTTTTATATATATATATATATATATAATTATAATTGTTTTGATATGACTTGAATGTTATATAAAGTGTTTCGTAGTGTGTACATTAACTAATGCATATTAAATAAATGAAGTCAATACAAAGATTTGTTTACGGGTTTTGGGGTCGTATTTGTGGACGATTAAATTTTCACATCAATAATAAATGAATATTAAGTCTAATATATAAGGTTAGTGAACTACTAATCATATTGT
Source organism: Fagopyrum tataricum (assembly GCA_002319775.1). NCBI lineage: Eukaryota > Viridiplantae > Streptophyta > Magnoliopsida > Caryophyllales > Polygonaceae > Fagopyrum > Fagopyrum tataricum. Next base: position 33,875,281 of record CM008279.1, on the reverse strand, counting down.
AAGTTGAACTACTAATCATATTGTAAGTTGATTTTAGAAGTAACTCTTATTTGACTTCTATGTTAGACTTGAGACTCAACGCGTATATGATATATATATATATATATATATATATATATATATATATATATATATATATATATATATATATATATATATATATATATATATATATATAATATACGTGAAATGGATCCAATACGAATCTTTCAGCATTGTCCTAGTACCATGATAAGCATCTGATACCTCTGCCAAAAAATCAAAGTAGACCCCTCCTCGAAATAAGAGATAAGAGATTTGATATGAATAAAGGCATATGTGCAATGCCCGGAAGCAAGTTGTAAATGAAGTTGGTGTAAGGAATATTTCCCCTACCCAAAGACATAAAGTAGAAGGGTGAGTGTCGACGATGACGATGATGAATGAGGTGATGGAGAAGTAGGCAAACAAAAAGAGTGGTCATAATCTCATACATGTAAAATCTCACATGCCTGGTGCCTGCTGCTCGATATTCCCATTCACTTTTGCCTCCTTTTTACTCTCAGCCACTCGCTTTGAAATCACATTAACTCTCGACTTGCATCCATTTGTTGCCCCCCAATTTCTGGGAAGAAATAAAGCCAAAAAGGTGAAAACCACCAATAATATCTATAAATTTGCCACAAAATCATCCAATACATTGGATATTGCAAATTCCTCATACTCCGCAAAACTATAAAACTGATGTCAAATGAGATTTTCTCCTATCCTCTGTGAGTGATCTAAATTTGAACTACAGTGGTGTTGTATGAATATTAAGTTTAGCGGTTATTTAGCGAAAACTGATGTAATTTGTGGTACTTTGTGGGTTTTTTTTTCTTTCCTAAACTAGATATCCTGCAAAGCACAAAGGTTAGTGGAGTTGGGCCAGAAAGCCCAAAGCTGGTTGAGATCCATGTGTTATCTAAGTGGGCATGACTACAACGACAGAAAGTGTCCCCATCATGCAGCGTATACGCTTTCAACTTCCAACAAGTGGAGTTCGCTCCATCCACGGGTGTCAATAATGCGGGAATTCCGATATTCGATGAAAATTACTGTCACAGGGATGACAATCAGAGAAATAACAACGGATGAGAGAATGAACGGGATGAACGTTATTCCCCGCATGGGATGAGATTAGAGGTTTCCGCCTCGATTTTCATACCGTTGGGAATTATCACGAGAATCTCCAATAAGTTGATTAAATGGACAAGTTAATAGTGATTTATAGTTTTAAATATAATATTTAAATGTTTTTATTATTGTATTTTATAAAATTAGGTTAACATCTTTTTTGATTTTGTGTTAAATATATTATTTATACAAATGAGCTCGTATACTTAACTCATGTGAATTTATAAATAAAAATTTTAATAAGAAAACTAAAGAAAACCCCAACAATAACTATAAATTGGAGAAATTAGGCGGACATGACGACTCCTCAACGGGGATGGAGATGAGTACAACCTTTAATCCTCGAATGGGTATTTATGAGGCTAAACTATAAATCTCAAGTCTGGCAAAATACTTACATGACCCGCTATAATAAAGAGAGTAAGGATCGACCACAAGGAAGAAGGTGTCTCACTTTGATGAATTACCTAAGAAACCAAAACCATATAATAAAGTAAGCACACTATATACAAAATGGAGTAGGGTTGCCTCCCTATTAACACTTCTTTAAGGTCTTTTAGTGGGATCCATTCCGTTCACAGTCAGATCCTCTATTGCCCCCTCTATAGCCTTCTCTGCTACGCCTCGTTCCTATTAGTCAAATTTTTTAAATTACTTTATTTAACTTAATTAAATTTAAATTACAAAATTTACTGATAAAACTAATTTCTTATTTCTTATTTATTTTAGTAAAAAAAGATATGGAAGATTTCTTTCTTTCTTCTTCACGTTACTCCTCTCTCTCTATCTCTCTCGATTCTCGTATTTCGCAGTGGCACATTCCTCCGCCGGAAACACCTCTCGGTCGACGCCATAAATGAAAACTTGTGCGCCGCCCAGAAACAAAACCTTGCCGCGCCGCCGCAGAACCATTGAACACCACCAATCTTCTCTTTTCGTTTATTGCTTTTTTGTGTGGCACTCACCTTTTGTCGAAGACACATTGCTCCGTCGGAGAAAAGATCGGTGACCTCAGGAACGAAACCCTTGCGCTCCACCGAAGACCATCGAACACCACAGGTTTGTGATCCATTTTCTAAATTGACATTTATATTTTAAGCAGTTGATCCTCACTCGAATGGTTCTCTTCAAATGTTGAATTTTTATTTAAGTACATTAATGGTTTGCTACATCTTTGGACAATGGCTGGAAAATGGTAACTTAATTTCATAGTTTTAATCTATCATCCTTCTTCTAGGTTGCTTCCACTTGTTCCAATCAATAATGGTAGTTACCGATGTTTCTTCAATTACTCTAATTTGTGTTATTTGAAACAATTTCAGGGATAAGGAATTCATTGTCCTTCTTCCATTCTTCTCACAAATCATGTTAATGGAATTCATGGTTACGTATTATGGTTCATATTCAAGAAGAGGCTAGTGAATGCGTTTTGTATACCTTTTAGTCCGACTGAGGAGTGAGGAGTATAAAGTTGATGTGAATAAATCATCAAGTTGAGGTGTCAAACGGGCGGGTCGGTTGAGTTCGGGTCAAGTCAATTTTAATTTGGGTCACTTTGAGCCGGGCCAAATTTGTCTATAATGTCATGTCGGGTTTACTCGGGTTAAGCAAGGTGCCCTTGCACAACTGATAATCGGGTTCTCGGCTATTTTTGGGTCGTTTTAATAGGTTATCGGGCTGATTCGGGTCGGTCTTGGACGGGGTCCGGGTTAAGACAAGTGCCCTTGCATAACTGATAATTGGGTTTCTCGGGCTATTTTGGGTCGTTTTAATCGGTTATCGGGCTAATTCGGGTTGGAACCGGGTCGGGTCGGGATCATTTGTACAATTGAAATTCGGGTTCTTGGTTTAAATCGGGTCGTTTCAATTATCGGGTTATCTTGGGTCAGTCTAATTTATGTATCAGGAAAATCCTGGTTGAATTACTTTGGTATAATCATGTCGGGTTGTTTTCGGATCGACAATTTTTGGATTTGATCGTTTTCGGGTTGGTTGTTTCAGGTTGGACTAATTTTTTTTGACGGGTCGATTCCGACAGGCTCAAACTTATTGTGCTTCTTTTATATTTAGGTCGGTCTCTTTGTTAAGCCAATTTGACGTATTCATATTTCAAATAAAAATATATACAATAGTCGACCGGGTCAATTAACCTATACCTTTTGACCAATGTGCGAGATGAACACGTCTATATATAAGACCGGTTTGGTCGGTTGGTCTGTGGTTGTATCTACACTCATACCCACCCCATCACCCATCAACCATCAACCGCTCACCACCCGAAATTCATCGGATTTTCACCTGTATATTTGGTTCGGTTGACCGGTTGGGTCGGATGGTTATTCATCCATTTACAAGCTAATGTGCGAGGGGATCATAAACAACCTGGTTTAGTTTATTATTTTTGTGTATGATTTATAAACATGAAGTTTTATTGTTCTAGTGGCTGAGGATCCTTACAAATTTTTTCTCAACTTGATGATCAAAGTTCGAGCCTTACCTACTGCATTTTCTATTTTACAAGTCAGAAGCAAATATTTATTTTTAAATTAATTTAAAAATAAATTCTAAAACTTAAAACTTTTCTAAAATAAAAATGTATAGGATTACTCTATTATAAGATTATCCTAAATAATATATATCAATCATAATGTAATATATATTTAGGTTGTAATAAATGTGTTCAATATTTTTCATTAATAGATAATGGACTATGTAATGTTTTTTATAAAATATTTTAAACGAAAGAAAGTAAATTGATCATTAATATAAATTAAATATATGTTAATTAATAATATAATATTATAATACTAATTTACATTCAACTTAACAACATTTTTGTAGAGGTAAATTTGTACTATGTCTCTTGACTCACTCACCAATCCTCAAGAAAAACACAAGCCAAGATCGAAGCTCAAGTAGGTGTGAACGACTCGTCAACAAATCTGACTTGAGTCGGTTGCCTTTTCTCCATTGCATTGTCAAGGAGACTCTTAGAATGTACCAAATGGTCCCACTGTTGGCACCTCACGAATCCTTAGACAAGTGCGTCATGGGAGGGTACAACGTCCCATCAATTTGGAACCTTATTTCTTCATTTTTTAATTGTTCATTTTGTACCGTAGTATTACCGTAAGTAAGTGAACATATAAGTTTATCCGGTGAAGTTTTGATTTTTAGTTTTGCTTTTGTATTGTTGTTTAAGTAGAAACTAGTCATTGGATACTTTATGAATTAGCTAGTCGAACGTTTTTATCAATTGTTATTCGTTCTTTAAATGAAAAATGGTCACATTTGTTCACTGACAAGATTTTGTACGCTTTTGGAGGGTGCTAATCAGTTCCCTTCTTATTTTGAAGCCAAGAAGTTGAGTTCCTTTGTTACTTCCCCTGTATTTTGTCTTTTATTTTATATATATGCAACTTAGATAATATGTTTGAGTTTTTATTTTGAGCTAAAACATACAGGCTACGGTCACCTCAACAAATTTGGTTGTATTTTTCTTGTCTTTTACTTTTATTTATATATGCAACTTAGATAATATGTTTGGTTACATAGTTTTTATTGGGGATAATAGACGTACCGGCGAAAAACGTTAAACATCACCTGAACTACGCACTTCGCGCGTGCGTAGTTTCGGTTTTTCAATACGGACGCCAACTACGCGTTTGGCGAGCGTAATTGGAGCCGAGGGGAAGCCGAACGAGCCGATAAAGTACTACTACGCTTGCCAGGGGCGTAGTAGAGTTTTAAAAAAAAAAACTCCTACTAATACGCATATGACAAGCGTAGTAGTAGTGTTTAAAAAAAAAAACACTACTACGCTTGCCATATGCATAGTAGTAGAGTTTTTTTTAAAAAAAAGCTACTACTACTACTCATATGGGAGCGTAGTAGTAGTTGTTTATTAAAAAAAAATAATACTACTACTACGCTGTCCATTAGCGTAGTCTCAACGGTCATATTTTCAAAATCTCTACGGCTACGCTTGCCATTTGCGTAGTTTTATATAATATGCCCGTTAAAAAACGGTCATTTATAACGGTAACAAATGTTTTTCCTATATATATACACGATTATTATCGTTTTGTAGATGAATTGTCTCAAATTCTACAAAATCTAAGAGGAGGAGGAGGAGGAGGAGAAAAATGTCATCTAATGAAGCCGGCGGTGTTTCTTCCGACGATGAATTGCACCCCCTAATGAGGTATGTAATGTCGTATTTATAGATTTTTAGAATTTACAAGTTTTTGAATAAATAAATTGTAGGTTAACATGCGAGATATAGAGTATTTACAAGTTTTTAATATATATTGTAGCTTATTATTGCAATGGAAAATCAACCCGAAATAGAGGAACTAGATTATTCGGATGTGTTTGGAGTCGAACAATTTTTTCCGGATAAAGATTCTCTAGTTGATTGGGTTCGTGAGGAAGGTAGAAAACATTATATGGTGATGATCATATTAAAATCATGCAAGCCGAGCGATCATCAATATGGGAAGGTTGTATTGGTGTGTGAGAAATTTGGGAGGCGGAAGAGTGTGAAGATGGATGATATTGATCCTTCGAATAGGCGTAGATCAAAGTCGAAGAAAAGGGATTGTAATTTAAGATAGTGGGGGATGAAGTACAACGGAGCAATGGAGTGGTACCGACTAGGTGGAAGATTACCGTGGTTCATGGTAGTCACAACCACGATATTCTACCATCACTAGAAGGCCATTCATTTTCGGGTCGGCTTACGACGAACAAATGCAGAAGGTGAGAACTTGTTCCGCTTCCGGCGTTAAACCGGTGAAAATTTTGGATATGCTTCGAAAGGAATATCCATCAAATGTCACATCTACACAACAAATCTACAACGCTCGATATAAATTGAAGGTCGAAGATAGAAGCGGGCGGACGATAACACAACAAACATTACAATTTTTGGGTGAGCGCAATTATTATACGGATTATATGACTCTTCCCGGACAAACATCATTAGTGATCTTATCTTGAGTCACCATATGTCAAGACATTGGTTGAGCATGTTTCCGTATGTCCTCGTGATGGACACAACGTACAAGACAAACCGGTTAGTATCTAATTTCACTTTCTTTAATAAATGTGTGTAATTTATTTTTCAATTTGATTCATATTTTTATATGATATTAGGTACGAAATGCCGTTATTGGAGGTGGTCGGATTCACTAGCACGGAAAAGACCTTTTCCGTCGCATTTGTATTCATGTCGAGGGAAACTACGGATCACTATGAGTGGGCATTGGAGCGTGTTAAGATAATATGTGGGAATCGCTACCAGACGTGATTACGACGGACCGGGAACTTGCCCTTATCAACGCCATTGGAAAGGTCTTCCCCAATGCGAAACATATAATTTTGCAACGTTCACTTGATACGAAACATTGAAAAATTGGATGGTACAAGACACGTTCAGTTGCACAACAAAATAAGTTCAAACAAGATTGCATGGGATTGTTCTCTTCACACTCTGTCACAACTTATGAGGAGAGACTTCATAAGATGAAAGTGAAATGGGGTGATAAGTGGAACCTAATGACTTATCTTGAGAATACTTGGTTGATAATGTTCAAGGAATGTCTTGTTCGAGCATGGACGGGTAGATATCATCACTTTGGAACAAGGACCACAAATAGGTAAGTAAAATTCTCTCGTGACTTATATTTCTTATTTCTTATTTTTATTACTAAAACTTTTATCGTGTATTATATTTGTTGTAGGGGTTGAGAGTGCACACGCATTGTTAAAGAACACTTTGATGTCATCACAAGGTGGATTTGACAATGTTGTTCAAAACATTGACTTGATGCTTGATGATCAAATCAAAAAATCATGATTTCTTTGGAGAAGACACGTGACTTTCACATTTTAGAGGTAGAAGATAATCCTATGTTTGCCATGGTCTTGTACAAGATTTCCAACACATGCATGGAATACCTCATTGAGAATTACAAAAAAGCATTGGAGGGGCAATACGATTCCGAATGTCACGATTGGTATTGGAGATACACTTATGGAATTCCTTGTGTGCACGAGTTTGCAAATGCAATTCAACTGGTAAGCCGATTACTTTGCAAGATACATAGATTTTGGAGGCAAATAAGGTGGGACCGGGTGAATGTTGAAGAAGATGAAGGACTCCACCAACCAACACCTATTTCTCTAGGTACGCAAATTTCTCTTGTGTGTTATATTTATTATTTCCATCACTTGCAAATCGTAATAACAAGTAATGATATTTCTCTAGGAGATATCCTTTGTACACAAATGCATAAGGATCATAGTGAAGGAAAACTGAGTCAAGACCAGATTGAGAACATGGGTCGATATTACCAAAACATGAAGAACCGGGGTGTTCGATGTTAAAGGAGCCGGATGCTATTTTGCAAAAAAAAGGAAGACCGAAGAAATCAACAACCCGAGACCGTTCATCATTTGAGTATGCCGAGAAGAAATGGAAGCTAGCTTGAGCAAGAGGGCATCACAAGTTGGGGCGGTCGTGGGAGAGGACGGCGAGAGGACGTGGAAAAGGAAAGGCCGAGATAGTCAGTGCAAGTGAGATGATACCGGAAGAACAAGATGTTGTAAATCTTGTAGATGCAAGAGAGGAGCAAGAGTCTACATGGCAAGTGGGAGTGACCCCGTGATTTTGTAGCTCGGGGTTCAATTGGGTCATCAAACATCGACCCTTTCATGTTGGCTTATGTGAGTCGCGTCATAGATGTTCCAGGTGATGGACATTGTGGATATCGAGCATTTGCGAAGTTGTTGGGGTACGAAGAGCATGAATATATGAGGGTACGTGTGGAGCTTGCTTGGGAGTTGACCGAACACTTTGACCTTTACAGTCGCGTTTACGGGGAAGAGGAGTTGTCGAACTAATTGACCGGTTAATTACACAAATCCAAACCCTTGTAGCAGCGAGTATTGGATGAAGGTTCCCATAGTTGCATTGGGTTTCGTCACATTCTACCAAGTTGCACTAGCTTTCTTCAGCCGGGATGAGTCATGCACATATCTCCCGATGATCACGACCTCGGTTGGTCAAGGGCCCCCGTCTAAGGTCTATTCAATTGCCCTACTAAATGGCAATCACTTTGTCCCGGTAAGTATTTATATTTACATTTTCTCATAAATTTGTCTATTGTTTAGTCTAACAATTGCACATAATTTACAGGTTTGGCTACGTCCACGAGCACCTCTACCTCCCCCCTCTCGATATTGGAAAGGCCGATCCAAGCGTGGAAGGCTTCAACGCTCCGTTTGCACAACAATTTGAGCGTTATTTATCTTAAGAATAGAGATGCAATGTGATGTATTAGTTTATTTTCTTTTTTTGAACAATGATTTGCATGTATTTGAGTGACCCTCTTGCGGGTGTTTTAGCTTATTTTCCTTGCAAAATCGATGTAAGGGTCGGGCTATCCCCTGTTTGTTGACTACTTAGCCCATTTTATTAATATCAATGAAGCGCATGCGAAGCGCGGAGGGTACCGAACCTCCTTTAATCAATGTAAACAAAAACTAGTTCAAAAATAAAAAAAAATCCTTGTCAACATAATAAACTAAAGTCCAACAAAATAAACTAAAGTCCAACAAAATAAATTAGTTCAAAAATAAAATAAAGTCCAACAAAATAAACTAGTCCAAGGTACAACTAGTGACGCTCGGGCCAGCCCGATCACGCTGTGAAGCCCGGAATGGAGGTGGTGCTACCGGTGGCGTGTCTCAGTAGCGATCTCAATCATATGATCAAGCTGCTCAACATCTAAGGTAATCGGTAAAGGACCCCTTCTAAGCTCGCGTAACATACCTGTCAAGATCTGGAGTCGCTGGAAAACAAATTATTTTCATGTTAGTCAATGTACAACTATTTAAATACTTACTAATATTTGAACATACCCGAACCGAATCCGCAATGGGAGCAGGATGATGTGGAACGGAGGATCGTGTCTGACGGCATCCCTAGAGACGTACATATGGGAACGTGGCTCAAACCAATCATAATACTCCTCGTCAACATCCTAAGCGGCAACCACAGGATCATGCTGAAAAATGTCATAGAGATGCTCAAATCGGGTCTCCCAATGATGGCCCTCTGAGAACGTCAACTCGTAACCACCCTTCTTTGGTCGCCTGCAAGTCGAAGGCTCAATCAAACCTAGGTGGGCTTACACTGCACTCGCCCGAACTGCCTAAGGACTCTCTCCGGCATGTACGGCTCGAATCGCCCTAAGTGTCCAATGAGCCCTCTGTAACGGGAAAGACGTAGAGGCCCCGAAATAAAATCGATCGATCCAAATGGGGTGAATACAACCTAAAGAAAATAAAAGCAAATGTCAGTATGTAAAAAAAACTACAACCCAAAAAAATTTAGTGAAAAATCATTTAAAAAAACTTACATCCTCCACTCTACACCGATCCAACTGAACCCTATACCATCGGCACTCTCATCAGACTGCAAGCCATGAGGCCTCGGACCTGCCCGTAATGCAAACACAGATGATCCATGTCTATCGGAATCCGGGTGCGCAACACCTCGCAAAGCCGGAAAATAGTTCCCTTTCCAAATCTACACTCACAAACCATTAAGATGTAATGAAATAATTATAAGATATTCTAATAGAAATAAACAAAGACAAAGGCTAAATATACCTGAAGTAGGAGAGTGCATCCATCCAACTGTGCACAACGAGAGGCCTTCCCTAATTTTCTATAAAGATCAGCTAATACCGCCGAACCCCAAGATAACGCCCCTGTCCTCTCGTGATCCCGCACGACATCTAACAAATAATGCTTCACCCGGTTTGTAGTCTTGTCCAAAAAATAAGGTCGAACATATCAATATAAGTAGATATCCACTAGCGACGCGCTCTGGATGAAGGCCATCACGTCTCATACGTGTAATCCTCTCATCTAGCAAGCTAAGCCTGATCCCTCCCTCCTTGATCTGCTTCCTAACATCAGTACCGGCCATATCAAACATATCCTCAAACAAAGCTATCAAAGTGTCACGGCTCGAGGTACTAGTGAGCATATCCCCGTCTATCTGCAATCCTAATATCTTCACGACATCGTGAAGCGTGATCGTGATCTCACCCAAGGAAAGTGAAAGTTGTTGGTCTCCGGGTACCAATGCTCCACAAATGCAGATATCAAACTAGCGTCGGGACTCCTGTAGTTGAACCTGTGCAAGCCGACGAGACCACTAATCGAGCATACCATAACCAAGTCCCTGGCTCATCCGGCTGTAGTCTAACAACCTCGGCCCACTGAGCAACTAACGGGAGATGTCGATGAACACGTTGGACTCCCCTCTCAATACCCTCCTATATGTCGCCGGCCACGTGCGTGTCATAGTACTTTAGGGTGTCAAGAATCGAAGGGCGGGAGTCCTGGACCTCCTCCACTAAAATGTCCCATCACCAGGGACCTCGACCTCCTCCTCTAAAGTACCTCTATCACCTAGGTACTCATCCTCCTCTACAACCTCCTCCGCAACCTCCTCTACTCGGACAAGTGGATCCTTGAGGACCTCCTCCTCTACCCTAACGGCCTCCTCTGCAATCTCCTCTACCCTAACGGCCTCCTGAACCTCCTCCTCCAAATCATCCTCATTTGGTACAATTGGATCTTCAAGGACATCATCATCATGCTCATGAGGCACATTAATCAACTCGCTGATATGCGCCCGAGACTGGTCAACATTATCCCCTAACGTTGACATAGGGGCCATTGAGCGGAGACGAACCGCTCTATCACGCCCCTATGCAGTCACGGGACGACTAGAAATGTTCCTATCAATCTAAGTAAAACAAGATGCATGTTTCTATCAATTCACCCAATTAACAATAGCAAAATCAACACCAATTAACAATAGCAAAATCAACACCAATTAATTTATCAATTCACCCAAACAACAAGAATAAACAATTAAACATGAACCATAATAAAACAATGAACCAATATTTCGAGTACCTATTTTAAATTTTCATTCAATTCAATTCACTCAAAATTCCGGCTTCCTATTTCAAATTTCCATTAAAATTCCGGGTTTTAGATTCAATCAAAATAATTTCAGTTTTCATATACTCACCTTTCGTTTTTCACCCGCCATTGTTCGATTTTCCGGTTCCGGGTCTTATACGCTTATGGAGTCCAAAACTCGAGTCCTAAACGTTGTTGAGACCAAAACACAATGAGTACAAAACTCGATTCCACAATCCTGCAATCAAAGGAAAAAAAAACGTTTCTTAGGTTTCAATTTAATTCGAATCCAACAAAATCGATTCCAAAATCCAACAGGTTTCAATTTTAATCTAACACAGATTTGATTAGGTTTCAATTTTAATCAAAGCATATTTACCCGCCATTGTTCGATTTCAATCAGAAAAAAGCCCACGTAGTTCCGAGCATATTCACATAAAAATCAAACAGGTTTCAATTTGATTAGGTTTTAATTTTAATCTAACACAGAAAAATCGAACAGGTTGGAAGAACAGGTCTCGGTGCAGGGGAGACGCATATTCGAACTTCACTTCACTCGGTGCAGATTTGAAGAAAAGGTCTCGTGCAGATTCAAACTTCACCTCGCTCGGTGCAGATTCGAACAGGTATGGCGATACGCAGAGAACACGCAGAGAAGAATAGAAATAGGGCTCGGGAAAACGCAGAGAAGAATAGAGAAAGAATACATACCTGGCCGGGCTGTAGACGACGAGGCGAACTGGTGACGGGGATGACGGGGACGAACAGTGCTCGAGAACGAGGTGCGAAAATAGGCCTCAGGTGACGAATGAAAAGGAAGATGAAGTGTTACGCAATTAGGCTCGAATGCGTTGTTATTTTAACAACCAGCTACGCAATTGGGAAGCTAGTTAGGGTTTTTTTTAAAAAATAACCTACTATTACGCAAATGGCCAGTGTAGTAGTAAAAATTTTTCTTTTTTTTTTTAAACAAATACGTTTACGCTTGCCAAGTGCGTAGTATACCGGCTCGTTCGGCTTCCCTCGGCTCCAACTACGCTCTCCAAACGCGTAGTTGGAATCCTGAGTGAAAAACCAAAACTACGCACGCGAAGTGCGTAGTTCAGGTTACGTTTAGCGTTTTCCGCCGGTACGTTTAAATCGTGATTTTATTTTGGGCTAAAGCATGTAGGCTACGGTCAACTGCATCAAATTTTAGTTGTGTCAAGACGATAGTATTATAGAGAACTATATTGGACTCTTTACAAATTAGTTAATCAAACGTTGTTCATCCATAGTTTTTCCATTAGCAATTAGAATGTACTTATATACCCATACATAAAGCTAAGATTTAACACAACATCAGTGATACTAAATTTCATCAAAAAATGTATTCAAATTTCACAAGATAATTTATATTTCATTGCTAACACAATCAAGTACCAGGCATAACGTGAAATTGCAATATTAAAAACAAAATCCCACATCAATTATAGTATATTTGTGGACATCTATGGTAAGATAAAAAGCAATTACAAATACGCTCAGTGTCACACAACAAATCGGGTGGTTTCATAACTTTCTTTGTCAAAGCATAGTAATTGGGGGGCTTCGCAACTACTTATTCAAACCATCTTTGAGTTGAACCTGCAATGTCAAATAAAAATGACTTAATTTGTCAAGCAGGTATTTTATTACAAATTTACTCATCTAATAAACAAAACGTCAAATAACAAACCCACAAAAAAACCAAGAATTATGTTTATTTGTGACAAACCAATACTTGTCAATAACTCCATATTGATTGGCATTGAGTCAATATACATACCACTATGATTAGGTGTAAAAGTGTATACATATGGATCCATGGACGAGAAATACCTTTAAGTTGATCTTTGTAGATCATTTTCATCTAGGGCGAGCAATTTGGTGTTTCTGCATTAAACGAAACAACTAAAAAAAATACTTATATTATAATTTATATATGTGGCTCATCAACCGTGATCTTCTTAGCTTTTCTTCTTTTCTTGTCGTTTATTTCAAGAGCACTCTTCTGCCTTTTGTTTGATCGACTTTTAGAATTTGGCTTTGACTTCATTCATGCCTTTTATTGTCATAGCCACGCCATTGAGATTTATAGGCATATCTTGACTTGAAGCATTTATATCATTGCGACAATTTGGTAACGATTCAGTAGGTCTTTCTGTGGAGTTTGAATCAATTTCTCTTAGCAAGCTAGTCAAACCCTCTTCACAATAGTGTACTTATCTTCAAATTCAACATCTCTTGTCACAAGCGTGTAGACAAACGACACAAGTCTCTACAACGTCACCCCATTGCTTTTTTTTAGGATATGGATCAAGATTTTTAAACACCACTACTATCTTGAATGCTACCTTTTTTCGCATTGTTAGTCCATCTTTTCAAGATATACTTGTTAGGAACTTCGGTAATACCTTTAAAAGAGAATACCTTTAGTATATGACTGCATAGAAGGCCAGAAAACTCAAACTTTCTACACAAACTTTCTACAGTTGCAGTTTACAACTTCTTCTCTTTCAGAGACAACATAGTTTCAACGACTTCTTTTGAGGTATAACCATATACTGCACAATTGTACCCGTCTCACTACAAACTTCAAGTTGATAGTCAAAGGTTTTGTATACTTCTTTCTCAAACAACTTAAAGACCTCGGGTGTATAAGTACCCACAACATCCTTCAAAACTTCGATAGGATAAGACAATACTATTTTACTTTTTTTTTTTTTTTTTGAATATGGAAAGCGGTTAGGTTAGGCTACCTTCTCGAGTAGTCCAACCTAAAGCATCCTTGCGGATGAGAACACGAGGTTCAAGATCATCAGAAAAATTGATGTTGGGGTCGAGATTCCCAAGTGGGTCAATCGTCAGCAACACAATTGATTTCTCTAAAAACATGTCTGATCTGGATTTCGTCAAATCCTAACTACGCTTAGTCAGACATGAATTTCAAACAAACATGGCTTGCAAATTTATAATCGAATAACCTAAACCCTCAATTTCAAATTTTCGATTCGAAATTTGAGAGATTTGGTATTGACCTCAACAAAGGTGTTCCTTCAAAGCCTCAAGGCATCATTATCTCCAAAGCAATCTCAATGAATTGGTGACGAGGAGAGAGCATGAAGTTTGTTAGTTAAGTTGGTAAGGTTGAATATGAAGACCACAAGGTCTTAGTAGCCCAAAAGCCTAAAAAATAGAAAAACTTGGAAAAAAAACCCTAAAGCAATAAAGAGAGTAATTGTTTTTTTTTTTTTTTTTTTTACTGAATATCAGATTTTGATTTTGATTTCTTTCAGGTACACGCTTACTCCCTTCCCTTATCTGTTGTTCATCTTCTTCTCCTGTATCTTCTTTCTAATTTTCTAAGTATGGATTGCTTGTTGTAGACTACAAAATTACAAATAATCATGGCTAAAAATCTTCCCGTTAAATTTACCGTTCAACTGAGGAGTTATATATTCTGGTCAATTCGTTACATTGAGATTTTCATAGTTTTGTACAAGTGATGATGTTGAATTGTGAAACGGAAATGGATCCAAGAATCCATGGTCCGGGTGTTGAATAACTTTTCGGCTCTGGTTCCATTTTATGGACGTGGTGATGAAGGTTTATAACTGTTTCATTGTTATTTATTTATTTCGATGCATTTTTGTATTATTTATGACTATCTTTATGGTTTTTTTTTTTTGTAGGATTTGAGATCTTAATTTGTTTGTTAAAAGGGTTTTAAATCAGAATACAATAAACTTATTTTTTGTGTTTTCATGTCTTTGTCCAAATAGCCCCGACCCATCAAATCTGTAACTTGAGCTTGATAATCTCGATGAATATAGGAAATATTAAAGTTATGGAAAGGAAAAAATTGATGTTATGAGTTAAGTTGGTGGTAACTAAATTTTTTTTAGTAAATCTTTAAGTCATTATGTAAATGATTATATACATTTACAAAACGGTACTCTACCTTCCAATCGAACAATTCTAAATCTAG
This sequence comes from Fagopyrum tataricum, assembly GCA_002319775.1. Classification (NCBI taxonomy): domain Eukaryota; kingdom Viridiplantae; phylum Streptophyta; class Magnoliopsida; order Caryophyllales; family Polygonaceae; genus Fagopyrum; species Fagopyrum tataricum. Next base: position 33,860,106 of record CM008279.1, on the reverse strand, counting down.
AATATTATAAATACCGGACACCTATAGTGACCTAGATTGTACTCTAAAACATAAGCAGATGAGAATACAGAAATGTGTTTGAGATGGTGGCTTGTAGGCCCAAACTCATCTGGACTTCTTATGACATGAAACTAGGCCTTTTAACAAATAGACTCATTCTTTACCAAAACCTATGAAGAGTCAGACTTTGTATTATACAAATTGCGGCCCATTATTAGATTTTAGCCCATCGAACTTCCACAGCCTATTAAAATGAGGACTGATTATTTTATTTTGTTACTCTCGTATGAGCATATCAAAGCTCGTTCAACTCACATGACGGGCCTAAACTAATTAACTGCGAATTAAGATGCTTCTGTACAAGTAATTAACTGCGAATGATTATAGCATAGATTATCATATAAGTCAGAAGAAATAGAATCAATAAACCTATAAACATAATCACATCTCAGCAAAAGATCACATCTTATGGATTTTCAAGGAGCAATCGAAGAGAGTTCAACATTGATCCAGAAAATATAATTAGGAGAATGGAAACTTATCTGAGCAAATATTTTCATGGCAACCAATACTTTGAACTTTGTCCAAGCAGATACCAAAATCCGCAGAATCTCCAGCAGTAGAGCATGAGAGACGAGGAAAATTGTTGATGGCAACAAATCTGGGCACGTGGCCATCTTACGATTCTGCTCAATGAAAAAGGGAGAATATGAACATATATTCTATTCTATTCTATTATGCAATTATGGATGGACAGTACTTGACATTATGCTGAAAAACGCAAGTATCTCAAACACTAAATAAAAATGCAATGCAATATATGTAAATAAAACATGTGTTATAAGTTATGACCTTTCAATCTTTTTTGCAAAACTGATGTTGGAATGAATTCATTATTTGTAGTACTGTACTCGTACTAATAATAAACAGTACATTACTGGTTATTTTTGCTAAATACTCTTGTTATGTTTTCCTTTTAAAAATGTCTGAAATTCAAAGACATTGGTTAAATTTTGTATATATCCTTACAAAAAAATAATCATATGATAAGTTACCTCACTGAAAAATGTACGTTGTATACTCATTTAATAAAGTATGCACTTAAGTACAGATTTTATGAGGACATATTTATATATATTTTGTTCATCAAGCTCTCATATGATTCTATCTCACCGAAATTCTTCACTATTGTTACATCTAAAAGCAAACAAAAATAAAAAACTTAAAACATCAGAACAATAAAATCAGCAACATTTACAAGGTTAATGTATAGTTTTCCGGTATTTTAATAAGATGTGATGATCGGGAGTGTTAAATTCAAGCCCAACATATATTTGAAGTCCACCAACTTTATATACTTTTATTTTGGGACTTAATATCCTACATTAGTCATCACCCAGTAACACCAAATGTAGAATTATGTATTCTTCTTCTACTATGAACAAATAAATTTTGCACGAGGAAACAATGTTGTATTCATTTCATATGTTATTTAAGTACAGCAATATAAACAACATTTTTATATACTCCCCGGCCATCATTTACGAATGCAAGTCCCTTTACTGTATTATGAAAGCAGACGCACCCACAGAAAAACTCTTTTTTAATACCAACTTTGGATATGCTTCATCCACTTCAATTAATTGCATTATTATATTGAAAACTCTTGAGAGAACCACTAAAGAGTACTAAAATTCTACAGATGGCATGAATAAACCAAATCAAAAGGAGCTTTATATAAAGATTTTACCCACATTTAGTTTTAGACTTTTAGTGAATGAAAGTTTATCCATAGTTGATTAAAATGTAATGATCGTAGTACCTCATAAATTTGACATTTGATCAAATTGTAATTCAATTATTTGTTTATTTATACTGTGATTTGTTATTTAATATTTATAGTTTATATAATATAGATTATTTAAATATATTATAATTCTTCCCCCTACACCATTGCTTTTTCAATTTAGTTGATAATCTTATATTTAAGTTACAATAAAACATGTTTCTTAACAATGATCATACATACACCAAAAGAAAGTCACGAAGATGAAGGTTTTTTTTTAGCAATAACAGCCCACAAGATGCCCAGGGCCACAAAAGAAAAGGACTTCATAATTTGCAAGTATTTGATAGTTACTAACATTTCTAAAGAAACATAATAAGGAGATAATTACTAGCACTATCGTGCACTTACGACCCTTAAGAATCAGTAGAGGCCATTTTAAGCAGAATACTTCCCCATGAAGAAGCTCTGAAGATTAACATCTCAAAAGGGAGCATTACAATGCGTCAAATCAACATCCACTTCTCTTTGATGAGTGAATATATAAAAATATGCATAATTTGATTTTATCCTAATGCTTTTGCTTTGTAAATTGTAATGCCCCTAGTGTCTATCATGGACAGTATCTCCCTGACAATTGTATTCACTTTTATTGGTAACAAGATGGACATATATTCGAAATGCTTGGGCCCAAAAGTCCTTTGGGCTACCAGCAAGGCCCATTAGCATATAAATATATAAGCAATGAGGATGAGTCAAAGAGAATATGACACTACATGAATGGTATGAAGAACCAGCTTTTATTTCCTCTTTTAACTAGTGGAAGGAAATCACTTATTTGGTTGAAAAATATATTAAATAATCAATTTAATCATCCAATAACCACCTTGCTAGGTTGCTTGTTCAAAGAATATTAATTCATAATTCAAATTGGTGGTTTGTGAACGGACTCTACAATCCCATTCTTTCATACTTATCTATGTCTCCTGTGTAACTGCATCCATGATTTGTGATATTTTTGTGGAGTTCGAACTTATTTATTAACCTACATAGTCCTTCAATACAAAGCACTTAAGCTTATTTAAATAACAACTCAAAACACGTGTTTCCATAAAAAAAACCTGAAAATTCAGAATTCAGAACTAATCAACTTTCTCTACCTTACCTAATAAAAAAGGGAAGGCTTTACATAAATCAGTTGGATTGAGTAGAAATACATTATAGGTATAAAAAAAATAACAAACACATATGTTGTTACTTATATAGGGTAGGGTAGGTCCATTTGGTAAGGTAAAATATAAATCAAGTGAAATAAGTGTTTGGTAAAATTATAAATTTAGTGAGTGAAATAAGTGTTTGGTAAAAACGGAAAATTACGTATGTGTTAAATTTTATTTAGAGAAAAGAGATGAGAAAAAAAAAAGAGTAAAAATGAGATTTTAGCTCCAATAATCTAAGTTCAACATAATTACACAATTTTCATAATCTAATTCCAATAACGAAATTATTTCACCCCTCTTAATCCCATAATCTTATCCCCTTACTTTTACTACCCAAACACAGCCTGTTTATCGTTACCAATTCATCTACGTGGTAGTAGTTTACTTTTGTAAGAATTCTGTATTTTTTTAATGAAATAGAAAGGAATTCAATTCACATAGGAACCTAGTGGATAAAGAGGCCGCACAAAATGGACAGATGGATAAACTTTCAAAATAAAGAGAGAAAAAACAGAACCCCAAATCACCAAAATTATAATATATTGACGAAGAAGTTCAACAAGCCCAGCCCGACCATGCGAAGGAACGAAGTTGGAATATTAGTAAGATAAAGGAGAACCAACCTCAAAGTAGAATGCTATCCATTAGTGATTTAGCTCCACGCCTTTAGCCATATTCGCTGTTCAATCAATCATGCCTGAATATGATTAACAAAAATCAAAAGCTCATATCTTGTTTAGGCTTTTTGGGCACGTAAAGATGCATGCTAAGAAAGAAAGACAATTGTCCACATTTGCATGACAGATGCTTTAGATTAAACGATAATAGGCACACAACCAGAAAAGTATGCACAAAATTGAAAGCAGTGTGTGGGGTATTCTTGATTATTATGACCTACAAAATGAAGAATCTATAGGACTCAATCTCAGACTTTAATTGGCAAATAATTTGAACACAATAAACAAAAAATCCCCTTATTATGCATAATGTAGGCAACATATTTTACAAACCACAATGCATATTTGAACTTATTTCATCCTCTAAATTTAATTAAAACCTCAAACTGGGCCCGTTGTACGAAGGGAACTTCTTCCATGCTACGTGACTTGAGGTATGAACCATGCACCTAGGGACAAATTATATCATTGTTTATGTATATGCTAGTGCGCATAGCATGAAGGCCCTCTTTTTGAAAGATCACCCTTCCCTATCAAACACTTAATAATGATGCCACTTATATTATTCTGATATTCTTGTACATTCAACTACAATAAACATTTCATTAGACAAAATTTCATCTCTTCCCTCTTCACAAACACCTCTGACCAGCCATGGCTCCTCAAATCACCTTTTTCTTTTTGTATTACTTCTTTCACTTCCTGACCCGTCTCAAGCCATAACAGATACTCAGGCAGCGTTCTTCAGCCTCATGAAAAATACTCTCTCGGGCAATTCCTTGTCTAGTTGGGATGCCTTCGGAGAGTACTCTTACTGCAATTATTCTGGATTAGCTGCAACGATCAAGGCCATGTGACAAAGATCATAATATCCCGTTTTTTCGCTCTCTGGCTACTTCCCACCAGATGTGTGTTCTTACCTTCCAAAGCTTGAGGTTTTGGATATCAGTAGCAAACAAAATCAATGGCAGATTTCCAGATGGCATCATCAACTGCTCTCACTTACAAGTCCTCAATTTGAGTTCCTTGGGTATGACAGGAACACTGCCAAACTTTTCGGGCATGAGATACCTTCGACTGTTGGATTTATCATTCAACAAGTTTGAAGGAGACTTCCCCATATCCATCATCAACCTCACCAGTCTTGAGGTCGTCAACTTCAATGAAAACCACTTCAACTTATGGGAGCTTCCACCAACCATCTCCAGTTAACAAACTTGCAGAGAATTTTTGACAAATTGCAATCTTCATGGATTTATCCCGCCTTCAATAGGCAACATGACCCTGCTTACTGATCTTGAGTTATGTGGGAATTTCCTAACGGCTCTATCCCTCCGGTAATCGGGAGGCTACAAAAATCTGAAAATGCTCATGCTGTACAATAATAAGCTCACAGGAAGTATACCTCAAGAGTTAGGAAGTTTAACTGAGCTCATGGATTTGGATATGTCGGCGAACCAGCTAACTAGCAAGATCCCAGAAACAATATGCCGTCTCACCAAACTGCGTTCCCTGCAACTCTACAGCAACAGCCTCATAGGTGAAATCCAAAGGCTCTAGGGGAGTCCAGGAGTTTGAGCTTGTTGTCACTTTATGACAAAAACTCACAGGATCAGTTCAGGAAACCTTGGGAATATTCACCTATGATTCTCTTGGAGTTATCAGACAACCGGCTTTCAGGTCAGCTCCCACCATTTATCTGCACGGCAGGTAAACTGTTGTACTTTCTTGTCCTTCAAAACATGTTAACAGGAGAGATACCTGCGAGTTATGCAAAGTGCACTTCCCTTCTCCGTTTCCGTGTCAGTTCAAATAGGTTGGAGGGTTCAGTGCCTGAGAAGCTTCTTGGTCTCCCCCATGCATCCATCATCGATTTGGCCTTCAATCGCCTCACTGGCCCGTTACCAAAAACTATTGGAAATGCCAAAAACTTGACCGGTCTTTTCGTACAAAGTAATAAAATTTCAGGTAGTCTGCCCCGTGAGATTGTTGGAGCAGTAAATCTGGTAAAAATTGATTTTAGTAACAATCTCTTGTCAGGGCCAGTACCTAGTGAGATAGGCTACCTCAGAAAACTAAACTTGTTGCTATTGCAAGGCAACAAGTTTAATTCTTCCATCCCAAAGTCCCTCTCTTTGCTCAAATCACTCAATGTTTTGGATCTGTCCAATAATCATTTAACAGGAAGCATCCCTGATAGTCTAGCTGAATTGCTGCCAAACTCAGTTAACTTCTCATACAATCAGCTTTCAGGTCCAATCCCATCTTTATTCATAAAGGGAAAGCAGGAAGAAAGCTTTTTGGGGAATCCAGATCTCTGTGTCACATATCATCCTAACTCAGATACACTTTTTCCTCCATGCCAACAAAGAAATGGTGAAAAGAGGTTGAAGATAATTTGGGTCACAGCGGCTTTGCTGTTAGTTGTGATCCTTGGTATTATTTTGTTCCTAAAGAGATGCCTTGCTAAGGGAAAAGCCATAATAGGACAAGATGAGACCTTATCTTCGTCATTCTGCTCATATGACATAAAGAGTTTCCACCAGATAAGTTTTGACCAACGTGAGATCCTAGAAGCAATGGTTGTTAAGAACATACTCGGGTACGGAGGATCTGGAACAGTTTACAGAATTGGGCTAAGCAGTGGGGAAATTGTTGCAGTTAAGAAGTTGTGGAGGCAGAATGGAAAGGATTCTTCTTCAGATGAACAACTTTTCTCGGGCAAGGAACTGGAGATCGAGATTGAAACTCTGGGTAGGATAAGGCACAAGAACATAGTAAAGCTCTACAGTTATTTATCAAGTTGGAACAGTCACTTGCTAGTTTATGAGTATATGCAAAATGGAAATCTCTGGGACGCCCTTCACAAGGGAAAGGTCCTTCTTGATTGGCCAACTCGCCACCAGATTGCACTTGGAGTCGCACGAGGTCTAGCCTACCTTCATCATGATCTATTACCACCAATTATTCACAGGGATATCAAATCATCCAACATCCTGCTTGATGTTGATTGCCACCCCAAGGTGGCCGACTTCGGTGTTGCCAAGGCCCTCCGAGCAGGAGGGGGGAAGGAATCCGACACTACTGTCATTGCAGGAACTTATGGTTACTTAGACCCAGGTAATCATTTGAAATTATATAGCTTTCATAGTATAAATGATCTTTTAAGTTAAAATTCTACTTACTGAGCTGTACCTAGCATCCTACTACCACAAGATAAGCAGATAACAAAAAATAGAAATTACCGTAACTCAATTCATGACATGATCAAAATTACTACTTCACTTTGTTTCTTGATCAATTTGTACTATATTTTTGTGGATTATTTGCATAGTTCTGGAAAGCCTTACTTATTACTTTATTTCAAAAAGAACTTTCTTAGGCCAACCAACATGACATATTAACAAAAATGTTGGCAGACTATGTGAATTCATCCAAGGCAACAACCAAGTGTGATGTTTACAGTTTCGGGGTAGTTGCTGATGGAGTTCGGTGACAGGGCAAGAAGCCAATCGATGGAGAGTTTGCGAGAAGATAAGAATATCATAAACTGGATAGCCAGCAAGGTGGACACAAAGGAAGGGGCTATAGAAGTCTTGGACAAGCGTTTGTCAGGTCTATTCAAAGATGAAATGCTTCCAGTGCTTTGGATAGCCATTCGCTGTACAGCTAGAGCCCCAGCTACTCGTCCAGCAATGAACGAAGTGGTTCGGTTACTAACGAAGCTAGCCCATGCAGATACCATTTATTCAAATCAAGAGAAAAAGAATGAAGATTCATCAAATAACACCAAAAACAGGTAATAACGCATCCTTTATGGGATTAGATGATTGTGCTTAGCACTGATGTTTTAGGTGAAGCAAGCTTGCATCTGTACAAATATATTGTCTAACAAGAACCATTAAGAAGCTCCAGAGGAGGAAGAAGTTATTTTCTTTTACTCATGGAAAGATATAAGATCGAGTCTTGTCTTTTCTCTTTTTCTTAACACCATTTCTATATTTGTTTACTTTTGTAAGATGTAGAGGATTGTAGGATAAGGCTGGCTTTATAGCAAAGCAAATGGAAAGCATCTTTATCAATAGGCCCATAAGGAAATAATTTTATAGCTTTAGCCAATAATTTCCTTTTATATGTATCTTTTTTTTTATCTGATTTTATAAGAGTGATCAAAGGGAAGAGGAAAGCTTTTAAAAAGCAAGAGATGTTGTTCAAGGTGGAGGGACTGGATTCCCATCCACTTCTTTCATAGGGTTCTTATTCTAAATTTTTGTCGCTTTCGGTGAAAATAATTTCTAGACGGCCCATGTAGAAAGTTTCTATAGCTAACTAAGGAGCATATTTGTCTCTATTCAAGGAGTTCAAGCTGAAGAGGAACACAGCGTGCAGCTGAACAGCAAGGCACCATATTTCACCACTAACACAACTTTGGTGATATTTGTTTTCAAAATTATGCCTAAGCTATGTTCAACTAAGATGTGTGCATAGCATGAATCTCTTAGTTGTTCAACTTGATTGATCTCATTTTCATTTTGCAGTGGCTTCTAGCACACATAACAGATAATTCTATCAATTTAAGATATGCCTCATAACACTTCAATTTTTTGTAGGAAATGGCTATTCTAGCATTTGTTGTGATTAAAATCTGTTCAGTAGTTCTTCTTGAATAGCACAGATCTACAACTTGGTAAATAACTCACTTATTGTCATAGTCATGAGGCCCATGAATCATGTGTATAATACATGTATACAATTCATAACAAAAAGAAAAGGCAAATACTTAGTGACCAAGATGGAAACGGATGAGGCATCAATGCATGATCAACAGGTCACTTTCAAATCAAACATACTTATGAAGAAAAAAGAAACTCCGATTAAAGAAGACTGACAAAAGTGAATTTTGTATTAATAAAATAACACAATAAGTTTTCAAAATAAAATAACACAATAAACAAGCAAAAGAAAACATACATAGACAATTCACTGTCTACAAGCAATAAATACCATTTTCAACCAGTATAAAAAATAATTTCAGTGAATGATTGAAGCTCCAACAAGAGAGCATAGTTCAATGCATAGACATCTGAAATAGTGTTTCAAAGGTCAAACATGGTGGTGCACTAGATTTATGTCGAACTTAATCATCCTAATTAACTTCATCAATATTACAAACACATTGTGTGCATTGTGAATCTATAACTTGGTAACACGATCTTGCGGCACTGAAACATCTATTCCTTCACGGTAGAAAATATTGCAATGTAAAGGATGTATGATTCAATTAAAGCCGGAAAAATGAACTACATTGAACCAGAAAAGAATGAACATTGATTGCAAGAAATACCTTACTGGAGTAACCACCATCGGAAGGGGTTGGATTTGTCTTCAAACTCAAACGATCATTTTCTCTTCATCTGTTTGTCAATCAACTTCCTTAAATAGTCGCAAAGCATTTTGAAGACCGCGTTCAAAAGCCAACCAACCGATACTACATTGAGAAATCGAAGATCATCAATCTGCGGTAAACTGAACAGGGGAGGCGAAGAGATTCATCATCTCCGAGAAACGACCAGGAAATTGTCGTTTTAGCTAAAGGATTTTCGAGGCAAGTTACTAAACCCGCCTCCTGAAAACATTAGTATTTTGCTCCATCGTTGGGTCCATAAGCCCAAAACGAAGACCCAACTGCCATGGGCTAAGACATGCTAAATATAGCCTATACAGAGTCCAGTTCATAACTAGAAAACTGAACGTAGCAGGTGAAAAATGACTAAACAAAAGTGACATTAACCAGGCACAAGCAGATAGATACATACAATTCACCATCTACTATTTAGAACTAGGCATGAGTTCGGTTCAAACCTAACCGCGGAACCGTCGGTTTGGCCGAACCGTCAGTTTAGGTTTCGGAGGGTTTATGGTTTAGCTTTAAGTTTGAAAAAAAAACTCCTAAACCGGCGGTTTGAACCAACCTAAAACCGCGGTTTGAACCGAACCAAACAGCGGGTTTTGACACTTTTATAATATTTACAAAAAAAAAAATAACGTTCAAACCACCGGTGTAGGCGTGAGCGCAACGGCATTATAGCCGTTGCGTTGAGCCTGTCAATGGCATATTATATCCGTTGGTGGGCCCCACTACAACGGCTATTAGGCCGTTGGAAGTGGATTTTTAAAAAATAAAAAAAAATCTAACACTACCCATTACTCATACCATTTCTAATTTCATATAAATATCCAACCCCTCTTCCACTAAATCTCACACCATCTACATCTCATTTTTCTCAACTCTCCTCTCGTCTTTCTCGAATTCATCTCTCGTATTCTCTTCATGTGTTTTGTCATGGATAGAGATCGAACCATCCAAGAAACCTTCTTTGTGTATTATGGAAAAGGTTGTGGCAGTAACTATATTCCATTCCGAATAGTTCTTATTTGTGACTTGTGAGAGATAGTTGACAAATATTAAGGCCGGAATGGTCAGAAGGATGAAGATATAAATCAAAAAATAAATTTAGAGAGAATATCAGCCATTGTAAATAGGTAGTCAGAGCGAAAAAGAAAGATGTAGGTAGAAGATTTATATAGAAGAGGATCATTAGTATATACCATAAAGATATATACTATACAAAGTATAAACCTAAAAGGAAGATACTATACAAAAAAGATAAGGCGAGGATGAAGATTAAAATGTTTAAGTACACACAATATGTGGCCTAAAATATATCCAATAATGATCGATCATCTCCACGGGTTTGTGTATGTCATTGTTTACAATTGCTTACGTGTTGGACAGGTGTTTGCGCAACCGTTGTTTGGCTTCATTGGGAGCAAGTGTGAAAAGGCATGGGTGGACAACAACTTGGTAAACCGAGAGTACCTGGTGAACGTGTTGGGTACATGCGTCATCTCATTCAACATGTGTAGAGTTTGATAAACTCACCATCTGATTATTCATTGATAAGAAAATCAAATATATACCAACCTGGAAACCCTAGGGTTAACTTAATAAACATTAAATTACAAATATAACCCTATTACTAACACTCCCCCTCAAGCTGGAGGGGGGAGGCGACAACTCCAAGCTTGGATAAGAGAAACTTGAAACGAGAAGGACCCAAGGCTTTGGTCATAATATCTTCCAATTGAGATATTCCAAGTGTAAACACAATACGAATTGCTCCCCTAGTTATTTGATCTCTGACAGTATGACAGTCAACCTCAATGTGTTTTGTGCGCTCATGAAACACTGAATTGTTTGCAATGTGAATTGTTGCTTGATTATCACAGTGAAGTTTCATGGGAAGGTTATGATGAACACCAAGAGACAAAAGAACGGAGCGAAGCCAAAGAAGTTCACAAGTAGTGGTTGCCATTTGCTCTGTATTCAGCTTCAGTTGATGACCTGGAAACCGTGACTTGCTTCTTAGTCTTCCAAGAAATTGGTGATGAACCGAGAAGAATGTAATAACCCGTGGTAGACCTTCTAGTAAGAGGACAAGCTGCCTAGTCAGAATCGCAATAGGCATTGATAATCAGGTCACTAGAGCGTGACAAAAATATGCCTCGAGCAGGAGCAGACTTGAGGTATCGAAGGACTTTGAGAGCAGCTTCTCAGTGACCAACATGAGGATTTGACATGAATTGGGACAAAATGTGAACCGAGTAGGCAAGCTCCAGACGAGTGATAGACAAATAGATCAAACGACGAACAAGGTGCCTATATTTCTCCAGATCATCCAAAACAGCACTAGAATCGGTTTGCAAACTATGATTAGCAGGCATGGGAAATGAAGTTGGCTTGCAACCAAGAAGACCCGCGTCATTAATAATGTCCAAAGCATACTTTCGTTGATTAAGCCATATGCCAGAAGGAGTCCTGACAATTTCAACACCAAGAAAGAAACGAGGGGACCAAGATCCTTCATATGAAAACAGGTATGTAGATAATCCTTAAATTTGGAGATGGTGATAGGGTTGTTGCCAGAGATAACTAAATCATCAACATAAATAAGGATCTGAAGGGTGATACCGGACTTGCAATATGTGAACAATGAGTAATCAACATATGACTGTTGAAATCCATATTGAAAGCAAAGCACTAATAAACTTGTGAAACCAGTTGCGAGGCGCCTGACGAGACCATATAAGGATTTGCGCAGGCGACAAACCTTACTAGATGTGCGAAAGCCAGGTGGAGGAAGCATATAGACTTCTTCATGTAGATCACCATGAAGAAAAGCGTTGTGAATGTCCATCTGATGTAGTTTCCATTTCCGGATGGTAGCAACTGCAAGAAATAACTTAACAGTGACAAGCTTAGCAACCGGGCGAAAGTCTCAGTGTAATCAATACCCTCTTGTTGACGATTACCCAGGGCAACAAGAGCCGCTTATAACGCTCATTCCACCATTAGACTTGTACTTAATACGGAAAACATATTTGGATCCGATAGCACGCCGATCAGGGGGAAGATCAACGTAGTCCCAAGTCCGATTTTGTTGGAGAGCGGAGATCTCTGATTTCATAGCAGCCTTCCAATGCGGGTGCGTAACCGCCTCTCTGAAAGAAGATGGTTCCTGTTCTTGCTGGATAGAGTTAAGTGCAGCAATATATGCAGGAGACAATTTATCATATGATAAATAATTAACTAGAGAATAAGGCGTACTGAGGATGATGAAGGAGAGATGACGTTCGAAATGGGATCATACAAACTCGCCTTTTGACACACAAAGTCACGAAGCATAACTGAGGGTTTTGTTATACGGGTGCTCCGACGCGTGGGAATCGGATCAATATCCAACGGGTGAGAATCATGAACAATTTGGTTATTTAGTGTAGGTGGGGTAGGCGGTTAGGTAGATCATTGGGATTAGGTGGGGTAGGGATATTAGATGATGGGGTTGCGGGTAGGATAAGAAATGTGGATGGGACGGCTGTTGTAGAAATAGGTGGGGTAGGTATAACAGAGGTAGGTGCAGCAGGTACGGCAGGTGCGACGTGTCGCGCAGGGAGTGGAGCAGAAGAGATGTCTGCAGGTGGTGCAACAGGTGCGACGTGTCGCGCGGGAGTGGAGGAGCATAATAACTGTCCGCAGAGGGATCATGTGGTTGCTGCGGCTGACACGTGGTAGTGGGGGCCACAATGTCACGTGAAAAGCCTTCAACAAGTATAGCTGGTTTGCTGCAATTCAGCATAAATAGGGGCTAAATTTTCTTCTTCAACGATGTGAGATCGAGGAAGTGAGGGAAGAGTGGAATTAATTGGAATAGTTGTGAAAGGAAATTGATCCTCATAAAACCTAGCATCGCATGCCGTAAAAAATTGATTAGATTCTAGATCAAGCATTTTTCAACCCTTTTGAAATTGTGGATAACCCAAAAAAACACACTTCCGACCCCGTGGACGAAACTTGTCAGAATTGCGAGGATGGACCGAACAATAGACAAGACACCCTAGGGTACGAAGATGACTTAAAGATGGTGGTGACCAAATAAAACTTCATACACAGTTTTATTTTTAAGAACAGATGTAGGGGTTCGGTTAATAAGATAACATGAAGTAAGGATACATTCACCCCAAAATTTAACACGTAATTTCCTTGAAACATCAAAGCTCTAGCAACATTCAAAATATGTCTATGCTTTCGTTCAACCCTCCCATTTTGTTGTGGCGTATAAGGACAAGAGGTTTCTAAAAAAATACCATCAGTGTCAAGAATAGACTTAAGGGCCAAAATTTCTTTGGCATTGTCACTTCTAAATGTTTTGACCTTGGTATTAAACTGGGTAGAGACCATTGAAACAAAAAACAGGAATAATAGAATGAATTTGAGCCTTGCTTTTTATTAAATAAACCAAGTGCAAACGGGAAAAATCCTCACAAGAGCAACAAAATAGGAACAACCAGTTGTTGACATGACTCGATAGGGGACCCCAAATGTCTAAATGAACTAATTCAAATAAAGACGAAGCATGCGAAGTACTAGGAGGAAAACGAACGAGGTAGCTTGGCTCGAAGACAAATGTCGCAGTGGTCAATAGATGGGATGAAGGATGGCCAAGGCGTTGATGAAGAATTGTGGAGGAAATTTGTGTAGCAGGGCATGAATGTGCTAAGGACGGAGGCGGCATCCAACGAAGCCAGTAGACCCCATTACGAGCTTCACCCAGTCCAATCACCATCCTCGAAGTGCGGTCCTGTATTACACATAGCCGATTAGTTATCATAAAGACAAAATTGAGATCTTCAGTCAATTGATTTATGGACAACAAGTGACACTCTAAACCAGGCACATAAAGAACGTTGGGAATACTAGCATGACTATTGAGGCGAATAGATCCAACTTGCTTGGCAGCGACAAGTACGCCATTAGGAAGTTTGATGAGTCGTTTGGAAACCGATTGGAGATCAGATAAATAACTCAGAGTGCCTGTCATGTGAAAAGATACCCAAAAATCAAGAATCCAAGGAGAATGCACAATACCTGCAGTCGTATCATGATTAGCATGAGTACGATAGGAATGAATGGCAGAAATTAAAGAAGACCATTGGGTATCCGAAATGCTGGATCCGACATCACGACGTGAGAGATGATGGCGCCCCACTGGCATCGTGTGGGCCACAATAGCTGCCGACGATCGCGCCTGAGATGATGGAGGCGGTGACTTGTCTGGAACAGTACTAATCCCCACGAGAGCCTTTCCACCAATCAGGATAACCAAAAATCTGAAGCAACTTTTAGTGGCATGACCAGTAGAGAACAATGATCACAAACCAACTTACTCTTGTCACTCTTTGTAGAGTGACGAGAACTTTGTGATTGTTAGCAGAAAAGGCAACCTCCTCAGTAGAGCGAGTATCACGCCCCAAGCTATAGTTGTAAGACGTTCTTCTTGGATAGTCAGGGAATAAACTTTGTTGATTTTAGGCGAAGGTTCTTGAGTCACAATACAAGATCGAAAAGAAGCATATCGATTATCATCTAATCCAATAAGAAATTGATGTACCTCTCCTCATCTTTGGCTATGATTCTTTTTCCATAGGAACATGCACAACGACATACGTTGGTTTGATGGGACGCAACATCATCCATAATTTTTTGAGTTTGCCAAAATAAGCACCAATTTGTTCTCTTCTTGAAAACACTTGGCAAGATCGGCACGGAGTTGTAGAAGACGCGGACCATTTCCCGCATCACACCGTTGTTTGATATCTTCCCATAATAGGAAGCGGATGCGCAATAACTTACAGATTTGCGAAAAGATGAATCCAAGGCTGCCATTATCCAACCCTGAAGCATGAAATTGACACAAATCCAATGCGAATAATCATCCGATTTGGAATCAGGTTCTTCATGTTCACCATTGATGAACCCAAGCTTTCGTTTAGCAGCAAAAGCATGGGTCATAGCAATCGACCAATCTGCATAATTCTCCTGAACAAGAAGAATTGGACAAATTTGTTGAGCAGGGTGATCAGATGGATGGAGATAGTAAGGAGATTCAACCATAAGAGGAGCCATGAGAAATATCGATCTTGACAGCTGAATAGAATTTTAGGCGGAAGAATAGGGTTTGGATCGTTAATCTGATACCATGTAGAGTTTGATAAACTCACGATCTGATTATTCATTGATAGAAAAGTCAAATATATACACAACTTGGAAACCTAGGGTTAACTTAATAAATATTAAATTACAAATATAACCCTATTACTAACAACATGTTCCATTTGTTGTACAATATACGTTATCATGACCATCATCGCTGCCATCCAATGGGCCAAGAGTTTCAAGCCTTTTGACCGTCTACTTCCCCATTTAGATGCATATTATACAAAAAAGGGTGAACAGATGGTGAATAAAATGGATCATGTTGAACATCATTGTCTTTGTTTGATTCTTTTTGGTTCCATTGACGTTGAAGTTGGGTCCATCCAAGAGATTGGACCATATCCGTCAAAAGTTTTTACTGAATATATAATTTTTTGGGTAACTTAATTGGGCTCATTTGGATTTTAATTATGCACTTCCAACTATATATTTTAAAATGCATACAAAGCTTATTTTGTAATTTACGTTTATGCGGAATATATTTCACTATATATACTACACATAAAGTTTTGTACGTAATTTATGTTGATGCGGATGTCGATGAGTAAATCATCAAAATATAATAGGTAGACAAGATATCATAAAGAAACCATGATTAAATTAAAGTGTACGTATAAAGAAGTATAAACATCCAGATGCACCTACGATCGACAAGTAAGCCAATATTTTAAAATTTTTTTTTAAAAAAACCCTAGCTACATCTAACAGTTTCGAGGCAGAAGCATTAAAAAAAAACCCTTACACAAATGGAGTTTAAAGCAAAATCAAAGGCAAAGGAGAAGGGAATGGGTTTAGATCTAATCGATAAGGTGCATCATGCATCCTAGCTTCTTCGATCTGACTATGCCTCACAAATCACATTAATCTTCTGAGTACTACGTACAGTTAAATTAAGATATCCATTAATTGTTGACCCAATATTGCCTCTTAAGGCAATATCCTTGGTGTTTTGCCCAACTTCCTAGCTAGCTAGATGGCCTACTCCAACTTGTCAAAACATTCACTAACTTAACCCCTCATCATTTCGATGACGTTAGAAACTCCCTCAGATTTTCCTTCACAATTAAGTCCTTGGTGAGTTTCTCATTTGTAGATTAAAAGTCCATGAAATTATATATGGGCACAGGCACATTGCATGCATGGGTAGTGTATATATATGATCGTTGCTAGCTAGCTAGCCTGCGAAGGGCTTGTAGTTTTTAAGGTTTATCAAGAGGCCTTGGACGGATCCGACTGCAGCGGCCATGGAAACGAGGAAGCAAGCAAAGAGTATGAGATTCAAGAGGATCCATCTGGATGTCCAAGTCTTGATCTTCTTTTGTACGATGTGCATTTGGAAGGGGAAGTAGACGGTTAAAGGGAAAAAGGCTAAAGCTCCCAACAAGCCTAAGAAAGAGTTGAAGAAGGGGAATATCATGGCTAAGGTGACGCTTAGGATGACGTAGATTGTCCTGTAGACCAAGCGGAACAATTGAAGGGGTAGGCGGTGGAGCACATGTGATGGGGTGGTTCTTGTTGATGAAGTCGTTGTCGGGCCATGCTCGTTGGCAGGTGGTCTCGATGTATCCGAATAGGGGTTGAACGAACACCTATATATATATATATGCATATATTATATACATATAAGCTAAGCTAGGTATGTACGTACGTTGGTAGGTATAGGTATGTTATGTACGTACCTGGTAGGCACCGATCAAGTGAACGGCTATGCACACGTTGGCAAAGTCGACTAGCCAAAAGGGTTCGTAGAAGCCGAAGTCAGTGAGGAAGTCCCGGGGCGTTGTTGCCAAAGGCAGCATAGCCGATGCAACCGCAGAGGAGGTAGAAGGTGGTGGTGGTGGCAATGCCAAGCCCCGACGCCTTCTTCATTACTTTGTTCTCCGGCGGGCTCGATTTCAAGGTGTCCTGAATTTCAACCAGGACCATGGAGAAAGCGTAGGAGAAAGCTATGTCTCCCACAGCTTGGCAAGCCCTCCACATTTTTTCCGAAGACGTCACGTCGACTCCGATCTGAGTTCCCGTTAACGTTGTCGTTATTGATCCTCCATCTTTTAATTAGATGCATACAAATTAAACAACAAATAAGATAATTTAGAATTATTATCACCATCATGAATAGAAATTAAGCATACCTGTAATGACTTTGGCAATAGATAGGGCAAAGCCGATGGAGGCGTAGGAGAAGGACATGATAGCGGCAACCATGGATAACCAAGATAACTTATGAAAGTTGGGGAGCTGTGACAACACTAACTGGCAAGCCCCAAATGCAAGCATGTAGGGTTTGTGGCTTGTTTCACAGTTGGCATGGTGACCATGTTTGTGGTAACAATTTGCTTTATAAATCGCTCTGTCAAATCAAATATATAAATATTCATATATAATCACGGGTAATAAGATGACTAATATATATATTAAGTGATATTAACTTACACCATACTAATTGACGCTGTGATTGTGTAACCAACAGTAACCCCTGCCAGATTTGTATATTGCGCTAGACGACATAGACAAACGTTCACTCCACCTGCACAACAAAACAAAATATATCAGCGCATATATATATATATATATATATATATATATATATATATATATATATATATATATATATGGCTTTAATTTATTAAATGAGCTAGTTAGATTGATTACCTAAGTAACTCTCGACGACTTGAGAGTAAGTGTAGTTTCTATCTCCCGTAACAGGGTCGAGATATCTATAACAGTCAGCAAGCATCGCGGATGCGATGTAAGTAACTATCGAGAAAATTACTAGAGCAGCCGGACCGCAATCCATCCTAGTTGCGCAATGGCCCAAGCCAGGGAAAGCACGCCCGAACCTATAACCGCCGTGATGATGTGGGCGCTCGCCGATAGCAACGTCCCTACAAGTTCATATATTATCGTTAGAGATTTCGATTAATTACACCCTAGCCTGCAAATATTCTTCAAAAATGTACGTTATACCGGTTCGTTTTTCACGCCCATCTTCGTCAAGCCCTTCAGTGTTGGGTTGCTCGATGTTGTTGCTTTCGTTGTTGTTGCTAGGCTCTGTCATTGTCATTTTTTACTACACTTAATTGATTGCTTTATGTATTTCGATGTAAATATGTGAGTTGTTGTGTTGTGTAAGATAAAACTCACAAGATTATAAAGGCTTGTCAATGAGACTCGAATAACATGGAAATAATTCAAGTATTACGGGACAATAGGATAATTAAGTGGTGTGTTAAATCTTTCATCAAGATGCCGTGATTAAAGTAAATGTGTTTTTGTCTCTCAAAAAAATAAAAGTAAATGTGTTTTTTTAATCTTTGACCGTGCCAGTTTTGATTTTTAAACTTGGCTGCCCTTCGAGTCCATGTTAGATTTTGAAGAACCGTTCCACGATTATCGAGATATTTTCCCCCTGCCTAACAAAAAGGAAACATCTTAAAACTTTTAAGACGGAGATTAAGGATCTTCTCCATTTCTTTGCATTACGAATACCTTGTTGTAAAAACTGAATAAATGGAACTACGTAAGCAACGTTATATACCTTGATTTAAGTGATCGATTTGACCAATTGAAAGAGGAATAAAAACTATGATTTTATATATTATTTCACTTTTTTTTCTCAACTTTACATATACGGACGCATCAATCTCTTATAGCCTTACATGGCAACAATATTGTGAAAACTGATCATTCATTTTAAGCATGCCAACCAAAAAATTTGTTTTCCCTTCTTTTTGTATGCTTTTCTTATGCTTTTATATCAACAAGCAAGTTGTTGTTCGGACATTGTCCTACGCAAGAATGTCAATTGACGCTCGGACGCCCATGACAACATGACAAGGTTGTCACCCATAAGAGAAAGACTAATGTGTTTAAATTCAAAGGAAAAGCCCTAACCCTTTGCCCATGACTCCCATGAGCCCAAAACAAATTTTGGCTGTCCAAAAGGAACAAGATCAGAAAAGACAAAATGAGACGGAGGAAGCAATGAAAAAGGAGGAGGAGCAATCAAACCCGGATCCACAACCCCCTATGTCATCTCCTACAAACCCTATATGTAGTCCATTGTCGTCACCATCGGGCAACATAGTAATTGAGGTTATCGTGACCCCAACGAAAGTGATTCTAAACCTTTATATATATTTAAATTAGATGAGCCTGATCACAATGATGAAGAGTTAGTCAAAAAAGAATCACATAAATTAAAGACTAAAGTTAATAAAGAGCATGTGCTACATGGTGACTTAATTTATGAAAAGATATAGTGCATTTTGTTGACTTTAGAGGAACCTTTTAGGGAGCATGTAGGTCTTACTGCCTTTGGTTATGTAAAATTTCTCTCTTGATGAGCACATTTATGATGTCAAACTTCTTATTGTACATACTGACTTTTTGAAGTTTAATATTATGAATGCGTCTTCTTCTCATGTCATATAATTATATGTATGTTGATTTTATGAAACCTATTACTATGAATGTGAAGCTTATAATTCATGTACTCTCAACCAAGGCACACACCACCATAATAATAAACTTTGACGTAGAAAAGTTAGCTAAGAAAGTCAAGGTACTCACCTGATATCATTTGAGATCCTAGTGTCGCTAACTTTCGGTCCGTACGTATCTGATCTCACAAGCCTGGTCCAGACAGAACGTGTTAATAATAGGATCCTACTATTTAAATACTTCAAAAAGGGTTTCTGAACTTTATGGGTACGGAACCATAACTTCTTGGGGAAATTAACATTTTACCTCTGACTTTCCCTAAATTTCCAAAAGGGCCTAAAAATGGTCTAAATCTCTTCTTATGGTCAAGATATATTAGAACACCAAATTAGTATTTATACTTCTGGTTGGGAACTGTTAGATGTAGCTAGTTTTTTTATTCTTTTTTAAAATGTTGGTGCTTACTTGTCGATTGTAGGTGCATCTGCGTGTTTATACTTCTTTATACGTACACTTTAATTTAATCATGTTTTCTTTATGATATCTTGTCTACCTACTATATTTTAATGTTTTACTCGTCGACATCCGCATCAACATAAATTACGTACAAAACTTTATGTGTACGTTTATATAGTGAAATATATTCCGCATAAACGTAAATTACAAAATAAGCTTTGTATGCATTTCAAAATATATAGTTGGAAGTGCATAACTAAAATCCAAATGAGCCCAATTAAGTTACCCAAAAAATTATTCAGTAAAAACTTTTGACGGATATGGCCCAATCTTGGAATCTTGGATGGACCCAACTTCAACCATAAATGTAACCAAAAAGAACCAAGCAAAGACAATGATGTTCAACATGATCCATTTCATTCACCATCTGTTCACCCTTTTCTTACTTTGTATATATAATGTCTCCCATCTAGGGGTATTGAAAACACCATCTAGGGGTGTCAGTCGGTCGTATTTGGGTCAAGGAGATATTCATCCTCATCCCGTTAGTATAATTTAGTATAATGTACCCCATCCTCATACCCGTTCGGGTATTGAAATGTGTCCCAATCCCCATCCTCATCCCCGTCCCCATTTAATTATCCCACTAAAAAATTTCATGGGTTTTTCTCGTAAAACTCTCTGTCCCCATCTGTTCCCCGTTTAACTTTTATGAGTTTAATAAAAAAAAAAATGAACTCAAATAATAAATGTAAAATTAGGGTATAAAATACAAAATTATTACTTTGTTTAACTATATATATATAAACACGAGAAAAGAAGAGAAAGATAACTCCATTTTCTTAAAATACAAAATTTTCAAAATAAAGGTACACCGTGTATTATGTAAGGTTTTCGTTCGTTCAATATAGTGCGTACTAAAATAATTATATGATGCGGGAGCATCTCAACCACTTCTACTGGATTAGTCAAAATAGCTCAAGCCAGACGTATGGGTGAACAATTAGGAAAGGAGATGCATCAATTGGAAAGTTGTTACATTAAGATGGGAGCATTGGAAAGTTGCTCGAGAATGGTGTTACACGTGCAGGTCAAAGATAGTGAGCACGAGAATGCACAAGATCTCGGCGAGATCAGCTTACACAGGGCCGAGATCATTCAACGTTGATCCAAAGGAGCCACGTGAAGAAGGCTTGGAAGAGGAAGAGAATTGGGATAGTTTAAGTGGCTAAATTAGGCCTAGTTTGTTATTATTTTTCAGCCTATTCTTGGACATCTTTTAATTGAAGATGGGCTTGCCTTTTATTGTTGTTTTGGGCTTTTTAGACTTGTTAGTTTAGCCCTTAGTTTGATCTTATCTTTTCGTTAGAAGATCATATCTCTTAAAGATTTGATCTTATCTTTTTAGCTATTTTGGGCTCGATTCTAGATCAAGTCCGCAACCCGTTTGTGGCTTGGATTTCACGTACCCCTCTGCCTATATAAGGCATGGGTTGAAGCGTTGGACATTTTTACAGATAGCTTATTGAATATAAACATTTTGAATACTTTTTTAGTATTTTCTTCTCTCGTGGAATCGATAACGAATAGGTGGATTCCTATTCAAACACTGGACGGGTGGAATCACGTTCAAACCCTAGTTTGGAGCAGTCCATCTTCGTGGATTCTAAGATCGATCTCTCTTCGATCTCCATACGACTTGTTGTGCTTTGGGAATAATCGTGCATTTCCCTTCAACATAAGATTATAGCGGAAGAGTTCCTTCAAGGGATTCAACCAGTCTATCCAGCTACGATCCAGTCATCCTCATCGGATCATTCAGCCGTTCAATCCCACGTTTTCTATTCATTCTCTACGTCTTTCCATCTTCTCTTTTATCTTAAGCTCTTGGTGTTGAAAGATCGGGCAACCTCACGGCTAACCCCGTATCATTATATCTCACTAACAGTTAGATTACGATCCAAGATAAAATGATATATTATTATATTATTTTAATTATAAGGTTTAGGATTCAGGTTGTACCACCAAAACATGTATATTAGACTGATACACACATAAAAAAAAAAAACAATGTGTAGTTGGTCATACATTTGATCATCGTGATTTGACATATATGACATATTCAGAAATTTCATGAGGGTGTTATCCTCGTATAAACGAAAACCAAATTAATTTAGGTTAACATTGACATGTACATAATTTATGCATATATATACATTTTAATTAAAATGTTATCCTCATATAGTTCAAAATATATTTTGTGTAAGCACGAACGAGTATGATTCTCTTAATTCTTAAAGCAGCACAAAAGTGTATAAAGTTTATTAACCATTAGTTCATGATTACAAGATAAATGTTTTTTTATATTATATTAATATACATTTTTTAATTAAAATGTTGGTGTGACTTAGTTGTTTGTTTAATGCAACACCTCATCCAATTTGCCAAAGTATAGATATATTGTCTATATATGAAGTTTCATTCGTTCAAGTAGGATCGAGACTCATAGTACATACTAGTGTAAACTAAGATAATTATCTTACTAACATTTAGATTACGATATCAAGATAAAGTGTTATATTATTTTATCATTTTAATTTCACGGTTCAAGACTTAGATTGCACACTGAAACACGTATTTGGAGAGTAAGACACATAAAAAAACAAACATGTAGTGTGTTGTGCATTTGATAATCGTGATTTGACGTTTAAGACGTATTCAAAAAATTCCGAGGGTGTTATCCTCATATGATCGAACACCAAATTAGTATAGGTTATCATTAGCATAATTTACACATATAATTATCAATTGCATATTTAAACTTAAAATATTTTTTTTGTAAGTAGGAACGTGTATGATACTAATTAAAGTACAAAAGTAT
This sequence comes from Fagopyrum tataricum, assembly GCA_002319775.1. NCBI lineage: Eukaryota > Viridiplantae > Streptophyta > Magnoliopsida > Caryophyllales > Polygonaceae > Fagopyrum > Fagopyrum tataricum. Next base: position 33,837,029 of record CM008279.1, on the reverse strand, counting down.
ATAGTTTGAAATTTTAATAAGAATAGGTAATTTTTGAATCAAACTTGAAACTACAATTAAAGTGTCATATAAATACAATTTGTTTATTTATGTATGTCCAATGAGTTACCCGTTGGAGATCATCGTCGGGTTCCCCGATGGGGTATCCATCGGGGATCCCCAACGGGTTCTCCGACGGGGTATCCATCGGGAGCCCGACGGGTTCGGGTTCGGATTGGGGAGCGGGGCGAATATCCCTATCTTCATCCCTGTCCCCATTCCCAAGCGAGGAATTAAAGTTTTCCCCATTCCCGTCCATCCCTATTTAAAATCCCATCTCCGTCCCCATGACAGGTAATACCCGTGAATCCGTAAAATTGGCATACACCGTAAAATTGACATACCCGTGAATCCATTTACACCCCTAACACGATCGGTATATTTGAGGTTCATCTCTTTCTTCCCGTAGATGAATCTGTAAAATTGACATACACCGTATGTTGTAATTTATTTTTGGATTTTTTCTCTTGGTACCCTCAAGGTTTGGACTTATTCTCTTGGTATCCACTAAGTTTTAACCCTCATGATTTCATTTGTTTCTCTTTATGCCCATTCTTAATATATTACATTTAAAATTCATTATAAAATAATAAAAATGCATAAAAAATAAATTTAAAACTAATTATGACCTCATTAAATTGTAAACTTATAAATTTGTAATATAAGTATTTTTTAACATTTTTAATTAATAATTCAGAAAAGTAAATTTTAAAATATTTTTAATTATTTTTTTTGAATTATTTTTGATTTTAAATAAATATAGAAAAATAATTTTAAAAAATAATAATCCTTTTTTTAAAATTCTAAGAGTCAAAAAATTTTAATAATATGTTAAATTTTTTTTTTTTTTTTTTAATTTAATTTTCTACAATTTATTGTAATTCGAAAATTTTACAATTTTTTTTTTCCAATTTTTTAAACTTTAAGAGTATGGAAAATTATATTTAAAACTACAAAAAAAACTAAAAAAAAATAAGAATTTTTTTTTAAATTTTCAAATTAAATTAAATTATAGAAAATTATATTCAAAAATAAATAAAATTTTATGATATTTTTAAGAAATATCCGGACTCTTATATTTTTCCTTAAAATTATTTATTTTTAATTTAATTTTCTCTATTTTATTTAAAATTGAAAATAAATATATTTATTTTAATTCAAAATAGAAATTATCTTAAATTTAATTTTCTGTAGTTTTTTATTAAAAAATATATAAAAAAATACATTTATTATAAATTTATGAGATAAATGAGCTAATAGAGCATTTTTTATTGCATGCACTAAGTATGCAGGCTGGATTAAATACATGTATTAACTATGCACATATAAATAGGGTTTTTAATTTTTTTTTTAATTTTTTTCCGCTCTATCACTTCTCTCTCTCTCTCTTCTCTCAAACCTCTGGCGATTCCTCTTCTCAACAGGTTCGCTCCTCTCCTTCGCTTGTCTCCTTTCTTCTTCTTCGATTGCTTCTTCTTCGTTCTCATTAAGTGATTCATTGTCTGTCTTCTACGGTTTCAGTGTCTCTATCTTCTATTTGGCGATTCAGTGTCTTCATCTTCGATTTGGCAATTCAGTGTCTTCATCTTCGATTTGGCGATTCAGTGTCTTCATCTTCGATTCATTAAGTGATTAAGGTTAGGTTTTCTCTTCTATTAGGGTTTCTGTCGTGATTTTTGGTTTTAGTGTTTTATGCTAGGTTTATGCTAGGTAATCTGTCGTGATTTCTCTTCATTTATGGTTTTTACAGCTCTTTAATTTCGTATTTGCTTCTATTCTTTAACATTATTGATCATGCCTAGAAGGGAATGTGGCCCTTTTGCTTCTCTTCTTGCTAGGTTTATGCTAGGTTTTCTGGATAGTTATGTAGTTACTCTCTTCTCGTTCATTGTTATGTAGTTACTTTCTTCTCAATCTAAACCCTTGTGTTTTTAAAAGGTGGTTTTTAATTCACCCTTGCGAGTTTTGAAAAGCACGCTAGCAAATGTTGATCAACAATTTCCTCTTCTTTCCAAGATTGAGTTGTTCTGTACTTCTGTATGTAAAAATTATTAGTGATTGTGTGGATAACAAATGCAAAAACTTGTTGTGGTCAAGTGTTTACAGAAAAGGGTAATTTGCATGTAGTTGAAACCACCCCAGTCATACAGTCTTGCATTTTACAACCCCTTAGTTTCGAATTTGTGAAAAAACGCCCATAAACACTGTTTTGTTATCACTCAACCACCCTTTTAGCCTTCAGATCGATAGTTGCTTTGTTATGTAGTTGCTTTGTTATGTAGTTGCTTCATTTATGGACGAGATGCAGGTTTCATAGCATTGTTTTCATATGTTTGTGACTTGGTTTTAGTTTTTTATGATTAGTAATTGTTCAGTTGGTAATTGGTATGATATACTGTTAATCTATAGATCAGGGATTATGTTTGGGTTACAAGTTTGGGTATTAATATATCAATGTCTTCGGTTATAGGCTAACATAGTTGTCTTTTATATGGTGTTTTGTTCAATGTACTCACATTTGAATGTGTATTATTGTCTTTTTATTTGTTTTGTTCAGTTGGTAATAGGCTTGTTTATGATTATTATTTTTTTTTATGATGGGTAATAGGCTTATATTTTCTAATATGTTCTCAGGTAATATCATGTCTACTCACAATCAAGAATCTATTCAAGATCCTTCTGATGTCCCTCTTAAACCTGAGACATCAAAATCTGTAAGTCTTTTTATGTAGTTGTTTCTGTTGAATATTGGTTTGTGGAGCAGTTGACCAACATCACTAGAAATGAATACTTCTTTTACAATAGTTGCTTATAGTTTGCAATTTATATATAGTTGTTTATGAATATGTATATTTTCTTATACTTATTTCAGATGAAGTCAAAGAAGTCCAAGCCAAGCAGTTCCAATTCTTTCAAAGTGAGTACTTTCTATACTCTCTTTATCATATTTTTTTTTAATATCAATTACTAATGTAGTTTTTGTTTTTTGAAGTTTAAATATAGGTGGACTGAGACGCCAGCTCTTGAGAATTCCATAATCAACAACTTCTCTAGGATGTCGTTGATTCCATTTATCTTAGAAGGGTTGTCTCCACGAGACAAAGTCATTTTGTCAAATGGCATCTTTCAGGACATCATCAAAATGGGAGATAGGCTTCAGAATTCTAATAAGCTTATTCATTTTCTCCTTCTTCGTCAAGTTGTTACCTAACGAACAAAATCTATGTGGTTTGGTATTGGTAACAAGCTTTTACGTTTTGGACTGATTGAGTTTGCTACTATTACTCGTTTAGATTGTTCAAAATCAGACCATTTCGACCAAATGGAAGTGGAATATTGTGATATGAAGAATGCAGTTGGTCATGATAGATGCACAATTGCACATTTGGAAGAGCTCTATAAAACCGAGCCTGTAGAATCTCCCAACAAGATGAAAAATGGCTTTATTTTTGTTCGTTGAAGGAGTTTTAGTTTCAAGGGACAAGAAGACGATGATATCCCAGTCGGTGATTAATCTTGTCAATGATATGGATGCCTTTGACACGTTTAATTGGGGGCATCACACTTTTTTTGTAAGAGCCTTAGTCTTTTGGACCGAGTTTTGACCTTAGCCGCCCCCGGGGCTTGTGTGCCGCCCCAGCGGTTTCCGCTCCCGCGGCCCAGGGAATCGCCCCTGCGGTTTCTTGCGGCTGCAGCCGGTTTTGTTGACCTCTTGATCGTGCTTTACCCTCTCTTCCTTACTTCTTTCTTTCCTTGCTGAGCAAGGGTTACTTCTTCACTCCATTCCCAGCTTCCTTACGTCCTTCTTGCTTCTCCTTTCTTGCTCCTTGATCTTGTTCTTAGTTTCCTTGAGTTTGGAAGAGTTTGGTGTGCCTTGTTGTGGCTGAAGGTTGTGTGACGTGTTGCTGAGCTTGGAAGCCAGTGAGGTTGGTAGTTGATCTTCTGTGCAGCCTAGGACCACAAGTGTGGTAAGTTTCTTGCTTCTTCTCCTTCTCTTCTTCTTTGATTCCATCTCCCTTAGCTTAGGATTAGATGAATTGATCATAGATTGATGTTGGTATGTGTATGTATATGTATGTACTTGGTTTTGGATGAGAGAAGACGTGATTTGATCACGTGAAGAACCGAAGAGGAATCGCGGGATCACATTCTGCACTATATTGCTTGCGCCGTGCCTGTATTGCTTGCGGCCATTGTCACCGGCGCCTACGGCTGAGCCTTGCCGCGCCTGCGGGTTGCCTTACTCCGCCCCTGTGTCTCTCTTGTCATGCAGGTGCGTCTTGTCCGGGTCTACCTAGAGTTGGGTAGATCCTTTCCTTTCCTGGTATGAGCGGGTTAGTAGCATGCTAGGTACGTGTATGAGGTTAGAATGATGATGAGTACGTTATCGTTTATGCCAGTTATGGCTTTGAGGTTTATGAGTTAGGATACGATCCTTATGGATCCCTTGGGCCTAGATGTGACCCTATGATGGATATGAGTTTGATATATTGTTATGCCTTGGTACTAGGCAGTGTTGTCCTCCAGTTTGGAGTGGACCAGGTTGAGAGTTGATCGTAGTTGAGACTACTCCGAGGTTGAGGTAAGTCCATAGGACTTACTTAGCTACCATCCTTATATTGGATGTATGCATGAGTGGTGTTTGTTATATGCTTTATAGCATGCGATATGGTTCATTACCGACCTATGTTATATTTGACCGCCCCATTGTAGTGTCTGTGACAACTTACCTTTCATCCCGTAGTGGAATCTGGGAAGTTCTTTTGTAAGCTAGTTAGATCTGGTATACGGGAAGGGCACTGACCACTCCTTATGGTATACGGGAAGGTGCGCTGATACCACTCCAGCTAGCTATTGCACGTAGAGCCGAGGATTATATACATTCCTCGTGTCACATATTTCATATGCATATCTATATACTATTTGAGTGATTGACGTTAAAAGATAATAAACCGGGTAAATGTGTGAAAGCATGATGAGGTGTTATGATTTTTGATGTGTGTTTGTGCTCTAGCATATTCTTATATATGTGTATGGTTAGCTAACGGTTTTATACCGTGTTGTAGATCCTTTGCAGGTTAGGAGAGCTGCAGAGTGATCCAGAGGGGTGATTCGTTGAGGGCTCCGTACACTGGGGTCGTTATCGTGGGTTATGGGGTTTTTGTATCTACAGATACATGTTTTATGTTGTACTCAGCGGTTCTTCTGTATTACCTTTTGATATTTATATATATCAGTTTATGTTTTGTTTTAATCTATATGTGCCTTGTTGTAAGATCCAGTGAACTTGTTGTCAGGCTAGGGTCAGGATCCATTGTGAGATCCTAGCCCAGTAGCACCTCGAGTCTATGGATTTGGGGTGTTACATTTTTGCATACTCTTAACTTTCTTCAATGATCTAACAAAGGAAAGAGCCAGCGGGAATTATAACATAGGCGGCTTTCCTATTGCTTTGCAGGTGACGGTATTTGTTTTATATTAATATCCTCTTCATTTGCTTTATACTAATTATTATATTTTTAATGTTTGTAGATTATGGTTTTTGAGGCCATTCCATCCTTAGCCTCATTCTTTGCAAACATTGATCCAAATGTTAAAGTCCTTGCTTAAAGTATCAGTCCCGTACCCAATCTAGGAAAGCTTTTGGGTATGGTGATATTAAGTCTGATGTTGCTTCATTGAAAGATGATAGTATACATTCTGTAGATTTTAGTGAATATAATGATGACGTTGAATGGTGGGATGATGAGCGTACAGATTCTAGGCTTAATGTTCTATTTGAATTGGGATTGAATGCATGTTCTGTTAAAATTGTTAAGCCAATCAGTGAAGATGTACAGAAACAGAGGTGTGTAAGTTGATATATTTATGTTATCTTAGTTTCAATTGATTTATTTCTCTCATTTTATATATTTCTTATCGACAGTTCTAAACCAAGCAAAGTTTCAGCTGAACAAGGATCCAATGGGGATGATTGTGTTGATCCTCCAAAAGAAACTTGTTGTTTCTAAAGTTGCTCCCCATAAACCAGCTGAGAAGAAGAGAAGAAGAAGAAGAAGTTGGAAATCAAGGAGGCTGATATGTCCTCACCTGCAACTCCATCTACACGGTAAATTTTACATTCCTACTTATTCTGTTGATTTTGTTGATAGTAATTACATTATATGTTTTGTAATATGTTTTTAGTTACCCAATTAGGTCTAAGGACAAGGCTCTCGTTATTTCACCTGCTGAACCTGTTGAGCCTTCTGAACCTGCTGCGAAGAAGGAATTGAAAAAAAAGGAAGGTTGTTTCTCCTTCTTCATGGTAAAAGTTCATAAGGTTGGGTAACAAAGTTTTGTGTTTTTTCATTTTGTAGTTACCCCAAGAGGTCTAAGGGTAAGGCTCCCCATATTTGACTCATTTGATGATGATCAGGAGCATGTTGATCCCACAATTGGCACAACCGTTGGTGATGCTACGTGAGTATATGTTTTAGGCAATATTTTATAAGTTTTTTTTACATGTGTAATGGAATCATTGTGTTTTATTCTTCACTGCAGTGATGGGAGTCAACCATCTTGGGTAACATCAATTCTTGAACAGCTGAATGAATTAAAGAATGCACAACTGTAGTTGGCGGAACAAATTCAACTTCAAGGGAATACAATAGAAGATTTAGTTTCTTACACTAGAGATTTAGGTGTTTTGTATGAGAAATTGATATTGGAATATTTTTGTTTAGTAATCGCATTGTTACTATACTTAAGTCTTGGATTGAATCACAAAATAAATAAACCAGCTTCTACTGGAGATGCTTCTTCATCTAAGCAACCCGAAGTTACAGTAGTCGAAGTTGCCAATGTTGAGGACGTGGAAGACAAGGAACCTCAAGCTGCAGCAGTCGAAGTTTGCAATGTAGAAGACAAAGAAGGCAATGTTAATGTCAATATTGTTGATGTTGAAAAATCTAAGGTATATATATATATATATATATATATATATATATATATATATATATATATATATATATATATATATATATATATATATATATATATATATATATACTTGGGTAACACTGTAATGCATGTAATTGTGTTATAAATCCGTTTTTATTTATATTTTTCAATTTGCAGGATATTGCTCCAGCTAAACCGCCAAAAGTGAGGGTTAGCTTGCGTTTACGCAAAGAAATCCAATTTAAAAAGACACCCTTTAGGAGCAAAAATTAAGTTACCAAAGTTTCCCAAACACAACTTTATCCCTAGGACGGAACGGGAATCTTTGTACAATTTCATTAAAGGTCCGGATGATAAAGTGTGTATTCAAGGATATATTCATCCTTTGACAACGAAAACTTTGGAAGTTGTACTAAAAAAGGCTGGTTGGATTTGGGATAAGGTAACACTTTTTTTGTTACCCAATGCACAGTTTTATGGTGTTGTTTATACTTGACTGCTGTTTTTTGGTGTTATTCTTTTTCAGCAAATTGATGAGCTAATTATGCTTCTACGCAAAGCTGTGATTGAGTATCCTGAAATCTATGGCCGTGTTGCCATCTTAGGGTGTAATTGGGCGAATGCATACAACCAAATTTGTTTCAAAGAATTTTATGAGGTTGGTGCTGATACCTATGAAGATTTTGGTGGGCAGATGTATGGTATTTTGACAGGAGATCAACCGGCCTTTTTCCGGAAGAATTTATATGAGGTTGATGTCATCTATTCACCCCATCACATTCTTGGCAACCATTGGGTTGCATTGGAGATAAATCTCCTCCATTGTGCATATATGTATGTGATTGTCAACCCGGTCTGCTCACCGATGCCAACCTGCTTGATTTTTTACAACCTCTTTCTTGTATGTTGCCTCATGTGTTGAGGCTTCATGGGAAGCATTCAAGGCTTGTTGATAATTTGACTAAGCAGTTCAAGGTTGTGAGGAAGGAAAAATTGTCCTATAAATAAAGATGGGTATGTATACATTTTCTATCAACTTACCTATATCAATTTATTTGTACATTCATTATGTTTTTAAATTTAACTATTGATATATTTTAGGAAAAGTTTGGTATCTTCACAGTGAAGTATATCCAGTACTTGTCATCCGGTCGTGAAGATTTGTCGTTGATAAATGATGATTATGTTGCAGCATATACAGAACAACTTGCAAATGTACTCTTCCTGAGGGATTGATATAAGCCTTATGAGATGCAGTAGCTTGGTTTGATGATTGATTTCTGGACATGTGAATGATTTCTGTATATCTACTTATGAATCTGTTGGGTTTTGTTGTATATTTTGATGTAGTCACATTTTGATTTTATTGAAGTATTTTGGGATATGTTTAGAAGTAGTTATGTCTTGCTTTTAAATGTAGTGAACTAGTTGTGTTTTGCTTTTAAAACTAGTTATGTCTTGATTTCTGGACATCTACGGTTTGTTATCAAAGTTGGGTAACATTTCATAAGATTGGGTAACAGAGTTGGGGTATCAAAGTAGGGTATAAAAGTTGTGTAAAAGTTCATAAGACGGGTAACAAAGTTGGGTAACATAAGGTTGGGTAACAAAGTAGGGTATCAAAGTTGGGTAAAATTTCATAAGGTTGGGTAACAAAGTTGGGTAAAAAAGTAGGGTATCAAAGTTGGATAAAAGTTCATAAGGTTGGATAACAAAGTCGGGTAACAAAGTTTGGTAACAGTTCATAACGTTGGATAACAAAGTGGGGTATCAAATTAGGGTAAAAGTTCATAAGGTTGGGTAACAAAGTTGGGACGTTGGGTAATAGTTCATAACGTTTGTTGTTAACGTTGGTTAACAGTTCATATTCCTGGGTCACCGTTCATGAAGTTTGGGTATTAAGTTTTGGTAAAAGTTGGGTAACTGTTTTTAACTTTTATGTCATTGGGTAACAACTTGTGCTTTTGTATATAATCTATATGATTGGATATTATCATTATTAATCATTCACTTACTTCTTTTGTCTATCATTCTTGGAGTATTTCATGTATTTGGTGTTCAAAATATGCAATCAATATATGCTTGTAACTTTGTTTAACTAGTAACAAGTTTGGTCTAGTAGTTACATGCTTAGGTATTAAAAATATTATCGAATTAAAATTTTCACTTGTGTAACAATAATGTGCATTAAAAATCTGTAAAAACATACTCCAAAACATACTCCAAAAATATAAAAACGTATTCATAATCCACTACCTACTCATCCAAACATCTTACTTTGGTTGATTTGTACAAGTCTTTTTGTTATGTCCAAACTATACCATAACAATTACATTTCCTCTTGCGATTCTTTTCCCATTAAGCTTTAATCCTAGCTTTTGACATTCTTCCAGTCCTTTTACGCCTCTTAGGAGGCTCACATGGCAACATTGTTGTTTCCAAAGGAACATTTCATTCCGATTTGTTAGGTACAGGATATATTGTTTCCACACCCAACCTTCCAAATATCACAAGTGTTATATTTTCCAATGAGAGAAGGTGGATTTTGATTCACGTGTTTGGCTGCAGCTATTGCATAAATACACGGAATTTCTTCAATGTCGAACTCGTGGCATGTACAACATCTTAATTCCAAACAAATTGTTTCTCGTTCTTCTCCCTTTCGTACTTCAAACTCCAATATATTCACATCCATCACGTAAACAAAGTAGTTTGAACACTCTACAAACCTTTTTGGATTTTTCCTTCAATATTTGGAGGAGCTAAATCTACCCAAGCATTAGATTTCTGACGACACTCTACAAACCACCTACTCATGAACTGTCTAATCTCATCCAACAATGCTAAAACTGGATACTCCCTTCCATCCTTCATAACTTTATTCACACTTTCAGCATTGTTACTGGTCATAATATTGTACCTTTTAGCCGGAGAGAATGGAAACGCCCATGTTGAAATGTCAATCTTTTGAAGTAACTCTCCAACCCTCGGTTTCTCCTTTCAAATACCCAATGAACTAGGTGAATCAAGAAATATAACTTAAATTAAAATACATATAGAAATTGATTGTTAAATATAAATGAAAAATTACCATTGTTATCTTATTAAGTAATTCCATGCACTTCACCTTTTTTTAACTCTTTGCAGCATCTATGAACATGCCCAAGACTATGTTTGATGTTGTCCTCTTTCTAAGATTCCCTTTAATATGCCAAATACAAAATCCATGGAATGCTCTTTCATAGTGGGTTGCAATACCTTTTTTTATATATAGAATTATGCCTATCAGAAATAAACATTTGTTTTAATGTTGTCCGGTATGATCTGCTTCATGTTTTTGAAAAAATATTCCCACGAGGCATCCTTTTTCCATCAACGATCGCAAATGCAATTGGATATATTTGTTGATTTGCATCTTGTGCACAGGCAAGTAACAACACTCCTTCATACTTTCCTTTCAAATGAGTACCGTCTACTGTAATCACCTATATTTAATTTTTCATTTGTTATATATTCAACAACATAGCTAAAGATAAGATACCCAACATATTATATGAACGAACAATTGAAGGACATTTCTTACATTTCGCATTGCTTGATATCCTCTAATAGACTGCCCAAAGGCCAGAAATAAATATTTGAATCAATTATTATCATCACATTCCAAATGAAGAACGGTTATGGGGTTGGAATACATCAACATGTATAAGTAAGACGGCACTCCCTTATAATTATCCTTTGACGTTCCTCTTATCATGTCTTTGACAACGTCTTGTGCTTTCCAACACTTCCAGTAGCTAGCATCAACATGGTGTAGACTTTTCATAACAATGATAATTTGATTGACCGAAGGTAATGTATTTGTATCACCATACCTATACAATACATACGCATTAACATAACATAACATAGTATAACAAGTTGGGTAACAAGAATGGGTAACGTGGATTTATATCAACATATCAAACTATAAATATTTGGTAACACAATTGCATTTAAATGTATTGTGTATTAAGGTTGGGTAACATTCATACGTATCAATATTAAGGTTGGGTAATATTATTGGGTATGAAAAGATAAATTCAAATCTAACATTCTGTAATCTACTTGGGTGATAACATATTGGGTAACATTCTTGTGAATTAAACTATTGGGTAACATTTTTGTGTATTAAACTATTGGGTAACATTATTGTTTTTTATATTTGGTAACAATCTTGTGTATTAACCTACTAGGTAACAATCTTGGGTATTAATCTATTAGATATAACATTATTGAATACAAACTACTTGAGTATTAACCTATTTGGTAACAAGTTTTGGTATTAATATATCAATGTCTTTGGTAATAGTCTTGCATATAACATATTTTTGTATTCAAACATATGATTACAAAATTAAGTGTTGACATATAATGAAGGTGGGTATTAATTACATTGCTTTTACCTTTTCAGCTATGACATAAAATGAAGGATTCCTCTTGCTTTTCCTCCTCAAGTGCAATGAACAAGTGTGTGTTTTTTCAACAATGTTGTGATAAAGGTTAATTATTGCCTTGTATTGTGAAACACACCCTCCATTTGCCCTCTTTGTCAATACACCTTGCTATTACGCACTTCTTTCTGGATTTCACTATACTATTGAGAACATTCCACTATTGCATTTAAACACAATGAGTTCTTCACTTCTATTTTGTTCTTGTAAGTTTTGCCTTTCATAATTTTCCAATCTTCTGTTACCAATCTTCTGTTTTAGGCTCTACATCCATTGTATGTGAGACAAGTGTCAAAACTTCCTCAATTGGCTCTTCCACAATTTGATTGCTTATCACTTTACCCAAACAATCACCAACTTCAACTATTTTGATACACAACGGAATACTCCAAGAAAACTTTTCCATTTTATTAATTTCCAGAAAAGCTTCAAAATCCTCTAACGTGTTAACATCAAATGGCCGAGTGAGCAATTGAAAGGATTCTTGTACGATAACTCAACTTCAAACTTTGACATACATATTTTGAACCGTGAGACAATCAAAGTCTTTAGATCATCAAATGATATTCCTTCTTCAACAACCAATGACTTACTTGTGATATTTCCAATAAAATTCCATTCTTTATTCTCAACTACCCAATTGTCTCCAAAATATGCCGTAACGTATAGAAACGTCATTCATGTTTAACAAATTATCATTATATATTCATGTACAATAACTATGATATATAAAATATAAGATGTTACCCAATTTCCTCCAAATTTTGCTTCATTTGTTACCCAACTATCCCACAACAGTTTATACATTTTATTACCCAAATTTTGCTTCATATGTTACCCATCTATACCATAACAGTTTATACATTTTATTACCCAAATTTTGCTTCATATGTTACCCAACTATACTACAACTATTTATACATTTTTTCACCCAAATTTTGCTTCATATGTTACCAACTATACCACAACAGTTTATACATTTTATTACTCAAACTTCATATGTTACCCAACTATACCACAACAGTTTATCTATTACTCAACTTTTGCTTCATATGTTACCCAACTATACCACAACATTTTATACTTTTTATCACCCAAATTTTGCTCATATGTACCCAACTTTACCACAACAGTTTATACTTTTTATTACCAAATTTTGCTTCACATTTACTCCTATCAATTTGTACATTTTATTACCCAAATTTTGCTTCATATGTTACCCAGCTATACCACAACTATACGTTTTTATTACCCAAATTTTACTTCATATGTTACGCAACTATACTACACAGTTTACACATTTTATTACCCAAATTTTGCTTCATATATTCATATACATTTTATTTCTTTTCATACCCACACTAGTTTCTTCATAATTACATATATTCATATATTCATCATATACTCCAAAAATCTATAAACACAATGTACACAAAACACTGTAATTAGTCCCATTTATGAAATATGTTTTGATTAGAAGCCAGAACATCAAAATTCGTTTTTAAAGAGAAGAGATCCAACATCAATAAGCATAATTTTGAGATAGATATAAGGATAAACATTGAAAACAGAGTTCTCATATGCATTGAGACAGATACATTGCTTTGATTTTCACATACCTGACCGAATGAATGAAGAAATTATGAAGAAATTGTTCGATTGATGAAGATTGACTGTTTCAGACGAAAAATATGTTTGATTTGATGAACGAGGTAATAGGTATTGTCGATAATCATTTTCGATTGGTGAAGACAATAGAATTGTGTTTGATTGATGAATTAGGTAATAGGATTTGTCCAGAATCATGTTCGACAGGTGAAGAATTGTGTTTGATGTGATGAATGATGTGAGATGTGTTACGAAAATTGTGTTCTTCTATCGGGATCAACGAGAGTAATGAAGGAGGGAAGAGGAGGTTGACGGCTGGCTGAATGAATTAAGGGATGAAAAATTTTAACATAGAACCTTATATAGGTGCATATTTAGCTATTCCATATAATTTAGCCTACAAACTTAGTTTCCATAATAAATAAAACCTACCTAGTTACTTAAATTTATTAGTTCAAAATATAATGAGGTCATAATTAGTTTTTAAATTTATTTATATGAAATTTTTATTATTTTATAATGAATTTTTAGTGTAATATATTAAGAATGAGACTCACAATGGGTCTCGACCCTTAGCCTGACAACAATTTCACCGGACCTTTCCAACAAGGCACAAATAAAGGCAAAACTCAAATCGTTTATAATGTATGCGAGAAACCGAAATGTAAAGATACAGGTGGAAACTCAGCCGAGTCCTCAAAACAACACAACTCCGATAAGAAAAACCAAAACGTACAACATAATCCAACAATACAAAGACATATCCCAAAAACGTCCCCGTCCTATAATGTACGGAGACCCCGGCTGTCCACTCCTCCACCTCACTCGGGTCCCTAACCTGCAAGGCATCTACACGAACGGTTTAAAACCGTTAGCTCATATTCGAAGCATTAGAAAAGAGGTGAATGCACATACACATATACATCACATAACACATACATACTCCAAAACACACAAGTCCGGTTTATTATCTTTTTATTATTAAGTCGTATCCCGTTCTAATTCAACTTAGGTTTGTGACACGAGAACCACCGTGGTCTCGCCTCGGTCCCTACTTACCGGCAAGGAATGGTACTGATGCATCCGACCGTCTACCCGCCCGGGCTAGTCGCCGAGAACCTCCTAGACTCTCGCAAGAGCTAGGGATGATGTCACCGCCCGTTATCATACACTTGGGCCAAAAAATATAAAGTCGGTGGTCCTATTTACCGGTTTAGTTTTATAACATAAACAATAACACAAACACACACCACCAACACACATCGATGTTAATACGTAAAATACGAGCTAAGTAAGTCCGGAGACTTACCTCGTCACCACACTCAACTCACAACACTCTCGCTTCCTTAAGGAGGAAGCCCACAACCTGCTCACAAGAAGATATACATATCAACACATGCTCACGCTCAAGAAGTCTTAGACTTCACTCTAGTGATCTAAGCAAGATCACTTAACCCTCAAGCTAGGAATGCATCCTAGGGTCCAAGGTACTCACCACACTCTCAGCACATGAAAGCAACTCACAACAGTTTATAACCTCACATGATCTTAAACCTCAGCCAAGAAGGAACAAGCTAGCCTAGAAGGTCCATCATGCTCAACATACTCATAACCATCAACTACATCGAGCCTTAAGGGCTCCTAGGTTCACAACCACTAAGTGGCATCTCAAGCTACTCTAGATCCATCCTAGGCATGCTACTAACATGATACAACTACAAAACTAAGGAAGGAACGAAGGGAAGGGAGGGAGAAGAGGAACCTACTGTCGAAGAAACGCAGCCCGGAGTCAAGCTGGCGCCTCTGCGGAGCAGTCACCGCCCCTGCGGATCGCTGGGGCTGCCCCAACGGCTCTCTAGCGGAGGTGCGCCCTGCGGTGGCGTCCTGGAGCCGCCCTTGGTGGTCTGGAGCCGCCGCCCTGCGGCTGTGTGAGCCCCCCCGCGGTTCGCTGCAAAACTCTTCTTCGACTATGGATCCTTGGCTCCAATGTCCTCCTCTCCTTGTTGGTCTTCTCCAAACACCAACCACTGATCTTAGACTCCTCTCCACGGCCTAATCGAGCTAAGGACAAACACATGCAAGGATTTGAGAGAAAGCTTCTCAAGAGCTTCATCCATGGCCATGGATGAAGGAGGGAAGAAGAAAGGGAAAACAGCAATGAAGGAGAAGGGGAAGAGGAAGAAGCTTACCACGCTTGATCTGGATTCCCTCTACTATAGTCCACACATGCAAGAGCTCCCAAGATGGAAGAAGAGAAAAGAGAGAGATGAGAGGAAGAGAGGAAAGAGTAACGTGAAGAGAAAAGAGAGGGGAGAGAGAGAGGGACAAGGGCTGCCAAAGGGGAGGGGATCAAGGGTCAACTGACCTCTTGTCACCTCAGCTCGGAATGAAGGGTCGGAAAGCGGAAAAAGGGAATAACGCATAGTCGGCTGGGATTCAGGAATAAATCCCGGCACTCGGCACCTCGAGCCTGCGGGGCAACTAAGCCGCTAAAGCGGAAGATCTACAAAACGCTCTAAGTCCGGAATAAAATTCCGAATGTTACAACAACTACCCCCTAAAAACAAGTTTCGTCCTGAAACTTGCTAAACGCAGCACTCTCAGTCAAACACGTCTCGTAATCACGTGGAACTCATAAACGTCAACTATCGGCTCTAATCCAAGTCTACGTATAGAATCACATCAAGACTCGCAAGGTACACATATACTCATACGAACTCACATAACACGTCATGACATAAACACATAGCACAAACAAGGGAAGATCTCGGGACTAACCCGACGGTCCTATCGATGTCGCTAAATCTGCGTAAAACTCGGGATAGTTCCTCCGGATACTATCCTCTATCTCCCATGTAGCCTCATCGGCTCCTCACCTCGACCACTGCACTCTCAACATCGGTATCTCCTTCGATCGAAGGCGCCTCGTACTCCGCTCTAAACCCGCTATATGCTCTGCAAAAGTATGGTCCGGCCTCGACCACTAGGTCCTCGTGGCTGATGATGTGTCTCGGGTCGTGTATGTACTCTCTCAATGAGAGACATGAAATACCGGATGTATACCTCCAACCGAGGTGGCAATGCTAACCGATATGCCACCTCACCGACTCTCTCCAAGATCTCGAATGGACCAACATATCGGGGGCTTAACTTCCCCTTAATGCCGAATCACCTGACGTCCCGCCGTCGGTGATACCTTCAACCACACCTGAGCTCCTACCCTGAACTCGAGAGGTCTACGTCTCCTATCCGCATACGACCTCTGGCGGGCCAACATCCTCTCTCGGATCAAAGCAACTCTAGCCACGTCATCCTGTACTTGATCTGGAGCTACAACTCTAGAACTCCCCGGCTCGTCCCAACATAAGGGAGTGCGGCATCTCCGTCCATACAATGCCTCATACGGTGCCATCCCAATCGACGCGTGCCAGCTGTTATTATACGAAAACTCGACCAACGGAGATGGTCTGGCCACACCTGACCCCAATCTAGTACACATGCTCGTAACATATCCTCTAAGGTCTGAATAGTCCGCTCAGACTGGCCAACGGTCTGTGGATGGTGCGGTGGTGAAATGAAGACTCGAACCTTGGGCGTGTGTACCTGCTGCCAGAACCTCGAGGTAAAACGCCCGTCCCTGTCCGAGATGATGGTCCTCGGTACTCTATGTAATCTCACAATCTGACGGGTAAACTCTTCGGCTAAACGAATCACCGGCCACATTTCCCGTATAGGGATGAAACGCGCGGTCTTCGTTAAGCGATCTACTACTACCCATATCGCGTCGAAGCTCCTACTCGGTCTCAGACCGGTAACGAAATCTATGGATATGTCCTCCCACTTCCACTGCGGCACGGGCAGTGGGTGAAGCTCTCCTCCGTGTCTTTGGTGGTCGATCTTGACCTGCTAGCAGGTCACGCATCGGGCCACATATCTAGCTACATCGGGGCTTGAGCCCGCCCCACCAATAAAATTTCCTAATATCCTGGTACATCTTACTCGTGCCTGGGTGCACCGAGTAAGGTGTGGAATGTGCCTCATGCAAAATCCGCTCTCTCAACTCCTGATCCGACGGTACACAATACGTCCCTGACGTCTCAAAGCCCGTCTGCTCCTGTGATAAACTGTGGTGCCCATCTGCTCCTGTGATCCGGGACATCCTGTCCCGGATCCTCATCAAAATGGGACATCCCTCCTACTTCTACAAGATCTCTCCGGACAAGTCAGGTAATACTCTAACTCGGACAAACAACAGTCTGTATCGGGAACCGGATATCCAACTCCAAACCTATCAAATCCCCTCTGCAACTGTGGTTGAACCGTAAGCCGAGCTATAGCCTCCTTCTCGAGGTGTCCTCCTACTCAAAGCATCGGCGACTACGTTCGCCTTCCCGGATGGTACAAAATCTCTAAGTCAAAGTCCTTAATCAGCTCCAACCATCTCCTCTGGCGGTTATTCAACTCCCGCTGAGTGAATATATACTTCAGACTCTTATGGTCTATGAAGATCTGGCACGTAGCCCCGTACAAGTAATGTCGTCAGATCTTCAGGGCATGAATCACTGCGCTAGCTCAAGATCATGGGTAGGGTAATTCTCCTCGTACGGCTTCAGCTACCGAGAAAACGTACGCAATAACCCTACCTCTGCATCAAAACGCACCCCAAGCCTAGCTTGGAGGCGTCACTATACACTACAAAATCCTCTACGCCCTCAGACTGGGCTAACACAGGAGCGGAGGTCAACCTCCTCTTCAGCTCCTCGAAGCTGTGCTGACAAGGCTCAGACCAGATGAACCTGGTAGACTTCCTCGCAAGGAAGTGAGCGGTCGTGCAATCACGGAGAAACCCTCAACAAAACGGCGGTAGTATCCCGCTAAGCCAAGAAACTGCGCACCTCCTTGACCGTCCTAGGAGGCGGCCATGCCAGCTGGTAAAACACTTTCCCAACTTGCGCTAAGATCTCAAAAGGTCCGATGTATCGGAAACTCAACTTTCTTCTCGGGTCTTTCTCACTAACATTTCCATTATGTTTCTTCTTTGCTTGTCTCTAGCAAAGAAGATCGAACTTCCAATTTACACCGTTGGCTTTGGTTCTTGTCAAACCACACTTTGATGTTACGTTTCCTCAATTCTTGTTGCACCGGTAAATGGTAAATTCATAAATGAGTGTAAAGAAGTAGCTTAGCCAAGACCAGAGTGGTCCTGACTAAACCTACAAAGCAGCAGAGTTTATCAACATACAAACATAAGGCCTGAGAAAAAGCCCTAGTACTCCGGTAGGCATGCAAACCTCCTGAACGTACCATCTACCATCAACTGACTATGAATATAAATATAAATAAAATAAACCTCCTGGCACTGTCTCCAAGGCCCCTCCACATTCGGCAATGCCATCAGCAGAAAGGGACACTCATAGAAGTGCCTAGCAACGGATCAAGATATCATTCACCTTCGGCAAAACCATCAGCAAATGAGTCTCAAGTCCTGGACATAAAACAAATCAAACCTGTGCAGGCCAAGAGCATAATACAACTCTGTCATAAAAACATACAAAGTGCTAAACCTCAAACCTCTCTCCAACTCTAGCTGGAAAGGCCTCATAGAGTAATCTGTAGGTATTCCCTCTAATCATCCGGACCAGGATATCAATGGGATCCTGTTCCGGTCAAACACCAGGGCATTCCTAGAATGTCACTCTCGTTGCAAGTTCTAAGTAATGAAGGAAATACTTTGCTTCACACTGCTTCTACTAACGAGACATGTATGCTATAACTTTTACATCGTCTCTCAATACTCAATCAAGCCATGTCTTGAAGAATCACTTGTACACTTCAAACCGATCATACCTCGAGGCAATTTCAAAACAGTTGCACCAATGAATCTCCTCTTAACTCTCAACAACTCCATTGTCCATTTTCGTCCACTCAATACTTCATCGTCATCCGGAGTAGGTTAGCCATAGATGGTGTTACTTGGAGAATCTCTCCACAAATCCGGTAATGATCAGCACATCCAAGAAAACTTGTAACTTCTTTCACATCCTTCGGGGGTTGTCATCCCGAGACAACTGGTCATACAACTTCTCTCTTCTTCGAGAGTGGACCAAAATGTCTTATTCGGGGCCTTAGTAAGCCCATATGGAATCACTAAACTCGTAGTGACCATGGTTTGTCCGGAATGCCGTGTTTGCAATATCCCAGTCTCGACTTCTCAATTGGTGACAATCAAACCTTAACTCGATCTTAGAAGAGACCACCGACCCTTGCAACCGGTCGAGTAGATCATCTATACGTGGTAAGGGGTACTTGTTCTTCATTGTAATCTTGTTCGGCTCATTGTAATCGATGTACAAATGGAGATAACCGTCTCTCTTTTCGCAAACTGGTGTTCTCCATAACAACTTCAAATCAAGAGTTTAAGATATATTCTAAGTTCTTGTTACCGTTCCTTTATGACCCACAACCTGGTTACTCTCCCCCACACTCATCCATAGACCACCACACATGCGCGTTCTCGGTTGTCACCAATTAGCTGATAAACTGACCTTCTCCCATGTCAATGACTTACCATTCTTCTATGCTTCCATGTTACCATTCTCATGAAGGCTACCCTCTCGGGTACTCTACCTTAAACTCCGTTGGCTCATTCTTCATTCCACGCTTCCTTTTCCTTCTGCGAGATAAATATACCCTTCTCGGCGTTGTTGTGTCACATGACTCACCTTCATAGGCTTAACCACGCTTCATGATATCTTGTAAGTGCGTCTTCTCAAAATCTCTAACGTTAGTTAGCATCCACGTGTTGCTCTCATATTCTTAGGATCATCATTTATACACACTTCCTCTTATCGTCATAACGGAAACCGGTCAACTCCGCGTGAATCCCCACATTGCCATTCTTCTCATAACTCTCGTAATGTTGACTCTTCACTTAATGGTACCTCGTAAGCTTAACTTACTGTATCTTACATCTTTCACACTTGGTTCGAATACGTTTCTCATCTTGAATCCAAAGCTTAGGAGCGTCTAAGGAAAGCTTCACTTTCCGTGATGGAACACCGCCTTTAACCTTGTTAGAATGCACCCATCTCTTGTATTGCTTCCATCTTGATTGCTCTTTAAGTTGTCTCGAGTTTTCTTTTACTTGATTGCCCTTTGCTTACGTCATCTCTACTCCTCCTCTTCGACATCCTTTTAAAGGAATCCGCGAAACGTCATGGTGTTCGTTAGCACGAAAAGATCAACTCGATAGTTGAGCGTACTCCTCCCCGTATGAACGTTACCCACGCCAACGACGTCGTCTCAAAGGTGATGATATCGTATTATCCTCTTTCTATTAGATCCGTATCTCCATATGCTACTATATATATAAGAATCCGCATATAAGACTATATATGTCCTATGTCCACATTACTACTAATATAAACACACCCGAATTCTATCACAACACAACAAGGTCCAAAACGTATAACAATCCTCCTATATAACTATACATATAAACCAAGTCAAAACATCATAAGGCCACATACATAGCTAGGTACATACAAATCCAAAAACATCTTAAGGCCATGTATATATATATATACATACTTCAAATCCAGAGATCTATGTCGCCGAGGTTTGCGGAAGGAGTGGTGGTCCCGTACATTCTAACCCAAACCCGACTCATGCACATGATTTTGAAAACGAAAAGTCAAAACCCGTGTGGGTTCTGTTTATTCCTCATTCGGCCTTTAAAAGATTGCGAGTGCCATTGTTGTCAACCTAGGGCTCTGATACCACTTTTGTAACACCCCAAATCCGGGACTCGGGATGCTACGGGCGACACCTCACAATGGGTCCCGACCCTTAGCCTGACAACAATTACACCGGACCTTTCCAACAAGGCACGAATAAAGGCAAAACTCAAATCGTTGATAATGTATGCGAGAAACCGAAATGTAAAGATACAAGGTGGAAACTCAGCCGAGTCCTCAAAACGACACAACTCCGATAAGAAAGCCAAAACCGTACAACATAATCCAACGATACAAAGACATATCCAAAAACGTCCCCGTCCTATAATGTACGGAGACCCCGGCTGTCCACTCCTCCACCTCACTCGCACTAGAACAAAAATGATGTTTTATCACGGTTCCATTTGGCCTTTTATCCCAGTTGTGAACCATGATCTTATGTTGCGTGATAAAAGGTGTTGTCGGACGGAACCGTGATAAAATTAAAAAAAAAATTATCACAGTTTAAAACCGTGATAAAAAATTGTTCATCACGGTTAAAAAACCGTGATGAAATCTCAGGTGGACCGGTAGAAAGGCATTTTATCCCAGTTTGAACTGTGATAAATATTTTTTTTTTATCACGATTAAAACCGAGATGAATGGTTGGTTGTATAACACGTATCTTTACTATTAACCGGTTATCCCTATAACCGTGATGGTAGATCCTTAAAGCATAACAGTTTATAACCCAGTCTTATTTTGTCCGGGTTATAAAGTTAGTTTTTTAGTAAAAAAAAAAAAGAGAGTAGCATTTGTACGGAGCTATAAGTCGAGCATGTAACATTTCTAGACTCCTTGTAACAAGAGCAGGTCAAACCATCTAAATAGTAATAATATAAGCCTAGAAAATAAACATTTTGTTCTATCATCTTCAACAACATATGCTCGAAAAACTATAATGATAACAATATGGGAGGTAACAGAATCTCATACTTCATTCCAATCTCAGGTTTGTTATATTGTTCTGCTTCCTGACAAGGAAATCTCTACAAACAAAGAGGTCAATTAATCATACCATTTAAAGTTATTCTCCCACCCACTCGCATGACTAAGAATTTGGTCGAAGAAGCCAGATGCTCATATTTCTTGTAAGAATCTTTGACATTAGTTGCAAGGTCTGCTATCGGAGATGATCAACTTGTTTTCACCGAAATGTGAGGCTTTAGTTAAATTATCACAAATTCGATGATGTTTACCAATGTGGCATACAATAAAATACATATGTTGACAAATTAAGAACTCTTATCCTTGTAATTGCAAATATAAACATAGGCAATTGATCCAAAAGTTCTAAAATTTACTATAAAATGTAACCATGTGAAAATCACTTACCAGTCTAGGAGTAGAGGTAAAAAGAATGTGACAAAGTAGTAAGCTACTATTCATAATCTGATCTGAAGGACATGAACGATATATTTGAATCCTCTTATGTTAAAAAAGAAGAATGTTCTTTAGAATAGAAATCAGCGAGTGACTATATTGACACAGACCAAGGGACTGATGTCAGGACAGAAGGTGGAAGATTGGAATCTATGTATGAGTTGGTATTTGATGCTTTCACTTCATTAACCAATAAAAAAAGCCACACAAATTAGCACAAAAACCTACTATGGAATTTTCTTATCACGTCTAACAAGGTTAGTTAATTCCAACATACAAGTTGATAGCAAGAGTCAGGCTTCTCATTGCCAACATCCTCTTTATGCATGTGTCTGTCATCCTGTCTCACACTAATCAAAAGTGTGAAATTCACATTATCTTAGTTTTTAAACAAGAAGCAATGTATAAAGATAGTTATGGAAGTTAAGATTCAAGGAACCTAATTAACTCTCTTTGGCTGGGTCATATGATCTTACAACTAAGTGAAGAATAACATACTTTTCTTTAAGTTACAATTTGACTGTTTTACAAACTGATAATAGATGTTGTGATTGTGTGCTCATAACTAATATTAAGATTATATAATTGAGTTGTAATTGCTAGTTTTAAAAAAATTGATAGAGTATCTAAACCTGCCAATACCAAAGTAACTCAAGATCATCAAAACAACGCTTTCTATTTGAAAATTTTATCACAGATGAAGATAGTATTGAAAATGGGAAAATATACTTTAAAATTGAATTAGAAGGTCTAGTATATAAGCATAGGAATACAAAAGATACTATCACACCATAGTTTAATCATTCTACGGAAATTTCAGGTGCACACAAGGAAATTTCACCATGAGCTAGAAAGAGCTAGATTAATAAATTATCTAATATCATCTCAGATTGAAACAAACGATTCAATTAGAAGATTTAAGTGAGAGTATCGAAAAATACATTGATAGACATATTGGACAACATAAAAAAAAAGCACAATGAACAATTAAAAAGCACCAAATAGAGCTGATTCTTGCACATGTTTGTCTCTTTCAACCTAGGTTAGTATGTAGGCTTGAGAGCACCTTGTGCTAGCAGAATCTAAGAAGTTATGTATGTAGAATTTGAAAAATCATCTAGATTAGTATGGGTGTGTCTGAGAGTATCTAGTTCTAGCTAAAATACAAGCTAAAGATAAAGCACGATTGGAGAAAAAAACAAAAAGGCCAGATTAAAACTATTCTTTGGGATTAGGGGAGAAAAATGGGCATGGGTCAGTGCAAGTTACATGGTAGAATTGAAGTATTCAAAAGAAGTCAGATCATACTTGATGTTATATTAAATTTAAAAGATATACTACACTAGACCCATTCTCTTTTATGCAACTCTTTATTTCCACTGACTTACTTGCAACTCCATGTTTTCTCATCTTATAAAACTCATAAACAAAGATTATGAGTTCAAATATTAATTAATCAAACCATTTCTAACATACAACTATTTGTTGATTATGGTAATGAACAAGTGGTTAATAAGATAAAGAAGCATACAACTTGATTGAGACATTATATCGAACACCTTAAGTGCTTAACTAAAGTAGTCACATAAACCATAACTTCTGGATACAAAAATACCTAGTTAACGAAATCTTACCCAACTACACAATCACACCAAATTGTTAAGATAAAACCCTAAAATACGAACTTTTAAGAATTAAAAGTGGATAATTTCAATGGAAGAAGAAGAATACGGCAAATATTTTATCCTTTGTAAGTAACATTGTAGCAGAATATTTAACGAGCAATAGGTTGAATGAGAAACAAATTGAAAGAGCAACGATAGTTGAAAGTTCAAATTGACTTACGAGGGAATCAAAATCCAACAACAATTTTAGAGCTTGATTGTTAGGGCTGGCGAATATTGGATGAAGAGTTGTCTATGACACCTTCAGTGGTGGCGAAGACATCAATGAAACCTTCTTTAGCGGTGAATTGAAGAGAGGTGGGAGCTTTCAACTTCAGTAGCAATCACTATGAAGATATGTCTATGAAACCTTCAGCGGCGGTGAAGATGTCGACCTGGAGAAAGGCGGAATATGTGTAGATAAGTTATAAGTTGGACCCTTTTTTTTTAGATGGTTCGGTTCAACGCTTTTATTTATAAATTCACACATAAACCGCGCTTTTTTAGGCTTTATATACCGGTTATCTAAAACTGAGATATATAATGCTTTGTAATATCATTTTATATCACGGTTATTTACACAAACCTAATTTAAACCGAAATATAATATGCCGGACGCTTTGTAGTATTATTTTTTTATCACGGTTATTTAACAAAACGGGATATAATATCTCCAGAAGCATTTTTAAGACACTCAAGCACGGAACCGTGATATATTTAGTGAGATAAAATGTTGTATTTGTACTAGTGTCGGCGGCGTCCCTAACTTGCAAGGCATCTACACGAACGGTTTAAAACCGTTAGCTCATATTCGAAGCATTAGAAAAGAGGTGAAGGCACATACACATATACATCACATAACACATACATACTCCAAAAAACACAAGTCCGGTTTATTTATCTTTTTATTATTAAGTCGTATCCCGTTCTAATTCAACTTAGGTTTGTGACACGAGAACCACCGTGGTCTTGCTCGGTCCCTACTTACGGCAAGGAATGGTACTGATGCATCCAACCTTTCTACCCGCCCGGACTAGTCGCCGAGAACCTCCTAGACTCTCGCAAGAGCTAGGCAGATGATGTCACCGTCCGTTATCATACACTAGGGCCAAAATATAAAGTCGGTGGTCCTATTTAACGGTTTTGTTGTTTATAACATAAACAGTAACACAAACACACACCACCAACACACATCGATGCTAATACGTGAGCTAAGTAAGTCCGGAGACTTACCTCGTCACCACACTCAACTCACAACACTCTCGCTTCCTTAAGGAGGAAGCCCACAACCTGCTCACAAGAAGATATACATATCAACACATGCTCACGCTCAAGAAGTTTTAGACTTCACTCTAGTGATCTAAGCAAGATCACTTAACCCTCAAGCTAGGAATGCATCCTAGGGTCCAAGGTACTCACCACACTCTCAGCACATGAAAGCAACTCACAACAGTTTATAACCTCACATGATCTTAAACCTCATCCAAGAAGGAACAAGCTAGCTTAGAAGGTCCATCATGCTCAACATACTCATAACCATCAACTACTTTGAGCCTTAAGGGCTCCTAGGTTCACAACCACTAAGTTGCATCTCAAGCTACTCTAGATCCATCCTAGGCATGCTACTAACATGATACAACTACAAAACTAAGGAAGGAACGAAGGGGAAGGGAGAAGAGGAACCTACTGTCGAAGAAACGCAGCGCGGAGTCAAGTTGGCGCCCTTGCGGAGCAGTCACCGCCCCTGCGGATCGCTGACGCCGCCCTAGCGGCTCTGTGGCGGAGCAGTCACCGCCCCTGCGTGGCAGGAGCCGCCCCTGCGGTGTCTGGCGTCCTGGAGCCGCCCCTGCGGTGGTCTGGAGCCGCCCCTGCGGCTGTGGTAACCCGCCCCCGCGGTTTCGCTGCGAAAGCTCGTCTTCGACTATGGATCCTTGGCTTTAATGTCCTCCTCTCCTTGCTGGGTCTTCTCCAAACACCAACCACTGATCTTAGACTCCTTTCCACGGCCTAATCGAGCTAAGGACAAACACATGCAAGGATTTGAGAGAAAAGCTTCTCAAGAGCTTCATCCATGGTCATGGATGAAGGAGGGAAGAAGAAAGGAAAAACAACAATGAAGGAGAAGGAAGGAAGAGGAAGAAGCTTACCACACTTGATCTAGATTCTCTCTATTGCAGTCCACACATGCAAGAGCTCCCAAGATGGAAGAAGAGCAAAGAGAGAGAGAGAGAGGAGAGAGGAAAGAGTAACGTGAAAGAGAAAAGAGAGGAGAGAGAGAGAGAGGGGACAAGGGCTGCCAAAGGGAGAGGAGATCAAGGGGTCAGCTGACCTCTTGTCACCTCAGCTCGGAACGAGGGGTCGGAAATGACCTCTTGTCACCTCAGCTCGGAACGAAGGGTCGGAAAGCGGAAAAAAGGAATAACGCATAGTCGGCTCGGGATTTAGGAATAAATCCCGGCACTCGGCACTTCGTGCCTGCGGGCAACTGAGCCGCTAACGCGGGAAGATCTACAAAACGCTCTAAGTCCGGAAAAAAAATTCCGGATATTACATATCCGATGACATCAACAATTTGCACAAACTATGTTAATGTCGGTTTGTGGTGGACCAAGCGACGGATGCAAATTGCAGATTCATTACAATCCGGATCATGTGAGAATGGTCAAGTATCAAACTCTTCTTATGGTCATTAATATCTTACCATCTTGATCTAGGGTTTATACCCCCAATCCCCATAATGTTTCATATTAAAATTTTCATGTATTGGGTTTATATGTCTATACGGGTGCGTTTGGATCACCCACTAAAGTGCCTCTACTTTTTTATACTATGTCCAATATAATTCATCAATACTAAAAAGCCTCTTTTATTACGGTGCATTAAGATCTCAACTCATTACTCATAAGTTTTTAAGTTCGATTGACACCAAAACCTATGATTTAGTAGATCTAATATATAAGTTCTACGAGAGCCCTAATATTTTCAAATCCCAAAACCAGTCCATAAACTTTAACCCCCCGTTTGGCTATAACTCCGGAAAAGGAAACGGAATGGAAACAAATCTTGTCCACATGTGTACCAAGTTCATGGAATCATTTCGGGTGGTTTCATGCAAAAATGCACTTGCTTCCCCCTATTTTGTTACCCTATAGGGTATTAAAACTAATCAAATTCCACTACAATTAGTTCAAACCACAAGGTATGATTCCCAAAAACTTCATGAACAAGGGTGTACGTATGGACTAGATTCGTTTCTATTCCGTTTCCGTTTTCGGAGTTTAAATCAAGCGGGCCCTTAATGTGTATGCAAACACACACATAGGAGGCATCACATACAACATCAAAAATCATTCATCAATTTATTCGAATTTTAGTACATCTTTCTCAAACGACAAGGAGAAGCCGGATATAGTGGTTGCACACCGGGTGCACCACAATACTTGCGGGAATGAGAAGCCGGGCAAAGTAATGTGAAATAGATTATGTAATAGTCAGGTTCCGAAAATTTTCAAATTTGATTTAAATTGGAGTAATCGAGTTGGTTAAAATGTAGATAAGTTAGAGACGAATTTAATTGAAAGTTTTGAGGTATAACGTTAGTAAATTATTTCACGTTATTGGCGGAAATATAATATTTTTCATAAAGCATTATGAATTTCTAGCCTTCTTTAACTATCTTTTCCTTCTTTGCCCGGAATAACTGTTCATTGCCGGAAAACACCGTCAGAAAACGTTATCGGAAAACATGGTCGGTTCGCCCCATACCCGACCTGGACCTAAACCAAACTCATCTTCCCCAAAATACCGAGCCTAGATTCGAACCATCCGGCGCCAGTTCTGCGCGCTCGAGCCCGGTCCGAGCCGCCCTCGAGCAACCCTCCTCCGACTCTGAGCTTGGATTTGCATCACCGGGCTACCATCCGACCTCTTCGCAAACGCCTCTGGTTCCTCTCGCGCGAGCCGGATCTGGAAAACGTACACCTGAGCCGCCATCCTTCATCCTCGTCCTCGGCGTGAGTCGGAAACAAGTTCTCGCCGGCCCAATCTCGCCTCTCGAACCAGACATGGCGAGACCTTGCTATCGGAGACTATCCAACCCTGACAGCCCCATGTCCACTCCAGCCTTGACGATCCAGATCTCTCAGACGTCGACGATGTCACTGGAAACCACCTCGCCGCCACTGCGAACTCATCACCGTCGACCCAAGAACCAGTGTTGCCGGACTTGCCGTCTCCGTCTTCTCTCGCGCGAGCATAGAACCGCAGAGGTGTACCACACCGAGACAGAATTTCGCCGCCTAGGACCTCGCCGTCTGCCTCGCTTGCACCGGCCTCCTGCCGCCGAGAAGCAGACCACCGGAGCCGGAGAACCTAGCCTGCCGCGCCGCGCCCTGGAACACCTCAGGAAATCCTAATCGGTTTTGTTGAATTTTTGGTAAATTACAGATTTGAACCATACTTCTTATTTGCGTTTTATGACCCATATTTATGTAATTTGCAAATGTGCCCTCAGATGGATAATTTCAGAAAAATGGCCCAAATTTTGTATTTACAAGAAGGACCCAGACTTTTGAAATTTACAAAATGCCCTGAATTGGATAATTATACAATTTGGCCTAAATTTATAATTACAGAAAATTGTCCCAACATTTATAACTATATTTTTATGGCCCAAGTTTTGGTAAATGGATCTAAAACTTGTGTAGTTGACTTGCTTAGGTTTTGTATACTTTGGTGGCACTTTTGGATACGAAGAGAGCCTGAATTTAACATTGACACGCGACATTTGACCTTTGACACGTAAGGTTTCCTAAACCTTATTTGAAATTCATCTATCTAGGACTTGATTATGGATTATTTACATTGTTGAGTTGATTGATGATATATTATATGATATGCATCATTATTAGGTATTTTATGTCGATGATTAGGGTTGGATCTTTTATCACGGTGATTGTGGAATCCGTCATGGTAAGGTAAGTCATACCTACTTACTTAGCTGCCGTTCTGTTTCAGATTTAATTTGTTGTTGATTATGAGTAGAACCTATTTTGGAGATTATACTTATATTATTTATACTTTAAATGATTTTCATTAAATTGGATTAATTTTTAAAATTAAATGTTTTGAAGAGATTTATATTATGACAATAGTGTCTAGAAATAATTTTAGGGATTGATATAAAGTGATTTATGGAAATATTACTGAGAGCGATGAGATTATGATGATGTGATTATTATAAGTATTTTAAGATATGATGGTATTTGTGATAGTAGGAATGGGTGAAACACATGAATGTATGTGTGGATGATAAGGGATGTTGACGGTGATAGAGGACGATATAAGTTAATGATTGCATGTGATGGAAAAGAAGTATGATAGGGTGAGGATGGTGATAAGTTATATAATTGAATAGTTGTCTATATAGTAATGAGAGTTGAAGGAACTTAGAATGTGTATTATATGTCTTTAAGTGATAGATGTAATTGATAGTTGTGGTATCTTAAGTAGGAAGTGACATATGGTCTTTAAAGGAGAGTTGATTAATAAGAGTTTGATTGTGTTTGAGCTAGTGGTTAGATAAGTATCCTCATGAGACGTGTGTGTAGATAGATGTTATAGATGTTTTGGGGCGAGAATGATTTGGTGTTATGAGTTTTGAGACAAGTAATTTAGTAGATGATTGTGTTAGGTGATGATCATGTGATAGTTGGTTTTGATGATACATTGGAATTGGTTTTGTTGATGAATGATGTTGAGGAATTCGTGTTGCAAGTTAGGGCGTGTTACATATGAGTATAGTTAGTTTTTTCCTGTTTTCTTTTGTAGATCGTATTATAAAGTTAAATATGATTTTAAATTATTTTTACAATTGGTAACCACCGGTACGGTCATGGGCATGGTGACCTCGATGAGGGAGTGATGTCCCAGGCATGATTGTGCGACGTGGTGGAAGCCCCTTTCATATATAAAAACGTGCATACATGTTTTGGACGGTGTCCTAGTGGAACCGAGTCGGGGAAAGAAGATGGATATAAAAAAATGGGAGACATGATGACATATTTTCGTAACCATTAGTACGCTGGAGGGGCACATGTGGACTTGAGAGGACGTTACGTTACCTTGCGTTGCCGAGTGTTGGAGATGATACTTTTATTTCATTGCATTGCATTGGCAGATCATCATAATCATTTGTCATCATAAGCATTACATGTTTAGTGAATTATTGTATATACGTTTCTTATCGTTGATATGCTTAGACTACTTGTTGCCGTTTTATTTTGTGGTTATGTCATAGTAGATTAACGTTAGGAAGTTAAATAGCATGACTTGATGAAATGTGGCCTATAACTTATTTGTCTGACTTAGCCTTAAATATAATATTTTAGGAGGTGAATTTGACTGCTATTTTAGTATTTTATTTTGACGTTCCTCATATGAAGCATACAAGTTTGATATGATTTTGGAGCTCCGACTCTAATTTTGAGACGCTAGCTAATGATTTTATATGTTGTTGTATTTTTAGGATATTTTCAGGTCTAGGTTTTCCGGATGAATTTTCAGTTGGTGATCAGCCGGATCCGCGTGCCTTAGGTTTTGGGAAGGCGGTTTGTGTTTTGTTATCTTTGTGGTTGATCTTGAGATTAAGTCTCTAAGGCTGTAACAGTCCGTGTCTTTTCTTCGCATGATTTAAATTGCATGTTAATCCAATTATTGTAAATTAAAGGTCGGATATGTTTTATTGTTTTGTTGTGCTCTTGTTGAAAAAATCCGTTAGTGGAATTGTTGTCAGACTAAATCTAGTGGACTCACTGTGTGTTTCACATCCTAGTGACACTCCGGGTTTTAAAATCCGGGGTGTTACAAATTAGATCATTTACCCAATTGATTTCAAAATATATCGATTTTTACATATTGATTTATTTCAACAAATAAGATATCTAAATAAGGATTTTCACATTATAATGTCATTTCTCTAATATTTATTAAATTTCATTTCATTTTATTTTAACAAATCTCTTACACACTTTTAAATTGGTCCACCATATAATACTAACCATTCATCCAGATTATCTATTTTAAAAATAATTCTACAATTCGAATAGGTATTTCCTCTATCGTATGTTATATATTCAAAAAGTCCGGATACTATTACTTTGTAATTAAATTTGAATAATTAAGGATATATTAGTTGATTTTTTATGTAAAAATTCTTGGTGTATAAGATTCAATATGTAATAAAATCAATCGGTATTTACAAAACCGACTATCAATATTTGTGTTAGTTTCATAAAAGAGTTTAAAGGTTGCATACTTCAAAAGACCGTGAAACTTATACTGTTATTGTTCTCATTTTCTTTATTATAAATTAAAATATGTTGATAAAAAAATTTGTATATTAAGAAATCAAAGATCTCGTAAAGATATTATACGTTTAACGATTTTTTTATCCTTGATTTGATCCATATCAATTGTTATCACATGAGTATATGATCCAAACACATTTGTAATCAGGTTTGTATATAAATCAAAATTATGTGATTCATGATTTCTTGTTGCAGTATCAAACCAAGAGAAAAAACGGTTGGATGATGTTTGATGTACTGTTTGGTTTAGGTTGCAACAGTGGTGGCCTTCCCGTCGACTTGGTAATGGGGATTACCGTTGTTGTGATCCTGACGTTCCATTCGTTTAGGATACGGAACTTCTAAGTGTACGGCGGAAGAATTAACAAATGTACGACGTTTACGGTTTCCGGATCCGTCACGGTTCCGAAAACCGTACCCGTGCTAAATTTCTCACGCACGGTTTCCGAAACCGTGACGGCGTCCGGAAACCGTAACCGTTGAAAATTAAACCCTACAAATTTTACTAATATAGGGGGAAAATTTAAAAAAAAATCCCGGTCGTAGAAAATTTATTTTTTTTCCCCATTTTTTGCTACGGTCACGGTTTCCGAAACCGTGAGGTTCCGGAAAGTCACGGTTCCGAAAACCGTAAACGTCGTGCACTTGTGAATTATTTCGCCGTGCCTTTAAAAATCGTCCTTTAGGATATTTGTTATTCATATATCAATGTAATATAAGTTTGTTTTTAATATTATCTCATTCCTTGACCATTTTGTTCATTCAATTTTCACTTTCATGTGTATATTTTTCCAAGTTTCAATATCCACTATTTTTTCTTTCACTATGTTGTTAATTTATAGTTTAAATTGTACCAAGATATCAGGTGGTGTCGCTCAAATGTACAGTTGCTCAACGACGGCCATCTCTGAGCGAGATTAGTGTGAATGAATTCAACATTTCAACCTCGGCGTATTGCGACTCCATTGGTGCTAATTGATCGAAAGGTTTGTAATTCGTGACCCATTTTCACTATCTTCTAGGAATTAATTATGTTGGATAAGGTTTGAATGTAATAAACAATAGATTGTTTTCTTTCTCCGCCATTGTTGCCTCATTCTCATACAAGAAATTAGGAACCAATTCGATTACAAATCAATCATGTTCCTCACACTCCTTTCTTAGTAGGTAGAGAGATCTCAATGGTATGTTCGTGACAGTCACGGAGGATGAAGAAGGATATGGCATTACAACATTTTTTAAGATCTTGAACTATCTTTAGTGTTCAGATTGGTCCAAGTTCAAGTTTGTTCATTTTTTTAGAAAAAACTTGTAGAGGTTTTCTAATCTTAGTTAAATCCTTGATAAAGTCTGAAGCATATGTGAGATATCCTAGAAGCCTCTTTAGTTGTTTTCTACCTTCTTTTTATCTGGAAATTTTTCTATCTTTTTCTAGAACATGTTATTTGCAATACTATTTCTCCATCTTTATATTAACCCAATAAACTCTATTTCTTGTTCTGCGTAGATGCACTTCTTTGTCCTAAGATGATGCCATGATTTATGCATTCCTACGATACAACCTTAAGGTCATGCATGTGTTGTTCTAGTGTTTTAGAGAAAAATTAAGATACACCATCTATATAAACCAGACAACAATGTTTTAGGTTTTCAAATATCTTATTAATTCTCCTTTGAAATATCTAAGGTGCATTTTTTAGCCCAAATGGCATAACTAACCATTCATAATGTCCCTAAGGTGCACTAAATGTTGTTAATGAAATACTATCTTTGTCCATCTTAACTTTGCCACTATCCACTTTTGCAGTCCATTTTAGAGAACCAAGTGGCTCCTTGGATTAAATAAGATTGTTTTATTAGGGATATAATAGCTATCAAAGACAATATTATCGTTCAACTTTTTATAACTAATTACCATTCTAGCTTTACCTTTTTTTCTTCAGTATGATTTCTAACCATAAATGTAGAACTAGAATGAAGACTCTTACTTTCTCTAATCAGATTTTTCTTAATTAATTCATTTATTTGTTCATTAAGTTCTTGTTGGTCTTTATAGGTGTAAACCATCTACTTAACTCTAATGACCGTCTTTGGTTCTATTAACTCTATTGTAGCCAATGATGTATCCTTGTCCCAAAACTTTAAACGGTTCTCCGAATATAACTCTTTGCATTATTTTTTTATTGATCTAAGATTTGTTCCTTAAGAGTTACTTCATTTATAGCAAGTGCAAATTTTTTTTGAGTAGGAACAATATATTCCTCACCACGCTTACTGAGCGTGAATTCAATACTTTGATGAGTGTAGACTTCTTTAATCTTTTTTACCTGAGCTTTTTTGCCCATTAATAGTAAATATCATTTCATCTAAACTTTGAGTACATGGAGAATATAGTCTTTGGAAGTTATTTCCTATTATCATGTCATGTGATGTTTGTTTTGCAACCCAACGTATAGGGATTAAATATGGATAACCTCCTAACATGATGGGTAAATCCTGAATAACTTCAGAATGTGTCATGATACTATTATCAGTTATCCTAACCTGAATTGGTTTAGGTACACTTTTCCACATGAATGAAGAAAATAAAATTTTCTTTTCAAAGCAAACAGGACAACCACTATCAGCAAATGCACATAAATCATATTTATTAAAACCTTCGATGCATATGGTGATAGGAATGCGGATGTTATTTGGATTAGTAATCCTTAAGCATACTTCTATTTGCAAATTAAGCTCTTCATCATCTTCAAAGACAGGTTGACTAATTGTTTTTGTTTTATAGCTTAATCGTTTAGAGCTTGAAGATTCTCCTTGTGGTATATTGATTTGACTACTAGTTTTCAAACCTTCTAGATTTGGTCTATAGTTAGATCTAGTGCTTTCAAGATCTATACTATGTCTAGCAGGCTCCTTAATAGTTATTCCAAAATTATTAACTTCTAATTTTCTATCTAAGGTTGCTAATAGGCTGGCAATTTCATCATCTATTTTAAAGGCACACGTTCCTCTCTAGGATATCTAGTTGAAGACTTACTTGATTTTGTGGAGGCAAATTGAAATGTGGACTACGCCTATAACCCTGACTCCTGAAAAGACTTCAATTTATTGGAGGTGGGTGAGAATTTGTATGAATTCTTCCTTCTTCATCAATAGTTAAAATTCTTCCCTGGTTGTAGAAGGATTTTTGAAGGCAGTGATCCACACTGTCTTCAAACTTATTTGGTTTGGTCTTACTTTAAGTAGTACTGCTTTTTGTCCTGGACCAACTACTTCATGTTTATATGTCTCTACCATTCGAGTTCTATCAGATGGGTTGGTAGTATTTTCCAATTTATAAACTGACCTTCCATTTTAGTTGTAAAGAAAAGTTCCTTTTGTGCATGTTAATTCCTTCAGTTAGCAATTTTAATGCTAAGAATTTATGCTCAAACTGTAAAGGACAAGTTCCTTTGTGCATACTAATTTCATTTTAGTTGTAAAGGACAAGTTCCTTTGGTCTACATACCCAAGATACTAGTCCTTGACTTATATTGCATATTACTCCACTAAGAATAGTTTGAACAATAAATTTTATGTGCGTGTCACAAACAAAGTTATGCAATGCACATTCTTACTAAAGTCTTGTAATAGAGTAATAATGACCTGAATTGCACAAACATAAAAGTCTGCTATATGTGTGACCCATCAAATATTTTTGTTAACAACCCAACACCCATATGTGGGCCCTTATCTAATAAACAACCATTTCTATATAGAAAATAAAATCTACCTATTATTTAGTGAGCTAAAAAGACACTTAAATTTTCCAAAAAAAAAGTCCATTTTGAGTAATAGCAAGAAGCCTCCTCTTCCTTACTTTGTATAAACGTTTGCTCTTTTACCTTCTACTTCGACTGAAAAGCTCAAACAATTGAAGATTTAATTTGAGAAATACATAATCAAGCATCGAAATTCTTCAACGATTACTCTAAAATGTGTATGATTTTACACCATTGAATGATGATAGAAACCAAACAAAGTCATCTTTAGTGTTTTGGATATAGATCTGCGTAATCGACTATGCTCTCGCTCATATCGGTTTGAGCTTACATGAAACTATTGCATCAAACAACAACATAGTCAATCTCCTTCTCATTCTCCTTTGTGTCTGTGTAAAATCTTGAACTCCAGAGATGACACTTTCACGAGAACTCAAATATCAAAGTGATTGGATAAGACATTTTGATCCTTACAATAGATTTGAGCCTTTTCGATGGGATAGATTCTCACTCATCTTTTATCCAATAAAAGTAGACGACAATAATTGAAGAAGAGAAGATTTTCAGTTGTACCTCTAGAAGGACGGGAAGCTGGATATGGTGGAGGAGGGTTGCACGTTAGATGAATAGGGGCATCATCAAGAGAAGGTTAGGGGATTTGTTTTGATTTGGAGATTTGATTCTTTATTTATTTTGGAATTTAAGTTTTTACTTTACTTTTATTTTTTTTTTGACTTAAGAAAATCACAATATACGAAATTATATAAATAATATTTTTCTTTTAGCTGGACCCACAATAATGATAAATATTTAACGAAATCAGTGATGTGGTGGTAATTTGTTAATTGGATGTATTTAAGAGGTGGTTGAATAAAAATTTAAATTTAAGGAGTGATTATATGAAAAATGGGATATATATATATATATATATATATATATATATAAGAGGTGGTTTTATGTAATTTACTCTTCTTTTTTTCTTTTTTTTTTTGTCTTTGTTGTGTTTTTGAATATTTTTTCAATTGATTAGGTTTATTTTTCAGTTGCTTGATTTTTGTTATTTTTTACTAAGATATACCTAGGATCCAACCATTTCTTCACATACGATTTTTGTGACAAATGGAATTAGTGTTTTTTTAAGAATTGTTCTTTAGCAATAATCGGGAATTCTATCTCTGATATATGCATTTTCTCCAATTGCTCTTCGTCAATGGAAGAATCAACTTCTTGCAATTGGGCTAGATTAGTTGTTTCTTCTGGAGAAAACATTTCTTCAATTTTTCTTTGAGCTTCACTATCTTCTCCTTGCATCATTTCACATACTTTCTCATAATATGAACTTTCAGATTTCTCTTTTTCTTCCACTACTTCTACAATTCCCTTCTTATTATTTAAGGTTAGTTCAAGAGTCTCTTCTTCAGTTATTTCATTCTAATATAAGCTCTCTAAAGCTTCAGCTAGTTTATTATTCTTTATGTTTTAGTATTCATTAGCATAATGACTTATTTCTCTCGCATGTCCAACACTTTCAATCTTTTTCTTCTCAAGACAATAAGAAGCTTTCCTAAATAACCATCTATTCTAAACAAAGGGTTTTCTATAATATTTTTTTTTTTCTGATATATTTCCCCTCTTTGTTTATTAAAGCTATTTTTTCTATAATACTTCCTTCCATAACCGTTTTTTAGTTACCTCTTTGGTTACATCCCCATTCTCCAAGAAGATCCAACAATTTAGAAATTGGTATTTCATATGTTGAGTTCCCTTAACTTCTCGAAATATTTTCAACCCATTTTCAAATGAATCTTAATCAATTTACTAGGTGTCTCTTGAGTTATATTTTTCTATCTATTCTTGATAGCCTTCACTAAATTCTTCATTGAAGATTAATAGCATTTTCTCCCCCTTAATATAGAAGATTAATAGCATTCAATATAATACTCAATTTGAAAGATATTTTTCTAAATATCTCGTATTACAAATTTCAAGAGTATTTAATTTTCTTTGCCATTCAATTAATTTATTTTTTTATATTTATCATCTCTATCTCCAACAAATTCATATTCTAAGACTTTGCAGAATTGCCTAAACATAACATCTAGTGGTTCTACTAACCTTAAGGTTTCTTTAGTTTCTTCATCGATTCCTTCATACCAATCTGCCACAATTCCATACAAACTATGCTCAATGTAATTTAGGAAATTTTCCAATCTCCATTCAGGGTTCATGTTTTAAACACTTATCATACTTTTCTTCCAAAAGTCTAGCACATCTTCTCGGTTTCTTATCTCATCTAGGTTAAGTTTATATCTAGTTTCACTAATGGGTTCAAGTAGGAGTTCTCTTTTATTAGGTCTATGGTTTGGCATAACCCTAATTCCAAATTTAACTTTTTTTCTAAAAATTCCTTTGGTTTTAGGCTAGCTTTTTGTTGGCTCGTAGACCCTTGTTCATATTCTCTATAACAAGATCTAGTGACCTTGTTAACTTCCTGTTATGGGATTATTTCTTCTTCAACTTCATTAAACGTCTACAACTCTTTTTTCCATCTTTTTATGTAATTTTCTTTTAACTTCACTTAAGGATATAGTCTCTAGGTCTTTTAGTTTAATTAAACCAATTTGTTGATACATTTCTTCTTCATCAATGTAGTAACCAGATTCGTCACTACTTAAAGAACTCATTTTCTTGTCAAACATATTAAGCGTCTCCTTGATTTTTGGCTCTTCTTCGCTTCTTCTTTTGTTTCAAGCTTTTTAATTAAACTTGGTACTTAAAATTTTTCTGTGAATTTTCGTTTTAGAATGGATACTTATAAAGGAAAACCAACAGGCTTTTTGGTTTGAGGGTTTAGACTAGTTGTTGCCCCTAGATGTCGGATAGCGTTTGTGATTAAAAAACTAATTATGATTTCTTTTTCTTTAATAGCTAATAAAATAACATATATTTCTTCCTTTATTTCACAACGCATGTTCGCATCTTAATTAAACTTGCTTTTAAATCTGCAATACCTTCGACTATAGTATTTAAAAAACAGCTTCGTCATGACCTTGTCCAGTGTTTAAATGTTTTGCATGTGGTGTTGTTTTATGTAGAGAATTTTCAAAAACCTCCTGTTTTAATTAATATTTTAGATTTTTTAAATAATTTTTAAGTTTACT
Organism: Fagopyrum tataricum; assembly: GCA_002319775.1. NCBI lineage: Eukaryota > Viridiplantae > Streptophyta > Magnoliopsida > Caryophyllales > Polygonaceae > Fagopyrum > Fagopyrum tataricum. The sequence goes on along the minus strand of CM008279.1, from coordinate 33,798,836 downwards.
TAACTACTTGACTTTGATACCAAATTACAAGATCACACAAGAGTACAATAAATTACAAAATAAACTTGAAATACAAACAAGATACAAATACAACTTATTAGATTTATTATAATCTAAGTATCTCAAAAATAAGTTTTAGAAATTTATGGGCAGAAAGAGAATAGAAAAAATGGATCTAATAAGAGTGATAATAAGGATGTGTATATGATGAGTGGAAAAAAAAAAAAAAAAAAAACAAAAAGCGGAACCCACGAGTTTGTGTGGGGGGCATGGCCTGGGGACCTCACCAAGATACCGTCAACCTCACACACCCTCACTCTCACAAGGCCATAGCCATAGCACACCGGACAGTCTGTAAACAGCTGTACTCCACCACCTCTTAAAAACTACTTCCTTCCCCACGCTTCTTCCCTGCCCTAATCTTCTTCTTTGAATTTTTCACAGCAGAGGAACAAACTCGATACAGAGTTTGTGATCGCCTTCTTCGGCCAAACTTCAGTTCACGCCTCTCTTCCTACTTATTCAGGTCTGTTTGCCGATTGTTGGCAAATTTAAGCATTGTCAATGGCGGAAAAGCTTAATTTATAACCAATCTCGATTTCCTTGACCGCCTCATAGCGTTGCCTAGCTCTCTTTGCCTTGATGGATCCTTGTGCTTTCACCCGCCTCACCGTAGGAAACATAGCGTTGAAGGTTCGGTGGCTGCGAAACCTGCTCGCACCGTCGTCCATCCGTCTTCGTCTCCTTGTTTCTGCACAATCAAGCTCAAGAGTTTCCCTCTCCAGACGGCACTTATCCCCTATATTCTATCTGAGAACAAATTTCCTGATGGTCAATCTCAGCCTCCGGCGGCTACCTTCAATCTCAGCAAGCAAGATCTCGACCGTTTAGCTGGGAAATCGATCTTTGCAGGGAAACTCTGTTTGAAAATCGCGATCTACACCGGAAGAACAGGCGCCGTTTGCGGTGTGAGTTCCGGTCGCCTTCTCGGAAAGGTATCAGTGCCGTTGGATTTCTCCGTCGTCGAATCGAGAGCTGTTGTGTTTTATAGCGGGATGGATTAGCGTCGGAAAAGACTCGAAAGCTTCGCCGGCGGCGCAGTTTTCATCTGAACGTGAAGGCGGAGCCGGATCCGAGGTTCGTCTTCCATTTCGACGGCGAGCCGGAGTGTAGTCCGCAGGTTTTCCAGATCCAAGGCAACATCCGACAGCCTGTTTTCACTTGCAATTTCAGCTTCCGCCATACCGGTGACAGAAATCAGCTCTCCAGGTATGCATCTCTCTTTCCACTTTTCGGTCTGATTTCCTTTGTTGCCAACTGTTGAGATTCTTTTTAGTTCATTTGAATTGCACTTTCCAAATTTTAAACGTACGCCGAACAGTTCGTTCATCCGAGCTAGTAGCTTTTTTCTACATTACGAGCTACAAGAGACTTATTAATTCAAATCGTCTGAAACACAAAAGCCTCCTCCGTTAAAACTGTGCACATTCTGAATTTTTTGTTACAGAATCTGAATCAATACTCTCTTGCTCTATTAATCCTCACTGGCTAACTTGTTCTCCAATCTTTAGACTCGTATACTTTAGACAACCAAATCTGTCATTATCCTTATGTACCATTAATCGTCTGAAGCACAAAAGCTAAGCTCGCTGTAAATTGAAATGCTGTCGGAAGAGGATGGTTGATCTCTCATTATTCTCTTGCTCTGTTAGACTAGCAAACTTGTTCTCGAGTCTGATACTCATACTTTAGACAAACAAATCTACAAACGAAACCTTTTGTCTCCACTTTGCTACTTAATTCCCTGTTAATTCCAATTAACTAATCGCGTGAAGCACAAAATCTGAACTCCAAGTAAACGAAATTTGCCCGTGGAAAATTGAAACCCTAGGTTTTCTATTTTTGGTAGACCTCAAAATATATTTCCGTGCATTGGTACATGATACTAAAGTTTTGTGATGAAACGACAGATCACTGCCATCAGAACATGGAAGTGGAAGAGGATGGTTGAGTTCATTCGGAAACGAAAAAGAGAAAGGAAAGGAAAGAAAAGGCTGGTCAATCACCGTCCACGACCTCTCCGGCTCACCAGTCGCAGCTGCATCAATGGTGACTCCCTTCGTCGCATCTCCAGGCTCCGACCGAGTCAGCCGGTCAAACCCCGGTTGTTGGCTGATCCTCCGGCAGGCGAAGGAACCTGGAAGCCGTGGGGACGGCTCGAAGCCTGGCGCGAACGCGATCCTCTGACGGCCTAGGTTACAAATTCGAACTCATCCCAGACATGGGAGCCGCAGGTGTGGTCTTAGCCGAATCAACTCTAAGCACATCCAAGGGCGGGAACTTCTCAATCGACTTAGGCGGAGGCCCACGCGCCGGTGGAAGCGGAAAGGTAGCGCAATCGCCGGCGAGTAGTCCGAGAGGGAGCGGAGACTTTGATTGGAGCTTGTATCCGCAGGGAGCGTGTAGAGGGTTTGTGATGTCGGCGCGTGTAGAAGGAGAAGGGAAGTGTAGTAAGCCGGTTGTGGAAGTGAGTGTACAGCACGTGAGTTGCACAGAGGATGCAGCTGCTTACGTGGCACTAGCTGCAGCTATTGATTTAAGCATGGATGCTTGTAAACTGTTTACTCAAAAGTTGAGGAAGGAGCTTTGCAATAATGGTGATGAACGAACTTCTTGACCCCTAGAGAGTAACCCCTGCCACTGCCAGCCTGTCATCTTTTTTATTTTTTATACAATTATTTTCGAGATTTTTAATTTTGAGTTTTGGGTAAGATTTGAATTTAAGAGGGATGGGTAAAAAGGATGAGAAGAAATATGTGTTTGTGTACTCCCAACTTCCATGTGGTAATTTTAACTCAGATGGGTAGGATTAGGAAGTACTGCTAACAGATACTGTGAATAGCATTGTAGTGACCATCCAGGCAAGTAGAGTAGTAAAAATGAATTTAAGAGGATGCTAGTTTGGACTTTCTTCTTGTTTGTTTTTGAGTTTGATTGTTTTTCAGTGTGTAATTTTGAACCTTGAAGAGTTGAGTCAGATTAGTGGATGCATTTGCACAATTCATTTCTCCATGCTCTCATTTTAGCTACTTTACCAAATGTATCATTACTAATAGTTCAAAACTTTCTAATTTACGTTGCATTTCCTATTTACCTCCTTTTCTTTTAGTCCGCGAAGTTACATTATCAGAATTTTTTAAACGTCATTATCTTGGTTTAGTTGTGGTTTAATTTATTATCCTTATGTACCCTAACTTTACATATTTTACTAAATCTTTCCTTACAAAATAAATAAATAAATTTAACACATGATTAGTGTTAAATTTAATTTTCAATATTTTATTTTAATTCAAAATAAAATAATCTTTTTCTTTATTTTTATTATAGTAAAAAAATTGGTTTTAAGCTTACTATTCTATTTTTTATATTCAAAATTATAAAATATAAAAAGTACTTGTATATCATTACTTATTATTTTATAAAAAGGAATGGTTTAGGCATGAGGCTCTTGTGGTAAGACATTACAAAGTAATTTGGACGTTATTTAATGACCTGCACTAATCCACGTCATTTAATGATTTATACAAGGAGCGGTGATGATTTTAAAATTTTGAAAGGAAAGGGGACAGTTTTCTCCTTTTGAGAAAAGGATGTTGTGATATTTTTAATTTTTATGACAAAATTATAACAATTATTATTTTAATTCAATTAGTTCATATAATATCATTTATGATTAGGGATGTCCATGGTTCGGTGGTGGTGATAGTTATCACTTCATCAACCGACACATAATACAAAATTTAGAACTTTTTTATTCCATTTATTCTCCTTTATTCTCTTAGTTCAAATGTTTATTTTAGTGGTTCATATTTTTGTTCATTTAATTTAAATTGTTTGTTCTATTAGTTCTTTTTTTAACACTTAGTTCAAACTGTTTATAATAATAGTTCAAAGTTTTGGTATCATTAATTTGAAAATTGTGTATTGTTAGTTCAAATATTGAGTTTATATTATTTCAAATATGTACAAGTAACAAATTGCATAAAAACATAACTACAAAATTAGCAAACTAAATACATTAACTAATTATAAAAAAATATATAGTGTATATTTTTGAACGAAATGAACTAAATTATGAACTTTTATAATATTAGTTTAAATTTTGACAAAATGAACTAAAACTATGAACTGAAATAATAATTTGTAAAAATTTTCTCATGAGAATTATAAAAATATCACCGTCATTTAAAAATGATTTTCAAAATGACAAAAATGTCACGTGAACCTTTTATGTTTACAAAAATATCACACATCTCTTATAAATCATTAAAATTGCGTGGAATGATATAGATCGTTAATGAATCAACGACACAAATTATTCCGTGAGACCGCACTATAACAAGTTAATCTACTAGAATCAGCCCCTTATTTAATTTGGCATTTTGATTTGGAGTCGGATTAATCCAATCCGAATTAGGTGAATTAGGTGCTTCTCTGACCAATGGACACCCTAATCCGAATTAGGTGCTTCTTTGACATTAGAATGGTGGAAGACAGCTGCAATGCTCTTCTAATCATTTTAAAATATTCTGCTTAATTTGTAGATGTATTTTTCCGGACTTTTGGGCTCTACACGTACGGGACTATAAAAAAATACATTTTAAGCATAAAAAGTGATTAGTTTAAGTAAAAGGGGAGAACCGTATAGGGTCTTTGGATTCTGTAAATATAAAATTGATTGATGGGAAGATTTGGTGCTTAAGTTGATGAATATATATGTGAGTTGCATGTCCTATAATCTTTTTATTAAACTCACTATTTAATATTCCGTTATAATGATATATTGCTAGTGGGAAGTATGTACACGTGATGGGAGAAAATAACAAATTACTATCCAGATTTTAGAGTGAATGCATTGTGCGATTGAATGAGATACCGACAAGTGTCGACTCTCAGTCACTTAAAACACTCTCACGTCAGAATTTGAACTTGTGCCTTAATTCATAAGGAATCTGTAGTCTACTGATTATTTGAATTGTATATTTGTAATCACTGTGACACTCTCACCTGTTTCATGGATCTATCATTCTATGCAAATCTCTCTCAAAAAATACTTTTATGAAATGTGGGTGGAACTGTATACGCTGGGCAAATCCGGATTCGGGTCTAACTTTTCAAAAAAAATGTTTGTTTTTCATGTCAGACTCGGGTCGAGTCCGAAATTTAAACATAAAGTCTTGTACATACATGTTTGCACCGGGCTTCGGGTTGCGCGTGGACCCGCATTTTACATTTTTTTTAAAAAAAGAGAGAAAATATTACTATTTAATAAAATGTCCTCTTCTACTTGAATAGGAGAGAAAAATTATGAATGAAAGGTTAGTAAAAAGGGATAAATTCTAACTTTGGAGGACAAACACTAAAACATATTATTACAAGGAGTTAAATAACTAATTCAACCTAATAAATATATATAACAAAAAAATGTTGAAGTATTACAAATAAACAAAGTACATTTAAAAAAAAAACAAAGTATTCCACTAATTGTGAACACTTGAGTCTTACCTTAAGGTCTCAAGTTTAAATCCAATTATTTACCCTTATATTATACATTTTAATTTTTAAAAATAAATTTAAAACGGGGTTTTGGGCCGGGCTTTTCGACCCGAACGAGCTTATACCCTTGCACATACCTTTTCAACTCGGGTTCCGGACTGGTCTTGGCCCGGACGACCTTGAGCTTTGATCATACCCACCCGTTTATCTGGGCGGGTGGGGCGGACGACCAGGCTGACCCGACTTTGCCTAGCTGTAGGTATGGGTACGGTATCAAAGAGATCTGCCTCATACCTATTATGTTTGGGTGATGAGTTTGGACTTAAAATGTTAATTTGAGATTTTTTTAAACCTATATAGCAAGAAATTTTTTTTTTTAATCAAATTGACAAATTGTAAAACATATTTACCTTTATAACAAAAGTTTTGAAACACAAAGTATGGACACTACCTCATCCCCTTTTCATTGACTAATTTAGGACCCGTGCCGTGCACAGGTATTTGTTAGAATAATTATTGACAAAATAAATAATTGTATAATCTAAAATTAATTATTTTATCGGTGAATAATTTTAATTAATTTTTAAAATAAACAATTCATAATTTATGAAAGAGTATAAACAAATTTGTTCAAAAATTAAAAAAATACTTTGAAAAAATATACCTTTAAAATAAACACAGTAGAAGAAGAAAACATATTTGTACAACAACCTCAAACAAAATTAAAATATATATAATTAAAATAAGAGAAATAAATATTCAAAATAAATAGAAATTTAAAACGACCCACGTATCATTACGTCAACGACTCATATATCAAGTCAACGACCCACCTATCATTAGGTCAACGACCCAAATATACATTAGTTCAACGACACACATACAACAAAATAGTAGGTTAACGACCCACATAAATCAGGTCAACAAACCACATAACGGTAAATAAAACAAATTCACATAGTCAATGACCCACAAAAATTGTAGATCAACGACCCACAAAATAGTAGATCAACGACAATATGAATAAAAATTATACTTGAACTTAGTCAAAAGTCCGTATAATTTGTTCAATCTTCAAAACCTCTATTTATAGAAGTTCTCAAACCATTAACCTTACAAATAGTCGATGTGGGATAGCAAAATCCTTAAAATATTAACGTAAATAGATTGTGCTTATAATCCTAAAAAAATTAAGGAAAAAATTGTTCCATTTAGTTGAAAATTAAGATTTTTGTGACTTTTATTAAGAGAATTGTATTTCAAAATACTCGCACACAACTCGTCATGCACTCTAATTTTAGTATATTTATATTGATTGATGATTGCTTGATAGTTTAACAATTCAGATATCAGTAGGTCGGTCAATGACCTACATCAATCAGTAGGTCAACGACCTACACATACATTAGATCAACGACCTACATACATTAGGTCAATGAACCATATAACGGTAGATCGGAAAAAAAAAAAGAAATTCACATAGTCAACGACCCACAAAATTGTAGGTCAACGACAATATGAATAAAAATTATACTTGAACTTAGTCAAAAGTTCAATAAATGTATGATTTGTTTAATTTTTATAACCACTATTTATAGAAGTTCTCAAACCATTAACCTTACACATAGTCGATGTGAGATAACAAAATTTCTGAAAATATTTAACGTAAATAGATTGGACTTATAAAACTTTAAAAAATTAAGGAAAAAATTGTTCCCTATAGTATTCTTAAAATAAAAAGAAAATTACTTAATAAATATTATATCAAAATCATTAAAAAGATCGTAATCTAAAAAATATATATAATTTCAAGAAAAAAAGTGACGTGAAATTTAATGAGAGAGATATATTTCAAAATACTTGCACCACAACACGCCACGTCAACTGTATTGATTGATTGATTTAGTATGTTTATATTGATTGATGGTTGATAGGTCCATTACCCACCTATCAATATGTCAACGACCCACATAACGGTTGTTTAAAAAAAAATCGACATAGTAAACGACCACAAAACAATAGGGAACAACAATATGAATAAAAATTATATTTGAACTTAGTCAAAAGTCCAAGAAATGTATGATTTGTTCAATCTTCAAACCCTTTATTTATAAAAGTTCTCAAACCATCACCTTACATATAGTCGATGTGGGATAGCAAAATTCTTCAAATATTTAAACCTAAATAGATTGTGCTTATAATCCTTAAAAAAAAAAAGGAAAATTTTGTTCCATATAATATTCTTTGAAAAAAGAAAATTATTTAATAAATATTATGACAAAATCAAAAAATAGATCAAAAAATATATATCTAATTGTTCCGAAAATAAAAATTTACGCAAAATGGTTTCAAAAAATAATGTAATTTAAAAATACAAGATTTGAGGTTAAAAGTAATTGTTCCGCGAATAAAAAGTTACGTAAAATGGTTTCAAGAAATAATGTAATTTAAAAATAAAAGATTTGATGGCTAAAAGTAATTTAAAAATAAAGATTGTGGCGATTAATGAGAGAGCTCGATTTCAAATACTCGCACAACACAGCGCGCCACATCAGCAGTTATGCATTCTGCTTTAGTATATTTATTGATTTGGTTTACAAATAGCTTGCACGGTCAATGACTTGATAACAAATATTAAATCTTAACTCAAACATGACAACAAGTATTACATCATAACTCTAAACATGACATTATATATTAAAAGATCCATAAATAGAAATAAAGCAGTTAATTACAACACTATTACAATCACGTATCATATGTTGTTTTGAGGTTCCGTCTCCTGAATTACAAGTTAACTAATTGGTTATTTGTGCCCATCTTGTGAACAATTGCTACACCGAACCGTTCTTAATTGACTTTGATCCATTATATTCCTTACCGGTGTGACTTAATGGCTTTCAACAAATGTTACAAATTACCATTTATGGTATTGACATATTGCAAGTACATGGACGTATGAAATCTTCATAATCATCCAACTTTGACAACTACAAGTCCGTTTCATGAGGTTAACCAAAATATGAAGTAAATGTACTAAGATACATGAATACAATAAATAACTTTTTTTTTGTTCTAGTAATTTAAATTATTTGTACAAATGATTCATACTTTTTACAATTAAAAGTCTATAAATGTTACTTTGTTAGTTACAATTTTTCCGTACGATTCCTTCAAAATTTTCAAACCATTTGTTAATATCTTTATGTACTCATCCATTTTTTTTTTCAATTTATTAGTTATGTTTTAATGTACATTTTTACTTGTACATGTTTGAACTAACATAATACAATGTTCGAACTAATAATACATAAAATTTAAACTAGTAAAATAAAGTTCAAAGTACATAATCTTATAGATTTAAATAAACATAACTATCCAAAATATACAATAAATATAAACTAATAATACAAAATGTTTGAATTAATAAAACACTCATGAACTGTTTTTGTTATTACAACATTGACATCAAATACTTTTGAACTTACACATCGATTGTAATAAATTACATTAAAGTTATGAACTCCATGTTTATACACTGTAAACAAATTTAACAAATTTATAGATGATTGAATGTTATTTCCGGTTAAATCCATTTCAATCCCCTCCGGAGATCTTGTTTCACATGTATATATCAAGATATCTTGTGTCATCACTTTCATTAGTATTAACTATCAACAGAATTCGATGATGTATCCTTCCGACAAGGTTCATTTTTCCTCTTTTTCTTGGAGGTTTTTCTTTTTCTTCCTTTTGGAGTTCAACACCCTTATCCTTGTATTGTCGTCTATATGGTGTAACAAAATGTAAATAAAATTATAAATAACTAATTGTAAAATATAAACTAAATGTACCAAATATACAAATTATCTGAGTTGACATTATCATCCATAATATACTTAGATATCCAAAACAAATTCATCACCTATAATGAACTAAAACAACCTAGAATATGAACAATTTATAATGTTTAGATGTTTTTATTTATTAGTTTCGGTTTTGTACATTTTAGCTAAATACATGTCATTGATGAACATGAACTAAATATAACCAAAATATGAAGTAAATGTATTTAGATCACAAATTGTTTATAATTGATGTTCATATCAATTATCTATAATGAACTAAATACAGAATACTAACTATTTGTAGAGTTTTTATGATTTTTTTTTTATTGGTTTCATTTTTTTTATAGTTAAATAAAAGTTTATTAATGAAATGAACGAAATAGATACAAAATCTCACAACCCATAAAAGCACCAATCCTCTTATAAAAAGCGCCCTCTTTTCTACAGTCTTGTTACGGTTTTACCCTCATTTCTAGAGTTTTTTTTTTTTCCCGATTGCTTGGCAGGGACGAGGCTGCCTCCCTCGCTCTTGACTTCGACTTCTACTTCGACGATCTCTCTTGGCTTCGCCGGATTCCCTTGGCTTCGACGGCGGCGCTGCCTCTTCGAACGACGGTTGCCTTTCCTTCTCCTTCCACGCTTGGCAGGTACTGTATTTTGCCTTTCATCATCTAGATTTGTCGATGTGGGGGCTTTGGTAGTTATGGTGGGTTGAGAAATGAGAAAGCTCTGATTGATGAATTTAATTCGAGTTGATGATATTTGTGGGGCCAATGTTCTTTCTTTTCAAAGCCCTCTCTAATTCATTTTTACCATGGTGTTTTTTGCTAAACAACTATTCACAAATCATCCAAATCAAACAAGTTGAAGAAGAGTTGAACTAGATCGATTTCAAATGTTTCAAATCAAACAAGCAAGCAACGATCTCTTCAGAAAATGACGACTCATCGTTCACGGACACATAATTCTACGATAGATGCATATAGGTGATCCGATTCAATTCCCTATCCAAATATGGAGCTGCTATAGTCAACTGATATATTTTGCTCTAAACCAATATAGTTCGCTCAGAAGGTGGTGTTGTTTTGCTGGTAATGGGATGCAATTCGATGATTTTTGGTAGTGGATTTTAGTTGATGATTACCTGCACAGTCCTGTAAGATATAGGTTAGTAGGTACTTCCACTATCTTTTGTTCACTGCTTTTATGACTGCCACGGTAGTTGCTTATTGTTGATTAATTACTCTACCTATTACTTGCTTACTACTTATTAATTACTCTACCTACACGTGTTTTGCATTATATTTTGATTGTAAGAGCCTTAGTTTTGGGAGCGAGTTTTGGTCTTATCCGCCCCGCGGGTCTGTGAGGCCGCCCTTGCGGCTCCCTGTTGTTCCGCCCCTGCGGTTTCCTGCGGCCAGGCCGCCCTGCGGTTTCCTGCGGCTGCAGCCGGCTTTGTTGACCGTTGGACCATGTTTTACTCTCTTTCTTTCTTAACCTTTCCTTACCTTAGGATGAAGGGTTTCTTCATTCTTCATCTTCCCTATCCAGCTTCCCACGATCTTTTGCTTCTTCTTCTCCTTCCCTTGAGTTTGATCTTGTGTGTGAGTTCTCTGAAGTTTACAAGAGAGTTTGAGATGGCTTTGATGCTATGGATGCTGGTGGTTGTTGTTACTGGGCTTGAGGCCAGCTAGTGTGTGTGTGACCGTTCCCTGCAGCCTTAGACCACAAGTGTGGTAAGGATGTTCTTTCTCTCTTTCTCCTTTCTTGTTCTTCTTCTTCCTTAGCTTAGGATTTTTGGTAGTGGATTTTAGTTGATGATTACCTGCACAGTCCTGTAAGATATAGGTTAGTAGGTACTTCCACTATCTTTTGTTCACTGCTTTTATGACTGCCACGGTAGTTGCTTATTGTTGATTAATTACTCTACCTATTACTTGCTTACTACTTATTAATTACTCTACCTACACGTGTTTTGCATTATATTTTGATTGTAAGAGCCTTAGTTTTGGGGAGCGAGTTTTGGTCTTATCCGCCCCCGCGGGTCTGTGAGGCCGCCCTTGCGGCTCCCCTGTTGTTCCGCCCCTGCGGTTTCCTGCGGCAGGAAACCCGCCCCTGCGGTTTCCTGCGGCTGCAGCCGGCTTTGTTGACCGTTGGACCATGTTTTACTCTCTTTCTTTCTTAACCTTTCCTTACCTTAGGATGAAGGGTTTCTTCATTCTTCATCTTCCCTATCCAGCTTCCCACGATCTTTTGCTTCTTCTTCTCCTTCCCTTGAGTTTGATCTTGTGTGTGAGTTCTCTTGAAGTTTACAAGAGAGTTTGAGATGGCTTTGATGCTATGGATGCTGGTGGTTGTTGTTACTGGGCTTGAGGCCAGCTAGTGTGTGTGTGTGACCGTTCCCTGCAGCCTTAGACCACAAGTGTGGTAAGGATGTTCTTTCTCTCTTTCTCCTTTCTTGTTCTTCTTCTTCCTTAGCTTAGGATTAGATGATTGAATGTAGGATTGCTGTTGAAATGTGTATGTTTATGCTTGTGTATGAATCTGGAAGAGAGTGGACGTGATTGATCACGTGAAGAGCTAAAGAGAAGCCGCGAGGTTTCATTTTGCGTTGTCGCCGCCCCCGCGTGAGAGTCACCGCCCCTGCGGTTACCGTGTCACAGCGCCTGCGTCGTGCCAACGGCGTGCCTGCGCTTGACAGCGTTCCTTGTCACCGCCCCTGCGGATTTACCTGCCGCGCCTGCGGGTGATCTTCTCCGCCCCTGCGTCCTTAGTTCACGCAGGTGCGTCTTGTCCCGGGACTATCTATAGTTAGGTAGTTCCTTTCCTTTCTAGTATGAGGAACTTAGTACCATGCTAGGATTCGGATGTTGACGAGTATGATATGAAATGCCGGTTAGGGCTTTGAGGTTTACGAGTTGGATATGATCCCTTATGGATCCCTTGGGTCTAGGTGTGACCCTTTGTGTGATAGGAGTTTGATATTTATGTATGCCTTGTATAGGCCGTGTTATCCTCCAGTTTGGAGTGGACTGAGTTGAGGTTGATCTAGTGAGACGACTACGAGGTTGAGGTAAGTCCGTGGGACTTACTTAGTTGCCATTCCTTTATAGGATGTTGTGCATGAGTGGTGTGTGTTATATGTTTATAGCATGTGTTATGACGGTCACCGACCTATGATGTATTGATTGCCCATTGTAGGGTTGTGACAACTTTTCCATTCATCCCGTTGGGAGTTGGGGGTTCTCTGTGGTCAGGCCAGACTTGGTAAACGGTTCGGGCACTCTCCATTCCCTTAGGGTACACGGGAGGTGTTCCAAGCACCATTCCAGCTGGTTATAGTACCCAGAGGCGAGGGTTATATTCCTCGTGTCACTTATGTTTATACGGATATTATATACGAGTTGATTGCTGGACTTTATAAAGATAATGAACCGGGTAAATGTATGAAAGCATGATGATGTGTTAAGATTTCTGATGTGTGTTTGTGCTCTAGCATCTTCCTATATTTGTGTATGGTTAGCTAACGGTTTCATACCGTGTTGTAGACACTTTGCAGGATAGGAGAGTTGTAGAGTGATCCAGAGTGGGTGATCCGCTGAGGGCTCCGTACACTGGGCGGTATCGGGGATATGGGATATTTTGATGTACAGTTTGGTTTTGATTGTACTCAGCGGTACATTGTATTACCTTTTGATATATATATATATATATATATATATATATAATATATATATATATATATATATATATATATATATATATTATATATTATCAGTTTCATGTTTTGTTTTAATTTATCGGTGCCTTGTTGTAAGATCACTGAAATTGTTGTCAGGCTAGGGTCAGGATCCATTGTGAGATCCTAGCCTAGTAGCACTCGAGTCCTACGAATTTGGGTGTTACATTGATCTTCTCATCTCCTCCGATTTTCTTCTACTGTAGTCAGCTGAGGGTGTGAGTGAGTATGACTGACTGCCTATCTCCACTACTTTTGCAAACTGGAGGTGTTTAACCACGTAAAAAAAAGGCAACCTGAATAATGAAAGAACGTGGCAGTTGGAGGCGAAGCAAAAGCTTGAGTTGAAATTGAGTAGCTCAAAGAAAACCTGAATGTTATAAAGCATGTTCCTGATGAAGACGATATGGAACTTATGAATAAAGTTGATGAGATGATGAAAAGTTTGAGAGAAAGGGTAAAAAAAAACTCGATGGCGTGGAAGCTCTCAATCAGACCTTAATAGTGAAAGAACGTAGAAGCAATGAGGAACTGCAAGATGCTCGAAAAGAACTGATACATGTGAGTAACTTTTAGTTTTGTACGTTTGATGGTGGTACTCACAGTGTTGAAATTCCAATCATATTTGGATTGAGTAATAAAGACCATTATTTCCATGATTTGAATCGTTTTTACTTCCTTTCTTAAATGCATATATCTTTGCTAAAATGCTTCTGCCCAAGAACTCATGTTTTTACTTCAATTGGCTTTTCCATGTTTAGTAATGGGCTAAGCAAACAGAAATGTATTACATTTTCGAAAAATGAGTAAACTTAACAACGATAGTTTCCTCATTTCATTCTTTGAAGATATGATTTTACATGGTTACACTTACATTTCTTTTATTTAATATGATATGATTAGCTTCCTTGTCTTAATAGTTAATACTTCTCTAGAACATATCCTTTCAATTAAATAATCTAATCTAGGAAAAATAGTAAGCTGCCATTGTCGTTTATCCTTTGTCTTCAACCACATTCCCCCCAAGATTTAGTTATTTAGTTTGTTCTCAGAGACTCAGGTCATCCACCTTTTTACCACTGGACTTGGAATAAGATATTGCCTCATAATTATTTTGTAACTATCTCATCTAATAAGTGTGCATCGTGTTTTCTTATTATAGAGGTCATAGGAGGGTTTAATTGTTCTCTGAATATTTTTATTTCAATATCAGTTATATATTGATACAAAACCCAAGCTACAAATTCAAACAAATTTGATAATTATCGTTATTTTGTTAATTTTGAGTTACTTTCTTGAACTTTCCCATTTCCCTCACTTTTTCCATGTTTCCTCTTGTTTTAGTCACTGAATTTCTAGGATTAAGTCTCTTCTTTATAATTAATAGGATTTAGTTAATTTTATCATATCATAAGTGGAAGAACTACTGCAATCGTTTATAGATTCAGACATGATTTTAAATTGATTACAAAAACTGATGTTCCTCAAAATTTCTTGTGCATTCGAAATTCTTGCTATGCAATCATAGGAGTGAGATAATTGCTTCTAATGATGTTTCTTAGTCCTCCCAACTGTTGGTGGCTTGTGGCACAGAAGGCTTCGCAATAAAAGGTCTTGGTTGTTGCAAGTTGTTCAGTGTTCTTATTTTTCTGAAGCATGTTAGCTCTACTTAGATAGACATTGTGCTTTACAAATGTTTTTTGGACAACTTATATGTCCAACAGTTTTGTACAAATAGTTTGGACTTCTTCTGATACATCTTGTTTTAGTTTTTCACTGAAGAATATGTGGCTTCGGTTTCAGGTTTACAAGAGATGCCAAATCGGGGTCCTATTGATATTAGGAGAATGGGAGAGCTCGATGGTTCGACTTTAAGGGGCTTTCCTTAAAGCCTGCAAAAGGAATTATCATGAGGATGTAGCAGAAGACAAAGCTGGAGAATTGTCTTCATTGTGGGAGGAGTATCTAAGAGATTCCGAGTGGCATCCTTTCACAGTCATCGAAGCAGAGCGGAAGGTTTGTAATTTATTTCCATCTTGTAACCAATAGAATTTCAAGAGGGTGGTTTGCTGACTAATTATGTCTTTGGAAATTAAGGGCTTTATGGATATTTTTTTTTCACCAAAGAGATCTATTATCATCTCTCCTTCCTGCAAAAACACACAATACTCCTTTTTACCTTGATCTGCTTGTGTAACACTCCAAATCCGTAGGACTCGGGCGCTACTGGGCTAGGATCTCACAATGGATCCTGACCCTAGCCTGACAACAAGTTCACTGGATCTTACAACAAGACACATATAGATTAAAACCAAAACATCAAACTGTATAAATATATATCAAAAGGTATACAAGGTACCGCTGAGTAGAATCAAAACATATATCTGTACATACAAAATGTCCCATATCCCACGCATAACCTAGTGTACGGAGCCCTCAGCGGATCACCCATCTGAATCACTCTGCAGTTCTCCTAACCTGCAAAGGATCTAAAACACAACATAAAACCGTTAGCTAACCATACACATATATATAGATAATGCATAAGCACAAACACACTTCAAGAAATCATAACATATAATCATGCTGTCACACATTTACCCGGTTAATTATTTTTATAAGGTCCAACAATCAAATCGTATAAATACATGTATATGAACATATGTGACACGAGGAATATATAATCCTCGCTTCTCGGGGTGTTGCCAGCTGTAGTGGTAATCTGGTAACACTTTCCCGTATACCCTATGGGAGTGGTAGGTGCCCGTCCCACTTCCAAATCTGGCATGTCCGCAAAGAACCTCCCAAACTCCATCGGGATGTAAGGGCAAGTTGTCACGGCCCTACAATGGGCAGTCACTACACCATAGGTCGGTAATAAACAACATCGCATGCTATCAAGCATATAAAACACACCACTCATGCATACATCCAATATAAGGATGGTATGTAAGTAAGTCCTATGGACTTACCTCAACCTCGAAGTAATCTCAACCACGATCAACTCCAAATCTGGAGACAACACTACCTAATAACAAGGCATAAAGAGATATCAAATCTCCTATCAATCACCTAGACCCAAGGGATCCATAAGGATCATATCCAACTTATAAACCTCGATCATCTACTAAACCTCAAAGTCATAACCGGCATATATCTATATCATACTCATCATCATTCTATCCTCATACACATACCTAGCATGCTACTAACCCGCTCATACTAGGAAGGAAAAGGATCTACACTACTCTAGGTAGATCTTGTACAAGACGCACCTGCATGACAAGGGGACGCAGGGGCGAAGTGACCAAAGGCGCAGGCGCGGCGGCGCTCAACGCAGGGGCGGTGACCGTGGCCGCAGGAGCGGCGGCTTTCGGGTGCGGTGCGGTGACAAGGTCCCGCAAGGGCGGCCAAATCACATGCACCGGGGGCGGCGACAGTGCAGAACGTAATCTCCCTACTTCTCTTCCACTCTTCATGTGATCAATTCACGTATTCATCAACCATTAGCCATACATATACACATTCCAACATCAATATGTATCTTATCACATCTAATCTTAAGCTAAGGAGAGAAATCAAAGGAAGAAAGAAAGAAGAAGAAAACACTTACCATTGCTGTTGTCCTAGGCAGCAAGGAAAGATCAGAACAACACTCTCAGTTGGCTCTCAAGCTCAACAACAACACACCACATCAACTTCAGCAAGTCACACCACACCTCTCTTGCAAACTTAAGGAAAAACTCAAGAACAAGCTCGTGGAAATGGCTGGGAAAGAAGATGAAACCCTTGATCACGAGCCAAAGAAGAAGCTTAAGGAGGAAGAAAAGAAAGGTAAAGTACGGTCCACTCGGTCAACAAAGCCGGCTGCAGCCGCAAGAAACCGCAGGGGCGGCATCCTGAGCCGCAGATGCGGAAACCCGCTGAGGCGGCACAAAGCACCCACAGGGGCGGCTAAGACCAAAACAGCTCCAAGGACTAAGGCTCTTACATCTCACCCCACTAAAAACAAGTTTCGTCCCGAAACTTGTGAAATCCTAAAACCACTCGGACTCATAAGCCGAGGTATAACTCTCTCTATCGGAGGTGTCACATCTCCGCATATAAGGTATCAACCTATATGACTCTATAACCTCAAATACAGGCATGGAGGAACTCATCATCTCCAGCAATAAGATCACTATACTATCCAGGGCATAGAGGAAAAACATCTCTAGCCATACTATATCCACCAAAATAGCATGGAGGAATAACCGTCTCCAGCTAAACCTAATCGCATCACAATAGCATGAGGAAAGAACCATCTCCAGCTATAATCATCAATCGTACTAGCACAACAAGATCTACTAAGATCACATATCACATCATAGCTAGTACGGAAATAAACACATCATAGCACATAAGCACATAAGCATAACACTCACCAAGATAGTACTAAGATCTACTCGTCGATCCTACTGGTAAATCTATCTCGGCGTAAAACTCTGGATAGTTCCTCTAAATACTATCCTCAGTCTCCCATGTAGCCTCATCAGGCTCACATCAGCTGTATCCTCAGCATAGGAATGTCCGAACGTAGGCGTCTCATACCTCGTTCTAGGACTGCAATCGGGTGCTCAACAAAAGTGTGGTCCGGCTCAACCACCAAATCATCATAACTCAAATGTATCTCGGATCTGGTATGTACTCCCTCAGCTGAGACACGTGAAACACAGGGTGAACACCCTCTAATCTCGGAGGCAAAGCTAATCTGTATGCTGCGCTCCCAAATCCGATACAGAATCTCGAACGGTCCGACATATCGGGGGGCTCAACTTCCCCTTAATGCCAAAACGTCTAACACATCGTGTCGGAGACACCCTCAGCACAACATGGGCTCCTACTCTGAACTCTAGGGTCTACACCTCCTATTTGCATATGACTTCTGACGACTATGTGCAGTCAGCATCCTCTCTCTAATCAGTGCTACACGAGCACATCATCTTGAATCTTATCAGGTGTCAAACACTAACACTACTCGGCTCATCCAGCACATATCGGCGTGCGACATCTCTGTCCATACAATGCCTCATATGGGGCCATCCCAATCGATGCATGCCAGCTGTTGTTGTACGAGAACTCAACTAGTGGGAGATGATCCGTCCACACTTGTCCCCAGTCCAACACACAAGCTCGCCAGCATATCCTCCAGTGTCTGAATGGTCCTCTCTGACTGACCATCTGTCTGAGGATGAAACGCAGTAGTGAAGTGCAAACTCGTCCCCATGGAAGTCTGAATCTGCTGCCAAAACCTCGAGGTAAACCGTCCATCTCTGTCTGAGACGATCGTCCTCGGTACCCATGGAGTCTCACTATCTGTCTAGTGTACTCCTCAGCTAATCTGCTCACTGCCACATTTCCCGAATAGGGATAAAACGTGCCGTCTTCGTCAGTCTGTCCACTATAACCCAGATGGCATCAAAGCTCCTGCTCGGTCTCAGCCTAGTCAAAGTCCATGGTGACGTCCTCCCACTTCCTCTGTGGAACAGGCAGTGGATGGAGTTCACCTCCAGGTCTGCATGCTCAATCTTACCTGCTGACAGGTCGCACACTTGTGCCACAAATCTGGCCACATCGGGCTTCAGCCCTCCCCACCAATATGAACGTCTCAAATCTTGGTACATCTTACTTGTACCTGGGTGCACTGAATAAGGCGTACAGTGAGCCTCCTGTAATATCCTCTGTCTCAAATCCGCATCAGCGGGTACACAGACGCGACGTCTCATCACTCCATCTGCTCCTCTAAGGAACCGTGGTGCCTCATCCCGGGACATCCTCTCTCGGATCCTCATCAATGTCGGCAGGTCCCCTGCTTCTGTTGGATCTCACTCAACAGATCAGGAAGAACCTCTAAGTACTCAACTGGGTGTCCTCATCAGGAAACTGGACGTCCAACTCTAACCAGATCAGATCCCTCTGTAACTGATGTTGAACTGTCAGTCTCGCAATCGCCTCTCTCGAGGCGTCTTCCTGCTTAGGGTGTGGGCTACAACGTTCGCCCATCCCCGGATGATAAAAATCTCCACATCAAAATCCTTGATCAACTCAAGCCATCTACGCTGGCGGTTTGTTCAATTCCTGCTGCGTGAAAATGTACTTTAGACTCTTATGGTCTGTGAAGATTTGACATGTAGCACCCTACAGGTAATGTCTCCAGATCTTTAGGCATTAACTACCGCTGCCAACTCCAGGTCATGAGTCGGGTAGTTTCTCCTCATAAGTCTTTAGCTGTCTAGACGCATATGCAATCACTCTACCTCGCCTGCATCAACACACATCCCAAGCCTAGCTTGGATGCATCACTGTAAAACCACAAAATCAATTGCACCCTCTGGTTGTGCCAAAATAGGAGCGGAAGTCAGACGTCTCTTCAGCTCCTCAAAACTCTGCATACACTACTCAGACCATATAAATCTGGTAGTCTTCCTCAGCAAAACTCGTCAGTGGACGGGCAATCACAAAAAATCCCTCCACAAAGCGTCGGTAATAACCAGCTAGGCAAGAAAGCTACGTACTTCTTGACATTCGTCGGTGTCGTCCATCTGCCTACTGACTCTATCTTCGTCGGGTCAACCTTGATCCCTCGACGAAACAATATGACCCAGGAATGCTACCTCTGGCATCCAAAACTCGCACTTAGAGAACTTACCATAAAGTTCTCTATCTCATAAAACCTGTAATACAGTCCTCAGTTGTCCTGCATGCTCCTCCTGTTGCGAGAGTACACCAAAATATCATCTATGAGGACTACCACAAACTGATCCAGGAAGTCGATGAATATGTTGTCCATCAACTCCATGAAAACTGTTGGGGCATTCGTAAGCCCAAATGGCATCACTACAAACTCGTAGTGTCCATACCTGATCCGAAAAGTTGTATTGTGCACATCCTGCTCTCTCACCCTCAGCTGGTGATACCCCGAACGTAGGTCAATATTGGAAAACAGTGTCGCTCCCTGAAGGTGATCTAACAAGTCATCTATACGAGGCAATGGATACTTGTTCTTTATGGTCACCTTGTTCAGCTCCCTGTAATCAATACACAATCTCAACGATCCGTCCTTCTTCCGCACGAAGAGGACAGATGCTCCCCACGGGGATACGCTAGGGCAGATGCAACCCTTCTCAGTCAACTTCTCAAGTTGCTTCTTCAGCTCCAGCATCTCGATAGGCTCCATCCGATATGGGGCCTTCGAGATCGGTCTCGTACCAGGCTCCAACTCTATACCAAAGTCCACACTCCTCTGAGGCGGCAAACTGGACGGCTCAACAAATACACCTGTAAATTCACAGACCACTGGGATATCCTCTAATGCTAGACTCTCCCCTTCCTTCATGGCATAACACTAGAAGGCCTCACAACCCTGTGCAATCAATCTCGCTGCCCGTACTGCACTGATCACCATGCGTGACCTCCCAAGATCCCAACCTCGAAAAACCTCTATCCGACCTAACTCGGTAGAGAGTGTCACAGTCCTCCTACCTACATCTAATACTGCATGGTGTCTATCCATCCAATCCATACCTAAAATGACTTCTTCATGCTCTAATGACATGACAAAGAAGTCAACAAGTAACACACGAGTCCCTACAAAAATGGGACAATCACGAATCTCACGGGTACCTCTGACCCTACATCAGATATAAATGAATGCGTAGCACCCGTATCAAACAAAACTCTAACAGGTAAACCATGGATCAGAATGGTACCTGTAACAGTCGGTGCAACTGGCTCCTCTACACTCCTCAACTCAAACACTCTACCCTGTGCTCCTCTGGTGTCCGTGGTACCCCCACCACGTCCTCTACCTCTACTCGGCCCAGGAGCAGATCCCTGAGTGGTAGGACGATCTGGGACTCTCTGTTGTCCTTGCGTCTTCTGCTGAGGTGGTCTCTGCCCACCCCCTGCTACACTGGCAGGAGAAGAACCTTGCTGAGATGAAGCTCCACCCTGTCTACAGAAGACAACTCTGTGCCCTCGTTCGCCACAAGTGTAGCAAGTCATTGCTTGCCTCGTACACTCTGGTCGTATATGTCCATAACCACCACAGTTGAAACACTGTCGTCCCTTAACTGTAACTGGTGCAGACGAGGGATAACTCTGGCGGCTCTGGCCTCGCCCTGCACTAGCAGCTCCACCAACACCACTGGTCTGCCCAGCCCTCTCCCTCTCATAATCGGAAGCTCTGTCCTGATAATCCATCAAGGACTCACAATGAAACCCCGTCATATAAGTCCGGGTAGCATCCCTCATTCATCGGGGGAAGAGATACACATGCTGATCTGCAGGAGGTGCAGCTGGACCCAGCAAAGCCAGCTCCTCCTGGAATCTCCTGATAGCCTCTGAGACCGGTACGTCCTCGAATCCTGCCTCAACAAAATCCCGTAGTTTCTCCCTCCTCAATGAGGCAGGGCAGAAACGCTCTCTGATCATAGTCCTCATTTGGTCATAGCTAGTAACCCGACCCCGTACAGATATCCACCAGTGTTGTGCCAAGTCTCGGAATAGAGTATGCACCAACTCTATATATCTATCCGCTGGACATCTAATAGACTCCAGAGCTGAGTCTACATGTCCGATCCATAGCTCTACCTCTAACCCCACCTTTCCAGAGAAAGGGGGTACACCCATCTAGTGAAATGCCTTCAACCAAGTATCTGGTCGAGACCCTCGATACTCCTTTGGAACCTGAGGAATCCCAACAACTCGTGCCGGTACAACTGGAACCTGAGTAGCTCCATGGGATCTCCCAGATGATCCCTCCTCTGCTGGAAGATCAGGGGCACGTCTACCAACTCTGGCAGCCTCCTCCACTCGTCTGATATACGCACGGAACTCTGATCTCCCCATGGAGACATGATCCGAGTCATCTGACTGGACTCTCTGTGATCTCTGTCTCCCGGCTGCACCGTTCCTAGTCTCAGGAACGACACTCTCAGCAACATCCTCGTGAATCTCCTCCGTTGCACGTGGATCACAAACGGGAATCCGACCCCGTCCTCTACCTACTGGAGAAAGAGGGGGTCTACCCCTTCCTCATCCAACTGCAGATAAGGCTCTAGTCCGAACCATCTGTAGAGAATACAAACCTAAATTAGAAGGCTATATATATGCCATATGTATAGATATATATATAAAGTCAATCACAACATAATATCTGTATAAATCTATATTGTCGAGCTCTTCAGAGGGGTGATGGCTTCTCGTACACACTATCGCAAAACATTTGTACTCATTTCAAAACCAAAACCTTTTGAAAAGTCAGACCCCTTTCGGGTTCTGTTTATTTATCTATTCGACCTTTATTGCAGATTGCAAGTGCCATTGTTGACTTGTTGTCAACCTAAGGCTCTGATACCAACTTTGTAACATCCCAAATCCGTAGGACTCGGGGCGCTACTGGGCTAGGATCTCACATTGGATCATGACCCTAGCCTGACAACAAGTTCACTGGATCTTACAACAAAGCACAAATAGATTAAAACCAAAACATCAAATTGGATAAATATATATCAAAAGGTATACAAGGTACCGCTGAGTACAATCAAAACATATATTTGTACATACAAAATGTCTCATATCCCACGCATAACCTAGTGTACGGATCACCCATCTGAATCACTCTGCAGTTCTCCTAACCTGCAAAGGATCTACAACACGGTATAAAACCGTTAGCTAACCAAACACATATATATAGATAATGCATAAGCACAAACACACTTCAAGAAATCATAACATATAATCATGCTGTCACACATTTACCCGGTTAATTATCTTTATTAGGTCCAACTGTAACACCCCGAATCCGCGGGACTCGGGATGCTACGGGCGAGACCTCACAATGGGTCCCGACCCTTAGCCTTACAACAATTTCACGGACCTTTCCAAAAAAAATAAAAGGTAAAACTAAAAATCGTTTATAATGTTTGCGGGAGACTACAAAGTAAAATACAAAGTGGAAACTCAGCCGAGTCCTTAAAACAACATAATTCCAAGAAGAAACCACAACCGTACAACATAAACCCACAATGAAACACAACCCAAAAACGTCCCGTCCTATAATGTACGGAGACCCCGGCTGTCCACTCCTCCACCTTACTCGGCGGCGTCCCTAACCTGCAAGACATCTACAACCACGGTTTAAAACCGTTAGCTCATATTCGAAGCATTAGAAAAGGGGTGAAGGCACAAACACACGGATATCACATACATCACATATAAACTCCAAAACACACAAGTCCGGTTTATTATCTTTTTATTATTAAGTCGTATCCCGTTCTAATTCAACTTAGGTTTGTGACACGAGAACCACCGTGGTCTCGCCTCGGTCCCTACTTACCGGCAAGGAATGGTACTGATGCATCCGACCGTCTACCCGCCCGGGCTAGTCACCGAGAACCTCCTAGACTCTCGCAAGAGCTAGGCAGATGATGTCACTGCCCGTTATCATACACTTGGGCCAAAATAATATAAAGTCGGTGGTCCTATTTACCGGTTTAGTTGTTTATAACATAAACATTAACATACACACACACACCACCAACACACACCGATGCTAATACGTAAAATACGAGCTAAGTAAGTCCGGAGACTTACCTCGTCCCAATGCTAACTCACAAAACGCCATTGCTTCCCTTGGGAAGACGCACACAACCTGCTCACAACAAGATAACCATCAAAACCCGCTCAACTCAAGAAGTCTAACACTTCTACACAAATGATCTACACAAGATCATTTGACTCTCACTCTAGGACCGCATCCTAGAATCTCTCACACTCACATTTCACTCAACGCATGAGGAGACCTCTCATTCTAGGACCGCATCCTAGAATCTCTCATACTCACATCTCACATTTCACTCAACGCATGAGGAGACCTCTCATTCTAGCCTACTAACTCTCATATGATCATACTCAAAACCCAAGAACGAGTCAAAGCCTACTAGGTCTATCATGCTCATCATACTCGTGACCATCAACTACATCGAGCCTTAAGGGCTCCTAGGTTCACAACCACTAAGTGGCATTTCAGGCTACTCTAGATCCATCCTAAGCATGCTACTAACATGATACAAATATAAAACTAACGAAGGAACGAAGAGGAAAGGAGAGGAGAAGCCTACTGTTGAAGAAACCGCAGCCGCGGAGTCAAGCTGGCGCCCCCTGCGGAACCAGGAGCCGCCACTACAGTGCTGGAGCCGCACCAGCGGTGGTCTGGAGTCGCGAGTCTGGCTCCGACCCTGCGGTCTTGTTGAGCCGCACCTGCGGCTGGCCGCTCCCGCGGTCGTGATGATCCGCCCCCGCGGTTTCGCTGCAGAAGCTCGTCTTCTTCGTCTTCGATCGTGGATTCTCGGCTCCAATGTCCTCCTTTCCTTGCTGGATCTTCTTCAAACACCAACCAATGGTCTTAGACTCCTCTCCACGACCTAATCAAGCTAAAAACCTATGCATGCAAAGATTTGAGCAAAAACTCCTCAAGATTTTCATCCATGGCCATGGATGAAGGAGGGAAGAAGAATGAGGACAATCAACAAAGAAGAGAGGGGAGGGAGAGGAAGGAGCTTACCAACAGATCTGGAATCTCTCCAAGCAGTCCACAACCCTAGATCTTCAAACAAAAATGGAAGAAGAGAAGTGAAACCAAGATAGGAAGAGGGAGATGGGAAAAGAACGTGAAAGAGAAGAGAGGAGAGAGAGAGAGAGAGGGGACAAGGCTACTAAGAGGGAGAGGGGACTGCAGCCATCTTGTCACATTTTCTCGGAACGAGGGGTCGGAATTGACCCCTTGTCACTTCGACTTGGAACAAAGGGTCGAAACGCGGAAAAAAGGGAAAAACGACGAGTTGGCTCGGGATTTTAGGAATAAATCCCGGCACTCGGCACCTCGTGCCTGCGGGAAGATCTATAAAACGCTCTAAGTCCGGAATAAAATTTCCGGACTTTACAACTAACCCCCCCTAAAAACAAGTTTCGTCCCAAAACTTGCAAAACGTAGCACTCTCACTCAAACCCGTCCCGTAACCTCGTGGAACTCATAAAACGTCGACTATCGACTCTAACCCAATTCTACGTATAAAATCACATCAAGACCTCGCAAGGTACACATATACTTATACGAACTCACATAACACGTCATAACATAAACACACAGAACAAACAAGGAAAGATCTCGGTACTAACCCGACGGTCCTATCGATGTCGCTAAATCTGCGTAAAACTCAGGATAGTTCCTCCGGATACTACCCTCCGTCTCCCATGTAGCCTCATCGGCTCCTCGCCTCGACCACTGTACTCTCAACATCGGTATCTCCTTCGATCGAAGGCGTCTCGTACGCCGCTCTAAAACTGCTATCGGGTGCTCTACAAAAGTAGGATCCGGCTCGACCACTAAGTCCTCGTGGCTAATGATGTGCCTCATGCAAAATCCGCTCTCTCAACTCCTGATCCGACGGTACACAAATACGATGTCCCTGGCGTCTCAGTAGCCCGTCTGATCCTGTGATAAACTGTGGTGCCTCTCCTCGGGACACCCTGTCCCGGATCCTCCTCAAAATGGGAGATCCCTCCTACTTCTGCAGGATCTCTCCGGACAGGTCAGGTAATACCTCTAACTCGGACAAGCAACCGTCCGTATCCGGGAACCGGATATCCAACTCCAAACCTATCAAATCCCTCTGCAACTGTGGCTGAACCGTAAGCCGAGCTATAGCCTCCTCTCGAGGTGTCCTTCTACTCAAAGCATCGGCGACTACGTCCGCCTTCCCGTGATGGTACAAAATCTCTAAGTCAAAATCCTTAATCAGCTCCAACCATCTCCTCTGGCGGTTATTCGACTCCCGCTGAGTGAATATAGACTTCAAACTCTTATGGTTTGTGAAGATCTGGCACGTAGCCCCGTACAAGTAGTGTCACCAGATCTTCAAGGCATGAATCACTGCCGCTAGCTCAAGATCATGGGTAGGGTAATTCTCCTCGTACGACTTTGGCTGCCGAAAAGCGTACGCAATAACCCTACCCCTCTACATCAAAACACACCCCAATCCTAGCTTGGAGGCGTCACTATCCACTACAAAATCCTCCACGCCCTCAGGCTGGGCTAAAACAAGAGCGGAGGTCAATCTCCTCTTCAGCTCCTCGAAACTGTGCTGACAAGGCTCGGACCAAACGAACCTGGTAGACTTCCTCAACAAGGAAGTAAGCGGCCGTGCAATCACAGAGAAACCCTCAACAAAACGGCGGTAGTTTCCCGCTAAGCCCAAGAAACTGCGCACCTCCTTGACCGTCCTAGGAGGCGGCCATGATGAAACAAACTTTATCTTTGCCGGGTCAACCATGACACCCTCGGCGGAAACTATATGACCCAAAAATGCCACCTCGGATCGCACTTAGAGAGCTTAGCGTAACACTCTCTATCCTGGAGGACTCGAAGCACCGTCCTCAGGTGTCCCTCATGCTCCTCCCTACTCCAGGAGTAGACTAAGATGTCGTCTATAAACACTACCACGAGCTGATCCAAGAAGTCGATGAAGATCCCGTTCATCAACTCCATGAAGACGGCGGGTGCATTTGTGAGCCCAAATGACATCACGACACACTCATAATGGCCGTATCTCGTCCTGAATGCTGTCTTCGGCACGTCCTCCTCTCTCGATTGATACACTTGAAACGCTAGGTGAACACCCTCTACTTTCGGCGGCCATGCCAGCCGGTAAAACACTTTCCCAACTTGCGCTAAGATCTCAAAAAGGTCCGATGTATCTGAACTCAACTTCCTTCTCGGGTCTTTCTCACTACGACATTTCCATTATGTTTCTTATTTGCTTGTCTCTAACAAAGAAGATCGAACCTCCAATTTACACCGTTGTCTTTGGTTCTTGTCAAACCACACTTTGATGTTACGTTTCCTCAATTCTCGTTGCAAGTTCTAAGTAACGATGGAAATACTTTTCTTTTTACACTGCTCCTACTAACGAGACATGTATGCTATAACTTTTGCATCGTCTCTCAATACTCAATCAAGACCATTCTTGAAGAATCACTTGTACACTTCAAACCGATCATACCTCGAGGCAATTTCAAAAACAGTTGCACCAATGAATCTCCTCTTAACTCTCAACAACTCCATTGTCCCTTTTCGTCCCTCTCAATACTTCATCGTCATCCGGAGTAGGTTAGCCATAGATGGTGTTACTTGGAGAATCTCTCCACAATCCGGTAATGATCAGCCCATCCAAGAAACTTGCAACTTCTTTCACATCCATCGGGGGTTGTCATCCCGAGACAACTGGTCATACAACTTCTCTCTTCTTTGAGAGTAGACCAGAATGTCCTATTCGGGCATTAGTAAGCCCATATGGAATCACTACAACTCGTAGTGACCATGGTTTGTCCGGAATGTCGTGTTTGTATTACCCAGTCTCGACTTCTCAATTGGTGACCATCAAACCTTAACTCGATCTTAGAAGAGACCACCGACCCTTGCAACCGGTCGAGTAGATCATCTATACGTGGTAGGGGGGGGTACTTGTTCTTGATGGTGACTTTGTTCAACTCCCGGTAATCAATGCATAGCCTCCAAGATCCATCCGTCTTCCTGACGAAGAGGACCGGTGCACCCAAAGGGGAAACGCTCGGGCATATGAAACCCCTCTCGGCTAACTCCTCGAGCTGCTTCTTCAGCTCCAGCATCTCGATCGGCGCCATGCAGTATGGAGCCTTGGAGATCGGCCTCGTGCCGAGCTCCAACTCAATAGCAAAATCAACGCTCCTCTACGGCGGTAGCCCGGGTGGCTCCCAGAAAACGTCCTCGAACTCGCATGCCACAGGAATCTCCTCCAGCGATGGTCCCGACTCCTCCTTCATGGCATAACCCAGAAGGCCTCGCATCCCTGCTCGAGAAGTATAGCGGCTCGGACCGCGCTAATGACTGTACCGGCCTTACCGAGGTCCCAGCCTCGGAAAATCACCTCGTGCCCCGCCTCCGTGGTAATCGTCACGGTTCTCCGACTGATGTCTAAAACGGCTCGATGGCGGTCCATCCAATCCATCCCAAGGACAACTTCTTCATGCACTAAGTGCACGACAAAGAAGTCGGCTAACCAATCTCGGTTTTCCAAACGAATGGGACAACCGCGTAGCTCTCGGGTACCCCTAACCCTACCTCCATCGGGTAACCCTATAAGAAAGGGTCTCCCCTCTACCGTAGCTAAGGACAATCTAGCTACACAATCATCGGATATAAAAGAGTACGTAGCATCCATATCAAATAAAACTCGGACCGAAAAGCCGTGAATCTGAATGGCTAGGAAAGAAGATGAAACTCTTGATCACGAGCGAAAGAAGAAGCTTAAGGAGGAAGAAAAGAAAGGTAAAGTACGGTCTACTCAGTCAACAAAGCCGGCTGCAGCCGCAAGAAACCGCAGGGGTGGCTAAGACCAAAACAGCTCCAAGGACTAAGGCTCTTACAACTTGCACATGATAATTGCATTTTTCTTGGTTGATTTTGTGGTTCGGTTGTTGTTGATTTGCAAAACGGATTATAGACTGCCTTTGGTATCGACTGTTAGGACGAAACACCGAAAGAACAATTGGAAGGATGGTGGTGGTCGGCGCTCAATCTCTTCTACCAAAAGAGAAAACTTCTTTTCTTTTCTTATCTTTTGATACGTGAGAGAGAGTCAAGATATTGTGAGGAATTTATTAGCCTGGCAAGTGATTGTTTTTTTTTTTTGTGAGCTATAAAACAACAATTGTTTATTTCATTTAAGTAAATGAAATCAATATCATTAAGGAGGTAATCTTAAAAGCCTTCTAACATATGCATGTTACTTCTCCTTTACTCCTCCTTGGCTAACTTCACACACACACACACACGCACTCACGCACGCACGCACGCACGCACGCACGCACGCACACACACACACCATTTTTATGAATAAGCAGTCTCTTCCTAATTATTTATTTTATAAACAAACAATGCTCTTTATTATTAACAATATCCTATATGTATTAATAATAGACCGTCTTTCCCATTGATTTAGTCCATCAACTCTAAGTGTGTGACCTCATAGGATCCGATTATAATAGCCATGAGTTTAACCCGTTTAACCCCATTAACCGTAGTTGACTTCTAGCAAAACATTACGAATTCTAAAATTATCGGATTAAGTTAACTCCTTTAATTGTCCTATCCATGTCTAGTCATTGCACATTAAATTAAAGGACACAGTTCCTTCACCATCCACTACATCATTTTGAAGAGATCAATGTGACGAGGTGATATAACAACAATGACCATTTTGTCTTCGCACAACAATGTATCCAAGGTTACTATGTCAACTATGCTGGAGCGAGCCGAAGTCGCGCAGATGGAAGGTTCGTATATAAGACTAAGCCTCAAGCAAGAATTGAGAAAAGGTGGACAAACAACATAAGGGATGATGATCAACCATTACAATCGGATGACATCTAAGGTGATGGAGTTTTGGGGGCATCCATTAACATTATACCAACTACTTTAGATGTGTGACTGATATACATGAGATCACTTGATGACAACGAGGAGGATTTTAAGAGAGAACTATAAGTCGAAGAAGGTGATTTTCCATCGAACTCGAATATTGAAGGAGAAGAAGCAAGTGATAATGCACAAATTCACTATGATGAATATGATGATTATTAAATAATTAGATTTGTAATTATTGACCAATTTTAGTTCTTGCTTTGTAAGAAGTAAGACTTTATCCATTCTACTTTTATTGAACTAAGGAAGTTTTTAAAGATATTTGTAGGTGTTATTTAGCACGAATAAAAAATAAAATTGGAAGGGTTTTAAAAATTTAGCCACGACTTAAGGGAGGTTATAATTTCCTCCCTTCATTCTCAAAACCATAGTGATATATTGCTCGATCGATTTGTCGTCGCCTCTTCTCAGTCTCATCAACTTCGCCAGCGAACTCATCCTTCTCAAAACTCAAAGTGAACATCAAATTCTCCGACGAACTCCTTCTCCGTAATGTCATCGTCCATTTCCCATCGTTCACCCAGCGAACTCCTTCTCCGTTATGCCATCAACCATCGCCAACGAACTCCTTCTCCTTCTCGAATGCGATTGATTTTCGGCTCCCCTCTTCCTATTCTCCTCCTCTCCACCACTTCTCCTTTTCGACTACGTAGAGGTAGGTTTCTTCTCCTTCGGTTGTAACTCTTTTTTTTCCCTTCATTCTCAAAACCCTAATGATATGTTTCTCGATGATTTGTCCCCACCTCTTCTCAGTCTCATGAACTTCGCCGTTCTTAACTGAACATCAAGTTCGCTAGCTCTCCTTCTCCGTTATGTCATCGACGCCGGCCTCTCTCCCCCTCTTCTTCTTCTTGACTGCATAGAGGTACGTCTCTTCTCAGTCTTAATAGTTAATAGTGGGTGAAAATGTTCCAATTTCGAGTGACGTGATTATCTTTCTTATTTATCATGCGAAATTTCCAATTGGGAATTATGCATTTATAATTACGAGGCATTTGTTTCTTTTGCGGAATATGAGTTACTGCTTAAATATGTTCAGAAAGTGACAAACCAACTCATTCGTTATTGTATACGTTCACTTTTGAGATTGTCTTGTAAGGTACATTTTTTAAGTACTAGATCTCTGAAATTAGTTTTGAGAAAGTAATTGAAAATGAATTGCTTTATATGTTGCACTTTTGCGAAAAAGAAATCTTAATTAAATGATTAAGTAATCGAAAATGAATTGCTTTATAATTTCCTTGTTTATATACTAGTAGGGAGTATCTTGAACGATAATAATAGGGAGGTGGTCATCAATTGCTTTTTCTACAACTAGATTATTCTGATTACATTTCAGTCTATGCAGTCAATCACTTCTCTCTATTTTTCTACACCTTACCCATTAATTATCTTGTTTTGACTTCCCTTCAGTGATTTTTCCTCTTTCAAAGGTATTTTCTAGCTCCTCAATGTTAAATTTTTGTTCGATTTAAGTTTAAGAACATCATATATAATACTGTAATTTTTCTCCACTGCTTTAGATAACTTCGAGGCTTTACCTTCGCTAACTTAACAACAGGCTCTTGAAGGTTATATATATATATATATATATATATATATATATATATATATATATATATATATATATATATATATATATATATATATATAAGTTTGAGGCTTTACATCGAAATGTAATCACTGCTTTAGATGATACTGTAATTTTTCTCCACTACGTTTATGAATTTAGTTTTTCATTCAGAGATGAATTTAGTGTTAGTATGTATTTCTTCAAAGATTTAGGATAGCAAAACATAAGTTAATTTGAGGCTTTAATCATAAGTATAAAATTTATATTTTAAAATACTCTTAGAATGCAAATTAATAAAAGGTAGGATAACAAAATATAAGTTTGGGAATTTAGTTTGTTATTCACGTTTGCACTATGTAACTTACTTTGAGATAATCTTTACTTTATTCCATATGCTTGCTCACATTTATGCTTAAAAAGTCATAGTTTTTTGTTGATGTTATGTTGATTGACCCTAATCCTAATTCAATAGATACATTCATTGTTGTTCGTCAAATATTGTGTCCCTTAGCTTCTAATATCCATATTATTGAGTCATTTTCTTTTCTTTTTTGTTTCATATCTTCTGATGATCCATCCATCTCTAAAGTACAATAACATCTAATATATATTGTTTTTAGAAATTATAGAAACAGTTAATGTGTTATTCTTGTTTTTCATGTGAGTTTTTTTTCTTCTTCCATTATAATAGTTATAGTTTGCATTGATTGTATATATATATAAATTAAGTGTTCAATGCTAACTTCTTACGATGATTTTTCCCTTGTATTTAGGCTGCAAATAGTGATGGTAACATCACTCTTTCTCGGGTCGTTAAAAAGTTGTGGTCAAAAAAGATGGAGAATGGTCGAGTTTAAAACCTACAACAATTGTGGCAGGCCTTCTCAACTATAATTTTTTGATTTTTTTTGTTACGTTGTTGGCTTTTTATTTTGTATTATATGGTGTTGACTTTTTTTTATATTGTTGTTGGTTGTTGGTTGTTATTATGTGATTTGTTAGTTGTGTATTGTTGTAGATAGTTTTTTTTTTTTTTTTACAAAAATGGTAAGCATTTAGGAAGGATTAACTTCTCGAGCTCCTCCATCCTACAACATCCTTCCGGATGAGTTCATCCACCTGG
This sequence comes from Fagopyrum tataricum, assembly GCA_002319775.1. Classification (NCBI taxonomy): domain Eukaryota; kingdom Viridiplantae; phylum Streptophyta; class Magnoliopsida; order Caryophyllales; family Polygonaceae; genus Fagopyrum; species Fagopyrum tataricum. Next base: position 33,766,436 of record CM008279.1, on the reverse strand, counting down.
TCCAGAGATGAACTAGATAACGACTGACCACCAAAGCCACACTCCGCCAGTAGGTCTGCCACCCCGTTGATCTCTCTGAACACGTGTCTTACTCTAACCTGACAAAAGCCCAACAAAATCGAGGAGATGTCCGACAGAATAAGGTTTAAGTCCCACGGCGGTTTCCAGACTTTATTGACTGAGTTAATAAGCACCAGGCAGTCACCCTCAACTTCAATGTTCTTGAAGCCAAGGTCGAATGCTACTACAAGTCCTTCTCTTAGAGCACATGCTTCAGCATGGAGGGCAGATATGTTACCACATCGCCCAAATCCAAGAGAGACCTTCCTAGCATTGTGATCCCGGATAATAAATCCATACGCGGATTCCCCGGATGGTTTCTTTGCTCCATCAAAATTCAATTTAAAGAACCCGGGTTCGGGTTTATCCCATCTGATATTTTTAGTTTTTCTTTTATTGGTTCGTTTCTTATTTGTATTTCTGCTTGTTTCAATACAAGCCACTTTCCAGTGCATGATTTGATTTTTGATTTTCGTCTCTATATTTTATGGTTCTTTTTTGTTAAAATTTTTTTGATTTCTCATTATCCATAAGTTCCACCAGAAGTGGGCAAGGTAGATAAATTCAGGTTCAGACAGGTTGGACCAAAGCCAAAGAATCATTTCAGAAATGTTATTACCCCTCTCACTACACCTTCTAATAACATCCTTAATAACCTGGTTATTAAGAGAGTTAACCAAGAAATGGCATTTAAAGAATAAATGTTCAGTAGATTCATATGGATGATTGCATAGGCAGCATGACATAGGTACTGAGACTTTTTTTTCCCAAGGTTTTCTTTTGTTGGCAGACCGTTAATAGACATCTTCCAGAGAAAGTTTTTGACTTTTGGTATAATGTTTAGGTGCCAAATCCATTCGTTCTCCCATTCTTCAATCCCCTTTTTTTACATAGATCGCTTTCAAAGCTGCTTTCGTTGTGTAGTTACCTCTTTCATCCGGATCCCAGTAGAGTCTATCCCTGATGAATGTTTTAGGTAGTTGATAGGAAGTAATAGATTCAATAATTTCCACCGGTAAGAGGTTGTCAACTTCATCTCTAATCTTCCACTCATCCCATTTATTCTCATTAATATAATCTTTAACTCTGAGATCAAGATTCGTTGGATGACTACTAATAACGTGTTCAATCAAAGGTTCATTCAGAAGCCATCTATCTTTCCAAAAGTTGACAAAACTGCCATCTCCAATATTCCATCTAAACCCTAATTCAAAAGTATCTCTTAGATTCATAAGTTTTTTCCATTGCCATGATGTGTTCTGTTTAACTTTATAGTTCCATAACATCGAACCTTTGAGGTATTTTTCATTTACTATATTGACCCAAATATTGTCTGGTTCATTTAGGATTTTCCATAATAGTTTCATTTGAAGTACTTTGTTCATATCTTCTGCTTTCCTAATCCTAGTTCCTCCGAATTTTCTAGGTCTGCAAATTTTGTCCCAACTAATGAGAGGATGGTAGCCTGGTCCTTTATTCGAGAAAAAGTTCCGATTAATTTCGTCCAGTTCTTTATGAATACTGGCGGGTAGCATAAAGCATTGCATAATAAAATTAGGTTTAGCGTTCAAATTGGCTTTTATGAGTGTGGTTCTTCCTTCTTGAGATAGAGATGAAGCTTTCCATTTGGTTAGTTGTTGTTTTGATTTGGAAATAACATCTGAGAAAACGCTTTTATTTACTCTATTATTGATGATCGGACAACCAAGATATTTTTCCAAGCAAGATGAGTTCTCAATACCTAGACACATTTCAATAAGGTTTTTTGTACTATTGCTTATATTTTTCGAGGTTTGGAAAGCAGATTTTTGAAGATTGATTTTTTGTCCAGAGATTTTACAATAACCATTTAAGATTTCAAGAATTTTTGAGCCCGCGTTCACCGATGCTTTAGAAAAGACCATCATATCGTCAGCGAAAGCCAAAAATGAAATGATGTTGCCTTGTTTTGTAATAGGGTAATCTATCAATTTCTTATTTCTATTACATTCTCTTTTGCAAATTTCGGGCCAGAACCTCTGCTCCTAAATTGAAGAGCAAAGGGGAGATCGAATCGCCTTGCCTTAATCCTCTCGAAGGTAAGAAAACCTCCGATGGGTTATCATTAATAAGGATGGAATACGAAACTGTAGTAATGCATTCCATGATCCAGCTAATGAATTTTTCATTAAAGCCAAATTTAAGGAGAACGGCCTGCAAAAACTCTCATTCAATTCTATCATATGTTTTTTCCATATCTAATTTAATAGCCATATATCCTTCCTTTCCTTTCTTCGTTATAAATCCATGGAAGATTTCACGAGCAATTAAAATATTATCTTGGATAGCTCTCTTTTGTACAAATGCACTCTGAAATGGATGGATTAATATAGGTAGAATAGTTTTTTAATCTTAATGCAAGGATTTTAGCGATAATTTTATATATCGTAGAGCAAAGGCTAATGGGTCTAAAATCACTAGTAGTAACTGGTTGTCATTTTTTGGAATAAGGGTAATAAAAGTATGGTTAATTTGCCAGAATGGTAAAAGCTTTTGACAGCCTTACACACATCCTACCCAACCACATTCCAGTGTTTCTAGAAGAAACTAGCAGACATACCATCTAGCCCCGGAGATTTATCACTACCGATATCAAACACAGCCTTTTTAATATCATTGTTTGTAAATTGTTTAATTAGCATATCATTATCAACCCCAATTACTTCTTCCGAAATCACTTGGGGGAATTGTTCACGCAACAAGTGGTTACCTACCGAAGCCTTGAACCGCTTCTTGTAATCATTAATAAATTCTTTGTTGATGTCTTCATCCTTACTAGCCCAAATGCCGTCACGGCATTTAATAAGGTTGATTAATTTCCTATTTCTTCTACCAGTCGTCTTCCTATGAAAGTACTTCGTATTCTTATCTCCTTTTTCAAAATCTATAGTTTTAGCTCTTTGTTTCCAATATCTAAATTGGTACTCAATGAGGCAATCCCTTTTCTTATTTAATCTTAGCATTTTATCGTTTCTCGCTTGGTTATAGTTCCTGTAGTTTTCATTTTGGAGAAATTCAATGTCCGAGTCAATCTTCTTGACTTGCCTATTGACATTTCCGAAGCTATTTTTACTCCAAACTTTAATTTTTGCTTTGGTTAGATTTATTTTTCTACACAGCTTAAACATAGGGTTCCTGGGACATGCAAACGCCAAGCTTGTTTGATCACATTTTCGCAGTCTTTTCTTTCGTTCCAAATTAAGTCATATCTGAAAGGTTTATTTTTATATTTTTGCTTAGAAAGACACAAAATCGAGATCATACAGTGATCCGAGGTAGTGAATGCATGATTCCAAGTATGGATCTGGTTATATTTGTTTACAATTTCGAGTGAGCTAGCGTCCTATCTAGTTTTTCAAAGGTATTATCCGCACCTTCTTTTCTTTTCCTCCAGGTAAATTCATTTCCTCTAGACATTAAGTCCATCATATTACAATTTTGTATTACATTATTTATTCTATGGAATCTGGCAGAACATGGGGAAGCACCCCAGCTTTATCAGTCGGGACAAGTAAGTCATTAAAATCACCAATAATCATAGATGGGTTATTGAGATTTTTAACTATATTCATAATTTCTTGCCAAAAATCATCCTTAGCCTTTTCCATGGGGGCGCATAGATGAAGATAATATTACAGATGAAATTATTTTCCTTGTTCCAATGCTCCAAAACCAAATATCTTTCTCCATTTAGGATAATTTTAATCTTTTCATTCATCATTTTAATCTCCTTCCAAAGGAGACAAAGGCCGCCAGCCCTCCCAATCGAAGGGATAAAGAAGCAGTTATCAAACCCGGCACTACGCCAACAGTAATCAAGAGGTTCTTTATTTGATTTGATTTCTGCCAACATTATCAAATCGATATGTTCGTTTTGAGTCGTGATTTTAAGATTGGTCCAGAAGTTCTTTTTACTAATACCCCCGACAATTCCAAAAGGCACACTTCATTTATACACTAATGAAACTAAAATTCGTTCATGGGATCTAGATTTGGCTTCGTGTTTTAAAAAATTGGAGATATAATTTTCCTTATGGTTATAAGTCCATAACAGATTGAACCTATTCAACCAGGTTGTATTCTAAATTTTCTTTCTATTCTTAGCTATAACAAGGTCACAAATCAATAGAAGCACCTGTAGCCGAAGAAAACAGTCAAGGATTTCACAAGTCGAAATTAAGTTAACAGCTAACCAGCTTAGCACATAGTGCAATTCCAAAATGAAATAACAAGAAGAGAAGAACACTACACAAAGCTGATTCCTACATCTTAATACTAAGATGCTACCATTACAAATCATATTTCCTAGATTACAATACAAAACAGAGCAAATATTCCTAGGTTGATTAATTTCATATAAGCCGAGCCAAGGAGAAGAACTGTATTCTAGATGTACTCCTGCCATCAAGCACAAGTACATCCCACAATGTAGATTACTCTTGAGCATAGTAAACATGAACAAGCCAGCTGTTCTTAAGCCACAAGGGGGAACCTACAGTGCAATTGAAGAAAGGAAATTAGACATGAATTTCAATTCAACTTTACAAAGATAATTTCTAAATATGTTTATAACATCGTTCAAGACCATATACCTTAGTCCATACTCCAAAAGTTTGTTCTTCATTTTAACATTTTACTTCTTCATTTTCTTGGCACCCTTCAGGACCGAGGATGCAGTATCATCGTCCAGCTCCATGGACTTCCTTTTGCTCGAGTCAAAATTGGTAATTTCATAGTTCTTAACCTCCACGTTATTCAATAACATGTTGACAGTGTTGAATGATTGAAAAGAATGTTCATAGAAGAAGTCATCCTCCTCTTCTTCCACTCCCAAGTCATCATTAACCATGAACTCAGCAAGGACCTCATCATTAATGAACTCGGGAGTGTCATTATCATTCGGGATCATAAGATCAGCAGATTGTGCAAAAGGCAATTCAGCATTGGCATGTTCATCATTCTCGAGCACAGGAATCAATGGAGATGACTCAACATTGTCACATTACCCACAATGGTCTCATCATTAGGGATATCCTTCTTCGTCTGTTCATATCCTAGGATACCAGCAGCCAAATGAGGAAAATGAGAAGAAGCCTCACTGGAGGGCACCCTAGGCTACACTGACTCAGATTTCTCCTTCTCTATCTCCTTGGATCTTTCTTTTGAGTTCTTAAAGCTGTTCACTGAGCTGTTTGGTGATTGGCCAAATTTAAAATAAATGGTAACACCTCCTTTGCCAGACAAGTAAGGCATAAACCCACCTATGGTAATGGGAGGTTCACCATTACCCTTCACATTCTTTCCTTTGAATATCCAACTACCATCATTGTCATGCGCATTCAGCTTCCCTTTTCCTTTTCTGTTGCTTGTGTTTCTCTTAAAATTAATATTCACCTTCTTGGATTGATTAGCTCTCAAAGGACAATGATCAAAGGAGTGATTCTCATCACCACAGTGACCACACCCCTTTTGAGAAGTCCTCAAACCAAATTGGGAATTCATGGAGAATGTTAAACTCATCCGGGATAGGAACAGAGTCATTGATAATATTTTCCTCATCAACATCGAGGTTGATGCAAATTCTATTATAGCTTCCAATCTTGCCATTCATAGCAAAAGGATCAAGTTTAATAAATTCACCAATCTTATTTTCCTCAATGATTGTTCTAATGGCTTCTTTTTTCGCATACTCTGCAGGGAGCAGAGGAATTCGGACCCTAAGGTCTAGTTCAGTGACAGATTCTGTCAGGGTATTAAAGTTTGGCTTCCACGGTTTCAGTATCAAAAGTTATCCAAGAACATGGTATGTTTTGAGATCCCATACCATTTTCTTGTCCACAAGGTTTGAAAAGTTGATTTCATACTAACTTCCCCTTTGATATTCTTCCATTCAGAGATAGGCTTATTTCTAATTTTAGGGAAGTCAATAGGGTCTCCGAAAATGTGCCCCATCAAGCAAGAATCTTTCATAGTTTGGAAGTCTATTCTAACCTTGGAAAGCTTGTTGAGATAACTCGAAATGTCAAGACTATTCTTGTTGAAAGAGCTGGGAACAGCCGGGGAGGACCTTCTACGAGAAGCCTCTTTCTTAGTTCCCGTTTCGTCATTCTTTTCCTCCTTATCCACCTTAGCAGACGGGATGGAGCACACAACCTTCTTGAAAGACCGAGAGGAAGAAGCCATGCTCAGTGAAAAAAACAAGTACTAGAGAGACGTAGTGAGAATACAAGTTTTAATATACCAAACGAAGACAAGATAGAGGTGCAAAAATAGATCAATATTCTTGATTAAATAGAGGCTGCAAACTCTGGACAAGTGATCAAGGTTAGTCGGACTGAAGATATTGTAAGTACCATTTGAGCTAAAACAATCTAGAATTAGAGATCTACTGATAAGATAGCAATAGTAAGAACCTGAGTCTTCAGAATAGATTAGTAGGGCAATGATTAAGTGAACCATGACACAGTCCACCCACCAACGATTCGTTCCGGCATCACCAAGCACAAATTTTGTATCAAACAAAATCGAGGGGGAATCCCTAAGGTTGTAGCCAACCCCAGGGGCTCTGTTCTTCCTAGGTACGACATCGGGGAGCCATTTCTCGAGCACCCACTCCAGAGCGCCTCCTACCATCCAGCTACCCCCCACCTGCCACACTCTATCCGCCTCAAGGCGAAACCGAGCCCTAGTTCCACTGTTCCACCAAATAGGGAAGATCCACCACAGATTTGCAATACCATCAATCAAATTGAACGGCCGAAGCAAGAAATGGTTCATAGACACACCATTGAACCGAATCGAAGCCAAACCGAGAGGAAAACTACCGAAACGGCTGGGATGTAGAGCTAGGGTTTTTGTTTTTTCGTGGAAGATGAGGGGCGCGTGGAGGGATTCATAAGGCGCGTTCTTTTTCGTCATTTGTTGTAGATAGTTCTTATTGGTTGTTCTTGTTCGTTATTAATCTTGTTTTTTTTGGTTAATTTTATTATGTTGGTGGGTTTGATCATTTGTATTGTTTCTTACTTGTTATTGGGCCTTTTGAGACTTGTTAGTTAGAAAATTGTGGATAAACCCAATAAAAATGGAGGTTGAATCTTGTTTATGATGACTGTGTTTTGCTTGGTTTTTTTAATTATTGATCCCATATCTTTGTATTTTTTGCTTGTGCTTTTGTTGGTTGGTGTTGTTGTTGATGACATTCTTTCTTAATATTTATTTTCTTAGGATGAATATGATCATCTATGCGCTCAACATTCTTCATCCGATATTGATGAGACTAACACTCATCGTAATGATGATGAGCTTTGGGTTCATGCATGTAAGATTCCACAACATGGAAGGATCTTTGGAATAGGAGAACAAGGCATGAGACTCATTCACACTGAGGTAAAAGCGATGAAGGAAAAGCTAGAAGCCTCAACAAACGAGGTGAAGGAGTTAACCGAAAAAAATGGGGAAATTACAAGATTTCTTTGAACAACAACAAAACCTCTTACTAGAACTACTAAGGTTACAAAAGGTGTTTCCGTGAGCATGCCACCTCTCCCAACTTCTTAGTATGCTACCTTTCTCAAAACATTGACTTTGAATTTTCCTTGTGTCGATTACAAGTTTTTGGATTGATGTTCGGTGAAGTTTAGCATGACTTTTTTTTTTTTGGTAAATGGTAAATTCGTAGACCACCCGGTTCGATCGGCTTAGCCGCTCTACGTCCGGATCGGGTAAAAAGTCGTGGCCCATCGCTGGGGGATACCCTCCCAATATCAAATTTTCCATACATGCCGCCAGGAGGATTCAAACTCGAATCTCCAAGTTAAACACTTAAGGATCCTAGCACCACATCCCACTAGACCAACTGAGTATTGGTTTAACATGACATTAGTTATATGTGGTACGTCAATCTTGATTTAGTAGGTTTTGTACCTAAGAAATTGACAAATATTTGCGATTGAATGAATATATTTTGTCTTCCGTTATAATTTTTGTAACACCCCAAATCCGTAGGACTCGGAGTGCTACTGGGCTAGGATCTCACAATGGATCCTGACCCTAGCCTGACAACAATTTCACTGATCTTACAACAAGGCACCAATAGATTAAAACAAAACATGAAACTGATATATATATATATATATATATATATATATATATATATATATATATATATATATATATATATCAAAAAGGTAATACAATGTACCGCTGAGTACAAACAAAACCACACTATACAACAAAAGAACTCATATCCCCGATAACGCCCCAGTGTACGGAGCCCTCAGCGGATCGCCCACCCTGGATCACTCTGCAGTTCTCCTAACCTGCAAAGGATCTACAACACGGTATAAAACCGTTAGCTAATCATACACATATATAAGAGATGCAGAGCACAAACACACATCAAATAATACCAAACACGTCAACATGATATCACACATTTACCCGGTTCATTATCTTTATAAATTCCAGCAATCAACTCGTATATATATATATCAATATCAACATATGTGACACGAGGAATATAATCCTCGCCTCTAGGTCCAATAGCCAGCTGAAATGGTGCCTGGAACACCTCTCTGTGTACCCTAAGGGAATGGAGAGTGCCCCAACCGTTTACCAGGTATGGTCTGCCTACAGAGAACCTCACAGACTCCCGGCGGGATGAAAGGGCAAGTTATCACGGCCCTACAATGGGCAAGCAATATACCATAGGTCGGTGACCATCATAACGCATGCTATAAAGCATATAACAAACACCACTCATGCACACGTCCTATAAAGGAATGGCAACTAAGTAAGTCCCACGGACTTACCTCAACCTCGTAGTCGTCTCAACTGGATCAACTCTCAACTCAGTCCACTCCAAACTGGAGGATAATACGGCCTATACAAGGTATACATATATATCAAACTCCTATCACACAAAGGGTCACACCTAGACCCAAGGGATCCATAAGGATCATATCCAACTCGTAAACCTCAAAGCCGTAACCGGCATTTCTATATCATACTCATCAACATCCGCTACCTAGCATGCTACTACCGCTCATACTAGGAAAGGAAAGGATCTACCTAACTCTAGGTAAATCCGGGACAAGACGCACCTGCGTGACACATGGGACGCAGGGGCGGAGCAAGTAACCCGCAGGCGCGGCGGAACTCAGCCGTGGGCGCGGTGACAAGGCTGCAGGCAAATGCAGGCGCTGCGGCACGGCTTCCGCAGGGGCGGCGGCTTCCAGGCGCGAGGGCGGCGTCTGTGCAGAACGTGAACCCGCGATTCCTCTTCGGCTCTTCTCGTGATCAAATCACGTCTTTATCATTCCAGATTCACACACATGCATATACATACACAAATCAACGTCATCCTATGATCAATCATCTAATCGTAAGCTAAGGATAGAGGAACAAGGAAGAAGAAAGAAAGAAGAAGCAAGGAAGACATACCACAGTTGTGGTCTAGGCACGAAACTGCTCCAAGACAACACCTCCACTAGCTCTCAAGCTCAGCATATCAGACTCTAGCATCAACAACAACATCCACCACCAAAACTCTCTTACCAACTCAAGGGAAAACCAACACAAGATCAAGAAGGAGAAGGAGAAGCAAGAAGGACGTGAAAGCTGGATTGGAAAGTGAAGAAACCCTTGCTCAGCAAGGTAAAACGGAAGAAGTAAGGAAAGGTAAAGCACGGGTCAAAGGAGTCAACAAAACCGGCTGCAGCCGCCGGAAACCGCAGGGGCGAGTTTCCTGGCCGCAGGGGCGGCCTCACAGACCCGCGGGGGCGGCTAAGGCCAAAAACGGCTCCAAAGACTAAGGCTCTCACACCCCTCCCCCCTAAAAACAAGTTTCGTCCCGAAACTTGTAAAATCCTCAAACCACTCGGACTCACAAGCCGAGGTACAACTCTCTCTATAACCTCAAACATAAGCATGGAGGAAACCATCGACTCCAGCACAACACTATCCAGGGCATAAAGGAAAACCATCTCTAGCCAACCAGCATCACACTAGCAGGGAGGAACGAACCATCTCCATCTATAAACGATCGCACTAACACAACAAGATCTAATAAGATCACACATCATATCAAGCTAGTATGAAAATAAACATAGCATGGCATATAAGCACATAAGCAAACACTCACCAAGATAGTACTAAGATCTCCTCGTAGATCCTACAGGTATATTTATCTCGGCATAGAACTCTGGATAGTTCCTCTGGATACTATCCTCAGTCTCCCATGTAGCCTCATCGGGTCCTCGTCTCGACCACTGTATCCTCAACATAGGTATGTCCTTCGAACGCAGGCGTCTCATACCTCGTTCTAGGACTGCAATCGGATGCTCAACAAAAGTGTGGTCCGGCTCGACCACCAAATCCTCATAACTCACAATGTGTCTCGGATCTGGTATGTACTCCCTCAGCTGAGACACATGAAATACAGGGTGAACACCCTCTAATCTTGGAGGCAATGCTAATTTGTAAGTTGCACTCCCAACTCGATCCAGAATCTCGAACGGTCCGACATATCGGGGGCTTAACTTCCCCTTAATGTCAAATCGCCTAACACCTCGTGTCGGGGACACTCTCAGCCACACATGGGCTCCAACTCTAAACTCTAGAGGTCTACGCCTCCTATCAGCATAAAACTTCTGACGGCTCTGGGTAGTCAGCATATGCTCTCTGATCAATGTTACTCGAGCCATATCATCCTGAATCTGATCAGGTGCCAAACCACTGACATTGCTCTGCTCATCCCAGCATAACAGGGTACGACATCTCTGCCCATAAAATGCCTCATATGGGCCATCCTAATAGATGCATGTCAGCTGTTGTTGTAGGAAAACTCAACAAGTGGGAGATGATCCGTCCACACTTGCCCCCAATCCAACACACAAGCTCGCAGCATATCTTCCAGGGTTTGAATAGTCCTCTCTTACTGACCTCTGAGGATGGAATGCAGTCGTGAAGTGCAAACTCGTCCCTAGGGCAGTCTAAATCTGCTACCAGAACCTCGAGGTAAATCGTCCATCTCTGTCAGAGACGATCGTCCTCGGTACACCATGGAGTCTCACTATCTGCCTAGTGTACTCCTCAGCTAATCTTCTCACCGGCCACATCTCCCGAATAGGAATGAAACGTGCCGTCTTCGTCAGTCTGTCAACTATGACCCAGATGGCATCAAAACTCCGGCTCAGCCTCAGTCCAGTCACAAAGTCCATGGTGACGTCCTCCCACTTCCTCTGTGGAACAGGAAGTGGATGGAGCTCACCTCCAGGCCTGAAATGCTCGATCTTGACCTGTTGGCAGGTCGCACACTGTGCCACAAATCTGGCCACATCGGGCTTCAACCCTCCCCACCAATATAGACGTCTCAGATCCTGATACATCTTACTCGTACCTGGATGTACAGAGTAAGGGGTGCAATGAGCCTCCTGTAAAATCCTCTGACGTAAATCTGCATCAGCAGGTACACAGACGCGACCACAGCGTTTCAAAACTCCATCTGCTCCCAGAAGAAACTGTGGTGCCTCATCCCGAGACATCCGCTCTCTAATCCTCATCAAGGTCGGGCAGGTCTCCTGCTTCTGTTGGATCTCACCCAACAGATCAGGAAGAACCTCTAAAGTACTCAGCCGAGCATCCTCATCAGGAAACTGGATGTCCAACTCTAACCAGATCAGATCCCTCTACAACTGATGTTGAACTGTCAGCCTCGCAATCGCCTGCTCTCGAGGCGTCTTCCTGCTCAGGGCGTCGGTGACAACGTTCGCCTTTCCCGGATGATACAGAATCTCCAAATCAAAATCCTTGATCAGCTCAAGCCATCTACGCTGGCGGTTATTCAATTCCCGCTGCGTAAAAATGTACTTTAGACTCTGATGGTCTGTGAAGATCTGACATGTAATACCATACAGGTAATGTCTCCAGATCTTCAGTGCATGAACTACCGCTGCCAACTCCAAATCATGAGTCGGGTAGTTCTCCTCATACGTCTTCAGCTGTCGAGACGCATAAGCAATCACCCTGCCTCTCTGCATCAAAACACATCCCAAGCCTAGCTTGGATGCATCACTGTATACCACGAAATCCTCAGTACCCTCTGGCTGTGCCAAAACAGGAGCAGAAGTCAAACGTCTCTTCAGCTCCTCAAAACTCTGCATACACTGATCAGACCACACAAATCTGGTAGTCTTCCTCAACAAACTCGTCAGTGGACGGGCAATCACAGAAAATCCCTCCACAAAGCGTCTGTAATAACCGGCTAGGCCAAGGAAGCTACGTACTGCCTTGACGTTCGTCGGTGTAGTCCATGCAGCTACTGCCTCTATCTTCGCCGGATCAACCTTGATCCCCTCGGCGGATACAATGTGACCCAGGAATGCTACCTCTGGCATCCAGAACTCGCACTTAGAGAACTTAGCATAAAGTTCTCTATCCCGCAAAACCTGCAATACAATCCTCAGATGTCCTGCATGCTCCTCTCCACTGCGAGAGTATACCAGAATATCATCAATGAAAACCACCACAAACTGATCCAGGAAGTCGATGAAGATATTGTTCATCAACTCCATAAAGACTGTTGGGGCATTCGTAAGTCCAAATGGCATCACTACAAACTCGTAGTGTCCATATCTGGTCCTGAATGTTGTCCTATGCACGTCCTGCTCTCTCACCCTCAGCTGGTGATACCCGGAACGCAGATCAATCCTAGAGAACACAGTCGCTCCCTGAAGCTGAATCAACAAGTCATCAATGCGAGGTAGTGGATACTTGTTCTTGATGGTCACCTTGTTCAGCTCTCTTTAATCAATACACAGTCTCAGCGATCCGTCCTTCTTCCGTACGAAGAGGACAGGTGCTCCCCAGGGGGACACGCTAGGGCGAATGAAGCCCTTCTCAGCCAACTCCTCGAGTTGCTTCTTCAGCTCCAGCATCTCAACAGGCGCCATCCGGTATGGGGCCTTCGAGATCGGTCTCGTACCATGCTCTAACTCAATGCCAAAATCCACACTCCTCTGAGGCGGCAAACTGGACGGCTCAACAAATACATTTGTAAACTCGCAAACCACAGGAATATCCTCTAATGCTGGACTCTCCCCCTCCTTCATGGCATAACACCAGAAGGCATCACAACCCTGTGCAATCAGTCTAGCTGTCCGTACCGCACTGATAATCGTGCATGTCTTTCCAAGGTCCCAACCTCGGAAAACCTCTATCTGGCCTAACTCGGTAGAGAGGGTAACAGTCCTCCTACCTACATCTAAAACAGCAGAATGTCTATCCATCCAATCCATACCTAGTATAACTTCCTCATGCTCTAACGGCATGACAAAGAAGTCAACTAGTAACACACGGGTCACTACAGAAATGGGACAACCGTGAATCTCACGGGTACCTCTGACCCTACCACCATCGGGTAACCCTATAATAAAGGGCATCCCCTCAACTGTATCTAAACCAAGACGCTCTACACAGGCATCAGAAATAAAAGAATGCGTAGCACCAATATCAAATAAAACTCTAACATGTAAACCATGAATCAGAATGGTACCTGTAGCAGTAGGTGCAGTTGGCTCCTCTGCACTCCTCAGCTCAAAAACTCGGCCCTGTGGGCCTCTAGTATCAGTGGTGCCCCCACCACGGCCTCTGCCTCTACTCGGCCCAAGAGCAGATCCCTGAGTCGTAGGGCGATCTGGGACTCTCTGTTGTCCCAGTGTCTGTTGCTGCTGAGGTGGCCTCTGCCCACCTCCCGCTACACTGGCAGGGGAAGAACCCTGCTGAGATGAACCTCTCCCTCGTCTACATAAGGTAGCTCTATGACCAGGTCTGCCACAAGTGAAGCAGGTCACCGGCTGCCTCGTACACTCAGATCTCATATGCCCATACTCACTGCAGTTGAAGCACTGCACTCCCTTATCTGCACCCGGTGCAGATGGAGGATGACTCTGGCGACTCTGACCTCGCCCTGAACCAACAACTCCACCAGTACCACTGGTCTGCCCAGACCGCTGTCTCTTCTCAGACCCTCCGGTCTGAGAAGCTCTCCTCTAGCTAGCTTTCTCTCTCTCTCGTAGTCAGAAGCCCGGTCCTGATAATCGACCAAGGTCTCACAATGGAAACCCTCCATATAGGTACGGGTAGTATCCCTCAGACGTCGGGAAAACAAATACACATGCTGATCTGCAGAAGGTGCAGCTGGACCCAGCAATGCCAGCTCCTCCTGAAATCTCCTGATGGCCTCTGAGACCGGTACATCCTCGAACCCAGCCTCAACAAAGTCTCGCAGTTTCTCCCTCCTCAACGAGGCAGGGCAGAAACGCTCTCGGATCAGAGTCCTCATCTGCTCATAACTAGTAACATGTACTCGTACAGACCTCCATCTGAACAAGGTCTGTACCAGCTCAATCTGCCTGTCAACTGGACATCTAATAGACTTCAGAGCTGAGTCTACATGTCCTAACCAAAGCTCCACCTGTAACTCCACCTTCCCAGTGAAAGGGGGTACTCTCATCTGATGAAAAGCCTTCAACCAAGTGTCTGGTTGAGGCCCTCTATGCTCCTCTGTAGCTTGAGCAGTCTCAGCGGCAGGTGCCGGTGCAGCTGACACCTGTGTAACTGCATGGGATCTCTCAGATGATCCCTCCTGTGCTGGCAGATCAGGAGCAGGCCTACCTGCCTTGGCAGCCTCCTCAACACGTCGTATGTACTCGCGGAAGGCTGGTCCCTCCATGGAGACACGGTCAGACTCCCCAGACTGGGCTCCTTCTGGCCCCTGTCTCTCAGCTGCACCGTTCCCAGCCTCAGGAACGGCACTCTCAGCAACCTCCTCGTGGATCTCTCCCGCATGTGAACCGTCAGTAGGAGTCCTACCCCGTCCTCTACCTAGAGGGGGTCTACCTCTACCTCGTCTAGCCGCAGGTAAGGATCTAGTCTGAACCATATGCAGAAGACGTAAACCTAACTTAGAAGGCTATATATATGCCGTATGTATATATCAAAACAATCACAACAGAATATCTAAAGATATACTGTCGAGATCTTCAGAGGGGCGATGGCTCACGTACACGGTATCCCAAAACATTTGTACTCATTTCAAAACCAACCCCTTTTGAAAAGTCAGACCCCTTTTCGGGTTCTGTTTAGTTATCTATTCGACCTTTATCGCAGATTACTAGTGCCATTGTTGTCAACCTGGGCTCTGGTACCAACTTTGTAACACCCCAAATCCGTAGGACTCGGAGTGCTATTGGGCTAGGATCTCACAATGGATCCTGACCCTAGCCCAACAACAATTTCACTGATCTTACAACAATGCACCGATAGATTAAAACAAAACATGAAATTGATATATATATATATCCAAAAGGTAATACAATGTACCGATGAGTACAAACAAAACCACACTTTACAACAAAAGAACTCATATCCCCGATAACGCTCCAGTGTACGGAGCCCTCAGCGGATCGCCCACCCTGGATCACTCTGCAGTTCTCCTAACCTGCAAAGGATCTACAACACGGTATAAAACCGTTAGCTAACCATACACATATATAAGAGATGCAGAGCACAAACACACATTAAATAATACCAAACACGTCAACATGATATCACACATTTACCCGGTTCATTATCTTTATAAATTCCAGCAATCAACTCGTATATATATATATATATATATATATATATATATATATATATATACACATCAATATCAACATATGTGACACGAGGAATATAATCCTCGCCTCTAGGTCCAATAGCCACCTGAAATGGTGCCTGGAACACCTCTCCGTGTACCCTAAGGGAATGGAGAGTGCCCGAACCGTTTACCAGGTCTGGCCTGCCTACAGAGAACCTCCCAGACTCCCGGCGGGATGAAAGGGCAAATTATCACGGCCCTACAATGGGCAAGCAATATACCATAGGTCGGTGACCATCATAACGCATGCTATAAAGCATATAACAAACACCACTCATGCACACGTCCTATAAAGGAATGGCAACTAAGTAAGTCCCACGGGTTTACCTCAACCTCGTAGTCGTCTCAACTGGATCAACTCTCAACTCAGTCCACTCCAAACTGGAGGATAATATGGCCTATACAAGGTATACATATATATCAAACTCCTATCACACAAAGGGTCACACCTAGACCCGAGGGATCCATAAGGATCATATCCAACTCGTAAACCTCAAAGCCGTAACCGGCATTTCTATATCATACTCATCAACATCCGCTACCTAGCATGCTACTACCGCTCATACTAGGAAAGGAAAGGATCTACCTAACTCTAGGTAGACCCGGGACAAGACGCACCTGCGTGACACAAGGGACGCAGGGGCGGAGCAAGTAACCCGCAGGCGCGGCGGAACTCAGCCGCGGGCGCGGTGACAAGGCTGCAGGCAAATGCAGGCGCTGCGGCACGGCTTCCGCAGGGGCGGCGGCTTCCAGGCGCGGGGGCGGCGTCTGTGCAGAACGTGAACCCGCGATTCCTCTTCGGCTCTTCTCGTGATCAAATCACGTCTTTATCATTCTAGATTCACACACATGCATATATATACACAAACCAACGTCATCCTATGATCAATCATCTAATCCTAAGCTAAGAAAAGAGGAACAAGGAAGAAGAAAGAAAGAAGAAGCAAGGAAGACATACCACAGCTGTGGTCTAGGCACGAAACTGCTCTAAGACAACACCTCCACTAGCTCTCAAGCTCAGCATATCAGACTCTAGCATCAACAACAATATCCACCACCAAAACTCTCTTACCAACTCAAGGGAAAACCAACACAAGATCAAGAAGGAGAAGGAGAAGCAAGAAGGACGTGAAAGCTGGATTGAAGAGTGAAGAAACCCTTGATCAGCAAGGTAAAACGGAAGAAGTAAGGAAAGGTAAAGCACGGGTCAAAGGAGTCAACAAAACCGGCTGCAGCCGCCGGAAACCGCAGGAGCGGGTTTCCTGGCCGCAGGGGCGGAACAACAGGGGAGCCGCAGGGGCGGCCTCACAGACCCGCGGGGGCGGCTAAGGCCAAAAACGGCTCCAAAGACTAAGGCTCTCACACCGGTTTGTATATCCTTGCAACTTTAAAAATATATTAGTTACAACAAAAAAAATGGAGGTTCTAGATAAAACCAGTCCTCAAATATATCCTCGAGAACCCCTTACTAGTACCCCTTGGATTCACCATTACTTTTTCCCTCTAATATCTACCCACGAATATACCATTGCATTTGCCCTCCAATTGTACCCTCGACTATACCCTCGAATTTGCCTTTCAATTGTACCCTTAAATATGCCCTCCGGTTGTTCCCTCAAATACACCCTTAAATATATCCTTAAATATGACCCTCAAATATACCCTTAAAATTCACCCTCAAGTTATACCTTCGAACTTACCCTTAACTTTTACCCTCGACTTTATCTTCCAATTACACTAGATGTTACCCTCGCTATTACTCTCGAACATATCCCAATGTTAACCTTGATTATATTTTGTGGATATATTAGCCACGAATAACATTTTCGAGGGTAAAGACCGTGAAAAAATTTAGCCACGGCCTTTGTAACCTCAAATTAACACTAGATGGTAAATTAGTGGTTAAATTTGAGGTAGGTCATTTCGTGATCACCGTCGAGGGTAATGCCGTGGTTACAACCGTGTTTTTTGAGAGTGGTAGGGCTCTTCATTCCCTGATATCGGATAAACAATGTGGCCTAATTAGTTATTTGCTATTTGCAGTTTTCTATCGTTCTTGTTTGGTTTTCATTTTTTTGCTATTTGCAACATACAGATAAACACCGTGGCCTAATTACATCAATTTTGCACAAAACTACTTACTATAAATTAATCATAATACGTTTACAGCATATTTTTGTGTAAGATTTCTTAGGTGAGGTTTGGCTGAACCATCCAAATTATCAGTGTATCTCCTTAACTCCGAAGGGAGGCGTTTTCCCATATCGATCGGACCACTTCAAAGTGAACTATTGGCCCATAATAATAATTGCAACCAATATTTTAGATGAAACAAACGTTATAAAACTACAATGCTTAGTATAGTAAAATGTAATTAATATATTATACATGAGATGTGATTCAATTCAAAACAAATTTTTGATGAAAAGCTAAAATTTTATATCAAAATTGATGTCAATAAAAAAAAATTATTCCAAATTATAATTTTATTGATTATATAATTAATTTTCATGGCAATGTATTTCAAGTGAATCCCTACAAAAACAATTCTCATCAAAACTTAATAGCTGTAAGTAAAAATTAGGGTAAAATCCGTAAAAGAGCAATCTTGGACTTGTAGGTCCTATTTAACACACAACCTAACCGTGGATTTTTTTTTAGCCTTTTTATATGTTTGATTGTAAGATAAATATATTATTTTGAGTAAAAATGTTATTGATCTATTATACAATGAAATTACGAAAATTAGATGATAAAAGTCAATTTAACCGGAATATATGGATGATCATTACAATGTGTAATGGTAAATGAAATTATAAAGAAACTCTAAAAAAAATTAACGTATAGATCGATAGGTGTTTAGCTGCAAAAATGCATGGTAGAACTTTACTATGACAATCCAAAAGAAATGTCACGTCCGAGGTACGTAAACTTGCCGACAGTTAATGAGGTTAGTAGTTGTTTGAGAACCTTAAGACACACAAAAACCGAGTTCCTAGCCACTGTCCTTTAGCAGCCCCATTCAAGCTTGATCAGGGCCATTAGGCAGTGGCTCGTAGCCATCATGATGCTTATTAGACTTACCTTCCACGGGTATGCACTTTAGGATAACTGAAACAGGCATGCTAACAGCTCCAATCAAAATGCTTAGTAGCCATAACTTCCAGCTTAGTGGCACGGTGCTTGCAAAAGTACCCAAGAACTCGACTATGATTGCTTGAAAAGCCACCGTTGATACCATAACTGCCACAAAGACCCAACTGCTCAACATCCCTCGGAAAACATTTATTTTCTCCATGTCACGACTGTTTATCTCATTGAATACCTGGAAAGAGGATGATTAAGTTATCAAAGTCTTGATTAATGAACAGTAATTACTCAATGTAAGGTTCAGTGATTCACTATATGTTGACCTGGCAAAACACGAAAGAATTGAATATGAAGGTGTTGAGAACGTCAGTGGCATCGGAGCCAGTCAAGTTGAGAAGATGCTTGCCGTCAAATGTAAGAACAGCAAGCACTGCAAGCTGATATATGCTCTGTCCTAGGATGTTTCTCCACATTATCTTGCTAATAAAGCTTGTACCTTTTCCTACAGGGGGTCTTGCCATAAGTCCGTCATTTGGCGGTTCTGTAGCCAGTGCCAGCGCACCCAGAGTGTCCATAATCATATTCACCCAAAGCAATTGCACAGCTGTAAGGGGAGCCGATCCTGAAAGCAACATTAACTATTAGTATTCAAACTTACCAACCTCTCCTAAACCACCCTACAAATATGAACTCACCTGTAATGCAGGCAGATACAAAGTTGATCATGAGAGCCACAATGTTTACTGTCAACTGGAACTGTACAAACTTTTGGATGTTTATATACACTGCACGTCCCCATTTGGCCACGTTTACAATAGTGGAAAAATTGTCATCCAGAATAATCACATCTGCATTTTCTTTTGCCACCTGTAAAGATCAACAGATCAAATCTAAGACTATTTGTTTCCAGGAGCAACAACATAGAAGACTTGTTGACGAACCTCGGTTCCAGCTATACCCATTGCAAGCCCAATGTCAGCTTCATGCAATGCAGGAGCATCATTGGTCCCATCACCAGTCACTGCAACAACCTCACCGAGACTTTTCAGATTATTAACCAATAAATACTTGTCTGAAGGCAATGATCGAGCCATGACCTAGAAAAAAGGAATTCATTTTGAGTTAAGGATAAATACATTTTGCATGCAAGCAAGTAAACTGAATTTTTTAATACCTGAATTCGGGGTATTATATTTTTCATCTCTTCAGGACTCATAGAACGAAAATCAGGCCCCTCTATAGCTAACCCATTTGTAGTCAATATGCCACATTCTCTAGCTATAGCCTTGGCTGTATTAATATTGTCACCAGTCACCATACGCACATTTATCCCAGCTGCCAAGCAAGTCTCAACCGCTTCCTTAACACCAGGGCGAACAGGATCTTTAATGCCAACCACCGCGATCAAGGTATAGCCTCCATCTGGAATTTGGTTTGAAACGACTCCGTCATCCATATTTCTGTAAGCTAAGCAGAGAGTCCTCAGTGCTTCGGAGGCATAAGCGTCAATGACCTCAGTGACATACTTCTTATGTTCTTCTGTTAGGTAAATAGTATCTCCATTGCTGTCAAAGATCTTGTCACACTGGTTAAGAACTATTTCCGATGCACCTTTGCAAAAGGCTCGGGTTCTGCCTTCAGACGTAGCCACAAGAACAGACATCTTCTTCCGAACAGAATTAAATGGTTCAACCTGAATGATATTGTAACTTTGGCGTAGAGAATCAAAATCACCACCCAAAAGCAATCCAAATTCTAGCAATGCAGATTCTGTAGGTTGACCCAAAATTGATTTCTCACCTCTTTTGTTGTAGACGACTTCTGCACTTGTATTCAGAAAAATAGCCTGTAAGAGAATGTCCAAAGCAGTATATACTTCGGGTTTCAAAGTGTCTTTATTTGTATTTACTTCAATGTCTTCATTTTTTCCGGATACCCAGATCTTAGTGACTACCATATGGTTAGTGGTTAACGTTCCCGTCTTATCAGTGCAAATGCAGCTGGAAGAACCCATTGTCTCACATGCAGAAAGATGTCTTACAAGTGCTCTGTCACTCATCAATTTTTTCATTGCGAAAGCAAGGCTGAGTGTCACAGCCAGTGGTAGGCCTTCTGGAACAGCAACGACAACAATAGTCACAGCTACAGCAAAGTAATTTAGAAGTGTCAATGCATCACTCGAAGACCAACTGGTGAATTCATTTGCAAGTGCTTTCTCAACAAGAAATCTGATTGTCAAGACCAAAAATGTGATTGTAGCAAAAAATAAACCAATTTTCCCAATAATTGTAGCAACCCCATTGAGCTTCACCTGCAGAGGAGTCTCATCCTCACCAACTTCACTAAGAGTCTCCATTAATTGTCCCCACTCAGTCCTCATTCCAACAGTGGTCACAAGCATTTTAGCAGATCCATCTTGCACTTTGGTTCCCGAGAGAAGGAAAGGTCTCTGCTTGTCCACATGTACCGGTTCACTCTCACCAGATAAGCTTGACTCGTCAATTAGTAAGCTGTAACCCGATATGAAGATGCCATCTGCTGGAACTACATCTCCAACAGACAAACTTACAATATCTCCAACAACTAAGTCGTATATAGAGACCTTCTGCCTGTATCCATCACGAGTGACTTGGACAAAAATCTTCTTTTTTTCTTTATCCAAGTCCCTGAACTGCAACGACTGATTGTAGTCACTTACAGAAGTAACTATAACCACCAAGAATATACTAAGAATGATACCTAATCCATCATATATACCCTTTGGGAATCCTTCGGTAGGGATTCCAACACCAATAGAAGCCACAGCACATATCATTAGAATTATCAACGTCAGGTCCTGTAGTGCATCCCATACAAATTGCCAAAAGCCTCTAGGAGGTTTCTCAGCATATCTATTGGCTCCATAAATCTTCTGCCTTAGAGATACATCAGTAGATGTAACACCTTTATGTATCATGACGGAGAGTTTGTTTGCAATTCCTTCAATTCCTCCATGTGAATCCAATCCTCTCTTATCATGGGTATGAACAATAGAGGCAAGTTCTTCAGGAGAAATATTGAAACCTGACTCTCGAGTCTCCACTGAAGGTGCATGTTCAACTCTACCAGCTGCCAATACAAGATTAAATTAAGCCATATCACAAATGGATGGGAAAGTGAGATATAAGAGACCAGCTAAAACATCTTACCATCGCTGAACCGTAAGGCTGCTTTGTGAACATAAAGCGCAACTCGCAACTTTTCCTGTTTGAAACAAATAAAGAGAAGGATAAATATATATAATAGAGTTTAAAAGCAGGAAAACAACTACTACAAAATAAATCATGAACATAAGAAAAAAGTTCAGAGAGAAGTTGTGGATGTTCATGCACGCCAAATTAATATGTAACTAAGTTCGTGTCAATAATCTTATACAATGAAAATCCATTTTTGTATCACACTTAGTAGATAGGATAACTATGGGCTCAGGGTTACACTGTTGGAATCAGCTACTGTCGAGTTCAATATATGATGAATTTTCACCAAGCACTGTGTTCAGGCAACCGCCATATTATACGACAACTATTCCAAAAGATTTTACTCAATTGAGTGGACCATACACAATGAACAAATACTCTACAAGTCGAAGACATGATCGAACTTAGACCTCACGCTGACAATAGACGAGAGAAATCCTTCTTTATTTATTTAGGTTTACACAAATGTACATAATTCATATTAACACTTATGTGTTATTGATCAAACAGTTTCAAGATCAAAGAAACAATCAATTTTTCAATTTAATCCCAGAACCCCCAAGATGTTGCAAGCGTATATGTAGTCAACGAATCCCAAGATTCAGAGTATAATGACAACACTATTAATAAATTCTAATTGGGAACTGGGATGGTGCACTAAAAGGGATTTCCGTTATAAAAAAAATTATAGGAATAAGGCGGGTAAGAAATAACGTTTTTTTCAGTCAAGGAGTTTAAACTATAATCTCTAACTCTCCTCGCCACACAACCAACTTATCACTCTAAAAGGTTTGCTAAAAATCTTTAATCTTTGGGAGAATTGGGATGTTTTTAGTAATCCAGTCTAAAATATATCATTAAAAAATTAAAACGTAATCCAGTCTTCTAAAATATGTCATTACAAAATTATTATAATGGTCTAATGGATCAAATATTGTAGTTGGGTCAAAAGGTCACAATTGTTATCGGTTTTTGACGATAATGTGTGTAGAATGTCAGCATCGGGTGCATAGTGGATTAGTGGTGCACCATAAATCAATTGTGACCTCATTCCTTGACTAGCAAACTCCAACTGTGGACAATGAGCAAGAAACTAACTCATACTTAAATTATTTGTAACCAAAGAACTCCTAGTTTTCCGGCCATTCCTTTTCAAAAAAAAAAAAATGAACTCGCAGCTTCAACTAGAAGTAACAGTAATAATATTTCCTTGACAAGGGCAACTAATATATAACGCATCACCGGCAAAAAAAAAAAAAAATCCATCCACACCTTTGATTTCTGCTCCTACTTAGTAAACCTATTGATTCCGACTTAAACAAAAGTATAATTTAATATCTTCTAGAAGAGGTAGGAAATGTAATCACAATGGAATTCTTCTATGACCATAATATACTCCGTATTCAATACGTTGACTCTTTCCAACCACAGAAATCTAGATGTTGTTTGACTGTCAATTTAAAAACCATTATTCATTACCAAACAGTTAACCCAAATATAATGAAAGAGATGAACAACTTTTTAATAAAAAAAATATATATAAATCGATAGCCAAGCCCCCTTAATCTGATTCTCTTATACAATATAAGTTTTTAAACAAAAGCAAGAGTTCAAATTTTATTAGGATACTGATATTATTTAAAACAGTTAATAGTTAAACACGATTTGTTTTAATTTGATATAGCACCGTGTTCTTTTATGTACCCAAAGGAACGCAGGTGTTTTCGGGTATAAGTCAGCGATTGAAAAGACTGTTGTTCATGTTTAGCCTTAAGATGATGGTTTACTTACAGCGATTGAAAAGACTGTTGTTCAATTATACGTATACCCGTTACATTTAGGGTTTTAATCTTTTCAGCGAAAGAAGAAAGTAGTATGAAGGGACCACGTTACCATACCGCCTTATAAGAGAGAAGAGAATAAAAGTAGCGGAGAATAGTAGAAATGCAAAGTGCTCCCCACAACAAGTTGATAGGAGGAAGTTGCAAACGTTGCCAGTAAGCTAACAGTTTAAGAATTACAACGAAAATTCAGAGCTGCAATCACTTTCTTGACTTTGTCCTTTTCAGAAGTCGCGATCTGAAACTCTGATTCATTTCATGGCCTCCCATTAAACCACCATGGCAATTGGCAATGACTCCCCTAAGCTAAGAACTCATGCAAAGGGACTGTATCGCGCTTATGGAGGAAAAGCAAACGCAAAAATCGGATAAAAATATAACTCCAAAAAGGTAGAAGGAAGCAGACAAATTAAGCAAAGTAATAGAAAAACAGAACATAAGAGCACAACAAGAACAAACCAAAACTAAAATAGTATAAAACTACAAAGAATCGCAACAAATCACACTGGTGGTTACTCTCTGCAGTTAACTTGAGAATCGATTATGTTTCGGAAATGAGCATGAAGAAGATCGATGATGCGCCAGTTGTACAGTTTTCAAATAAAGTAAACGAAATTGGCGAAACTAAGACCGAGAGCAGATCGAATACAATACTGGGCAAATCAAAATTTGATCGAGAAGGGAAGGAGAAAAGAAGAAGCGAACCTGAATAGATCGTTTCTTAGATTCAGCGTGGGATCGCTTATCAAGATTAGCGACGTTACGGAAGCGGCGACGGCGGTTAAGGACAAGCCAAGCGGCCTTTCTCCACCTTCTCAAGGCCTCCTCCGAGGAGTTCTTTGAAGGTACCTCGAAGTCCTTCTTCAATAGCTCTTCCATTTTGCTTGTTACTTTGTCAATCGACATGGAAGGAGAAGAGAAGGAATCAGGAACCTGAGCAACGAAGGTCGGAGGTGGAGACGAAAGGGTGAGCAATGAGGTCTCATGACGGTTTTCGTCTGCTTTTATTCATTTTTTAAAGCGTTGAATTCTTGGATTGAGAAATATTAGTGGTACTAATAGTACAACTCCTTGGCATGTCCTGGATTATAAACCAATTAGTAGCATCCACGTCATAATGGAATTTTAAGATAAATCTGGAGATCTATTGTCTCGTTTGAACATGAGCTTATCAGATTGACAGGGCAGCCATTTTGGACTGCTGTTTTAAGAGGAGGATTCCTCTGAGCCCAAGCGATCCACCCGAATTGACAAAGCTCCTCCACAACAGAAAGAGCCCATCAATTAAATTAGATTGTTGAATTACATATTCAAAAAGATGGGCTATTGAATTGATTTGCAAAAAAAATTGCATACTCAAAGGACCGTTGAATTGGAAATTCAAATTGACGGTTGATTAGCATCATTTACGTGGCCGTTGTCCGTTGAATAAGAGTTTATTTGCATACAATTGAAGTCTTCATTTGGAATTGGATTGCCAAATGTTTGTTTATATATAAAGTTTCCGCAGTGCACGTATTGCTGGCTCTCTCCCTTTTGAGTTTTGATATATCTCTTGTACGTTTTTTAACCTTGCATCAGAAGCGATTCAGATTTAAATATGTGTGGACCAACTAGAAGAGTTGAATTTGAGCCTCTTAATATCTCTATCAAAGGAGTCGTTCACGCAATAAGAGGGGGGGTTTTCCTGTGATTTATATGACCGATTATGCATGCTCGTTTAAAGGTTTAGCAAAATTTGTTTTCTAACATTTCGCTTCTACACATTAGACTCCTCTTGCATGAATTGATTCGATTAAATTAAAAAGGTCATATTTAAATGCATATTTTAATTGTTTTAAGTTCGTTTATGAAAGAGATTTTTTCTACGGACAAATATGCATTATTAAATTTATCAATTCGATTTATTGTATGCCTAAATTTGAATTAAATCTCACAAATAGCATGTTGATCTTTTTTCATTAAGTTTTTATCGGATTAAAATTCTAGATATAGTGTGTTATAGTGAAGGTATGTCATCCACAATTTTCCTTTTTAAGTTGTGTTAAGAAAGATGTAGAAATGCAATATGTTTTTCAGAGCTGAAAGTCACTTGCAAGTCTAAGACTATTGTGGTTTACTTCCTTTTTCAATTGCTCTTTCATAGATCAATAATACTCAGCTCTTCTTAAATGTTTTATAGCTCCAGCTTTCAGTTTTAATATTTCTCTTCGTTATGTTCTTATTTTTATATTGTAGTTAAGATAAAATTTAATCTTGAAATTAATATAGATTGATTTTGTGAGACACTAATTAAATTTTTATGACCCAATTTTCTTTGATTATTTATATCACCCAGGGTAACTAATTTTGTATCGCCTAAGACATTAATTAGAAGATAGTAGGTTTGTTAGGACCTTACCTTCCTTCCACTTAACCTTCTTTTTTTTTTTTTGGTAGAAACCCCTTAACCTTCTTTCTGATTTGATCCTTTGTCCCTACTTATGGATGCTTAGCATTGAGTTTGTACGCAGACTTCTCTTCTCATCTCTTCCCGGTCCGAAAATTGTTTTCCTTTTGGACTCTAACAACTAGATCACATAGATCATCAATATGCTCATTCTTGAACTCTTTTGCTTCTTCATCTATGCAATCTATTTCGACGTGGCCCCAACGGCCACAAGTATAACAGAAATTTGGGAGTCGCTCGTATTGAAGCGGCACCAAATTCTACCCTCGTCCACCGATAACAAGAATCCCCTCATCAACGGCTTTGTGATGTTTAGTCTAACACGCATCCTGAGAAAGCAACACGTCGGAGAGAATCTCTCTACATCAACCTCCATATAACCACCCAGAAGATCACCGAGTTCCTTTACGGGTGATGGCATCACCATCCCTATGGAAGGTCCAACACCCTAATTCATAAGGTAATGAAATCAAAGGTATCTTTGACGGTTGTAATTTTTTGATTCATTGAGTGCCAACAACTTTATCAAAAGGCCCATGGCCCTCCAGACATCACCTCCTACTTGTCTTCGACGTTTTCAAGTTGAAATATATAGAGATTTTTATGTTGTTCACAGAAATTGAAGCCCTTCTTCAAACACCATGCCCCTTTTCGTTGTCGAACGAATAGTGTAGGGATTGAAAGGTCATTGATTCAACACCTTCCCTATAAGCACGGTAGACGTAAAGTTAGAACTCTCCTCAGTTCTTTCTCCCTTCTTCAACACTACACACTCTTCCTCGGTAAGTGTACATGATACTTACCCTTCTTCATGATTGACTGTCATCTAGACGCCTTGGAGAAAACACCACGCAGAGTCGGTGGTGACTACCTAGTCCCCACACTGTCAAACGGAGAGAAAGCGAAGTTGTAGAGAAGTCGTTGCTCACGAATCGCTGCCGCCCTTAATGTCCTGGGTTTTTTTCTATATAGATTATGTTCCTGAGGTTTTGTAGCGTACTAATTTACTTGTTTATATTTGGTGGAGTACGTTGGAAAGCAATTTAATTATTGTATCCCACGTCGAGAATATATAACCGGGACAACCGCTTATATTAAATATTAGGAAAGAATAATTATATTATCAATTAGTGATAATATAATTATATTTTAGGTTATTCTTGATTTTACGTTATCTTTTATATTCCTTTTATATGCTTGTAATTCCCTATATAAAGGGTCAATGATATTAATAATATGTGTGATTCTCCCACCAACATTTGTAGGTTTATGAAATCCTAGATCTATCATTAAATAGTGCTCTCAAAATATTATATTTTTCTTTTACTTTTTTCTTTTTTGATGATCATAAGTTTTAAAATTTTCTTCTAGTTCCCTCAAACTTTGAAAATTTTTTTTATCCATTTTAAATATTAAGATCAAAATCCACTAAAAATATATATTTTTTAAAACGAAAAATCCAGAATTTTAAAACTTTTTTCTTAAGTAAGAAAATACAGTCAAGAAATTAAAAGTTTTTTCTTCTTCCTGTGTTTACCTTTTCTCAATGCTCACGTTCACTCCTCAGTCCTCTCTCTCGCGCGCGACAAAAAGGGAGCCCCGTCTATCCCGCCGGTGTAACAGTTAACCACTATAAATCGTCTTACCGAAGAGTTGTTTTCTTTTTTTGGTAGGAAGGAGAGGCAGTGGTCTTCAGCGCATCTGAAGAGTTATTTTCTACAAAATATAATTCTAATTAATCTTTTGAATCCATATCACTCTAAGAAATAATGAAGCAAGTGTATGTATGCCCGTAACAATTTATATAGCATAAATTAAAAAAATGAAGAACACAACGAAATGTTGAATTTCTCTTTTATTTTTGAACATAGGGAAAACAAGTTTTTTGTGTGTGTTTGTTTTTCATATTTAAGAAATAAGTTAAAAAAAACTGAATTCTAAAAACCTTTTTAGTGGAATTTTAGTTTTATTAATAGAAATGTTTAAAATGGGTATGGAAAGAATATTTGTAAGCATGTGCACTGAGAGTAAATTTTAGAACATGTGATTACTAAAAGTAAACGACAATACATTAAGGGCATCAAAGAGGATATTATCTAGTATTATTATGAGAAATTTTGAATGGTTTGTTGTACTTTAATTTATTCTTTGTTTTTGGTCAGAAGGAGAGGCAGTGTTCTCCGGGCACATCTAAACGCGCTTTTAATATATAAAAAAAAAAGGCTAAGTGATCCTCATACGGGGGATAGCCCGACCCCTTACATCATCATTTAATAATTCAAAAATACCTTCAGGAGGGTCAAGCAATACACAAAGCCCATTATTAAAATTCAAAGCTAAATTTGCTAGATAATCCGTAGATTTATTCGCCTCGCGGAAAGCATGTCGGAACCGGATATCCCAATTCCTACTTAAAAAGCCATGGCACATACATACCAGACTAGAGAGTGGGTGGTAACGAGGGAGTTGACGAGATAGGAAATTGACTACAAGCTGAGAATCAGTTTCGAGGATTACCCGTCTGTAACCACATTCCCAAGCAATCCTAAGACCATGTAAAGCACCCCATAATTCAGCCATGGGCACTGTACATAATCTCAGGTTCGTGCCAAACCCTCGCAACCACTCACCCATATGATTCCTAAGAAGACCTGCCGCAGAAGCCAAACCATCACTACGTCGTGCTCCATCTGTATTCACTTTAATATAACCCTCCGGCGGCTTTTCCCAACTTTGAAGACTCATCATCCGCATTTTCGGTTGGTGGACATTAGTGCGAGTCCAACAAGCCACCATATCCAAAGCAGAGCGTTCGACAAAAGCTTGCCTTATCAACCGGATCATCATAACTTTCAAACACCTCTTGTTACGCCAATGCCAAGTCCACCACAAACCTACAACAAAAATCTCACGCCACAAACAATTATTAGAGTAAACCCGATTGGTAGAAACATTACCTCGAATCCAAGTCGCGAAAGGCTGAGCAAAAAACGAGTCAACAAAGAGTTCCGCATGTAGACCACGCCAAAGTTTATGGGACATACTACAATCCCGAAAAAGGTGTTCTAGAGACTCGTCATGCGTTAAGCAAAACGGGCAGTGAGCATCCACAGTTAAATGACGTCGAACTCGTTCCACATTTGTAAGAATCCCACCATGCAAAGTCTTCCAAACGAAACACCGAACTCTCTCCATAACCCGCAACCGCCATATAGTAAAAAAAAAACCCGTCAGGATGGCTCGGAATATCCATGAGAGTTAGCAGATCATAAGCTGAGCGGACAGAATAATTCCCATCAGTAGTACCGTTCCAGCTGAGCTCGTCGCGTAGGGAAAGATGTATAGAGGCACCAAGCCCAGTAGAGGTCGATGAATAACCTGAAGCATGAGTACAAACAGAAGGCTGCAAAGCAGCAAGTCGAGCTGTAATCTCCACAGGTAACACATCGGATATGTCATTCATAAGCCAACCATGGTGATCATGCCAATAACTACGAACTGAAGCGTCCGAGGACAAATGAGTCGTGTCACCGATAACCCAAGAACGCAACGGAGTAGTTAACAACCATGGATCATCCCAAAAACGTATATCAACACCATCACCAAGAACCCAACGAGAACCCTGAAAAACAACACCCTACAAACTCCGTAAAATACCACTCCAACAGTACGAAGGGGAAGAATGCGTAGTACCATCCGCACGTATGTACTTATCCTTAAGGACCTTGGTTAAAAGACTACCATCATCTTTAAGAAATCTCCAGCCTAGCTTCCCGAGGACAGCCTTATTGAGACATTCCATACGGCGAATACCCAAACCACCACGGTTTTTAGGCAAGCGAATAGTGTCCCAAGCGATTGTATGCATAGGTCTCGAAGTAGTAGTGTGACCCCAGATAAAGTTCCGGATCAAGCGGTCTAACTCATCACATATACCTTTGGGAATAGTCAAAGAAGACATAGTATAAAGAGGGATAGAGGACAATACCGACTTTGCTAGAGTAACACGGCCCGCAAAACTAAGTGATTTAGCACGCCACCCTGAAAGCCGAGCATTCATCTTATCCAGCAGGGGCAGAAAGGTGTCTCTAGAAACCCGGCCTTGTAAAATAGGCACTCCAAGATAGTTACCCAGATTACGAGTAACAACAAAACCACTCAGTATCTCAAGCTCATTACAAAGATCTCGTGTGACATTTGACGAAGCAAAAATCTTAGATTTCGAGATACTAACTTTAAGTCCTGAGGCCTTACAAAATCTGTCAATACAATCCATGACAATACGCATCTGGGGATCCGAAGCCTCCGCAAAAATAGAGATATCATTGGCGAAAAACATATGGGAAAGTGGTGGTCCACCCCGAGAGAGGAAAATAGGCTTCCATATCCCACGTTCAACAAGTTCCAGAATCATGTGGCTCAAACGCTCCACACATAGGACAAATAAATAAGGGGACAGAGGGTCTCCCTGCCGAAGTCCTCTTTGTGAGGTAAACTGTTTTGTTAGCTCCCCATTCCAAAGAAGTTGAGTGCGGGTAGAAGTAACACATTCTTGAATCATACGTGCCCAATCAGGTGGAAAACCCGCTAGAGCAATCGTATCATCAATAAAACTCCAATGAAGACGGTCGTAAGCCTTTTCGAGGTCCAATTTAAGTAGCATCCATTGTTTTCCCACTCTTTTCTTACGCATAGAATGCATAATCTCCTGCATAAGGACAATATTATCTTGAATTAACCGACCTGGAATGAAACTACCTTGAGTAGGACCAACAAGACTCCCGATGACCCCTTGCATCCGTTGAACCATAACTTTCGAAATAACCTTGTAAGTCACATTGCAAAGGGAAATAGGACGGAACTGCGTAATAGACTCAGGGTTTCCAACCTTAGCTATAAACGAAATCAGAGTGTCATTTAAGCCTGGTGGAAGAGTGAAGGTAGTGAAAAAATTGGTCACCAAACGTTTGACAGAGCTTCCAACCGTAGGCCAACACTTTTGAAAGAAAACCGGCTGAAAACCATCAACTCCTGGGGCCTTAAAGGGACCCATATTCCGAACCGCTTGCCAAACCTCGTCTGTAGAAATAGGCGCTTTGAGAGGAGCCCATGTCGAAGAATCAAGAGTAGGAAAGCAAAAAGAAGTCAAAGAGCCGGACGAGATCAAAGGCCGATCATTCCCCAAACTGAACAACGTGGCAAAAAAATCAACTGCATGGGCTTCCAGCTGACTCGGATCATCAACCCAAACGTCTGGGGCAACGAATAAACCCACCACCCTACTACGACAACAACGGATAGAAGTAACAGTGTGGAAATACTTGGTATTACGATCCCCACAACTCATCCACTGCTCCCTTGACTTTTGAAACCAAATAAGTTCTTCTTGTTCCAAGGTAACATGCAAATCACTTTTTATAGCAGTCTCACGAATCTACAACCGATGAGAAATGGGAAAAGATGGGTCGGACTGAATTGCAACCAACTTCCTAATAAGATCTTGTTTCCTGCGGTAGACATTACCAAAGACACAACGATTCCACATTAGTAAAGAAAGCTTCAAATAAGGGATAGCAGTACTTACCTCGGGATGAGATTCCCAACAATTCTAAACCATAGGCATGAAATCACGATGAGTCATCCAAGCAGCCTCAAACCGGAAAGGACGTCTATCCCGGTTTACCACCACTGAACGATTTAACTCAACAAGGAGTGGAGAATGATCCGACGAAAACCTTGCAAGGTGCCTAACAGAGAGGTTTGGAGCCATAATAGAAGCAGAATCATTAATAAGAACTTTGTCCAGCCGCTTAAACACCTTACAACTAGAATCACCACCATTGTCCCAAGTAAAATCCGGACCAGTGAAACCCGGATCAAGGAGACCATATTTATTAATCAAAGAGTGGAAGCGGTGATAATCTTCATGCAAACGCCCAGAACCTCCATAACTCTCATGTTGATAAAGGGTGCAATTAAAATCTCCACCAATATGAGGGGGCCATGAACGGACGCAACCTCTTTATCAATATCATCCCAAAAAGGCTTGCGTCGGATGATGTCCGGCGGAGCATACACCACAATAAGATTATAATTGAACACACCCTTACAGACAAGCACATGAATATAAGCTTTATTGCTATTAATAACGTGGATCTGAACACTATTGAGATCCCATAAGAGCCAAATTCCACCAACAAAGCCCGAAGCCTCAACTCTAAAACACCCCTTAAGTTTCATCCGGTCACAAATAACTTGAGCACGCGGTCCTGATACACGAGGCTCAAAGAGAGCCAACACATCAATATTGTGATGATTACACAAGTACTTTATCGCACGACGGAAACCTGGTTTGCAGGCACCGAAGATATTCCATAATATGCAATTCATTTCAAACCCAAAAAGAAAAACTCAACACACTCAAACTAATCCAGAGGGCCAAAGCCTCCTGCTAAGCCAACTTGTACGTCATCTGGTTGCTTAGTCACGCAATCTTCCATAACTAGGTCAACCGAAATAATAGCAGAAGATGGAGCATATTTTTGCATATTAACACGTGACTCGGCAGGTATGATAACAGAAGAAGTATCACTTACCTCTGACGCAACCGATATGGCCGGACTTGGAAGATATAAAACAGGCGGTGGCGGGAGAATAGCCAGCACGGTATCAGAAGCATGGTTTTCGATCGGTGCCTGGTCTGAATCTGAACGAGGCCGTTTCCCCGGCTGACGAGTATTTACCTCTTGCTCTGCCTGCTTCAATCGCCACGCATTATGGCGTTCCTTATTCTTTACTTTACTATTTGGCCGTTTCTTCTTAGGGTCCTCTAAAGGAGCAATATTAGATGTTCGTGACGGATCATCCTTAAAAACAACCACCGAGTCTAATTTGGAGGTGCTACATGAACCAGTCTCAATAGACCGTTGGATTGTGATCGACTTTTCAACAGTAGGAACAACAACTGAATTTTCCACAACTTTTTTACCTTTACTCACATCTATCACTTCATGTTGCGGACCTGACACCGAAGAAAGCAAACCTTTACGTGGAGTTGATACTAGCTTAGAAGAAGACGAAACCACACGATCCTTACTAACACCGATACTAGGTTTATGAGTACTGGGAGACCTATCTTTTCCTCTAGACGGCTTAGGACGGCGAGCAACCAACATCCAAGGTCCATAAGACGAGTCATCGACAATAGGAGCCACATCATTAGCAGTTTGACATTCAGGAACATTATGTTCATCACCAATATTTGAAGAAATAGGTCCTGTACCCGCAGGTTGTTGGTGTGGGACGTACTCTGGCAAATCACAATTAGAAGCATAGTGACCGTAGCGCCCACACTTGAAACATATTATATCCATACCTTCATACTCAATAGGACAACGTACACCGTTAATATGAATAACTTTCTTCAAGGGTCTAGTGATATCAATTTCAACACAAACGCTAGCAAAACGCCCCCGGTTAAAGTTCAGGGTCCTGTGATCCACAAAAATGGGCACACCCACACCTGCTGCCATAGTCCAAAGAATATCGGTATTATACCATTGCATCGGAATACCTGAAATACGTATCCATGTTGGTGCCGAAGTAATCGGATCTGTTGTTACAAAATCAGGGGTCCAACGCTTCATGATAAGACAACGTCCAAAAACTGCCCATGGTCCGCCAGTAAGGGTCTGTAGCATTTCCGATTCGCTAGTGAAACGTGCAAGATAATAGTTATTTGCCATATCGATTAGCTGCATATTATCACCACACTTCCAAAGTTCCTTTACCTTACGCTCCATCACCGGATATGCTATCGGGTAGCCTAGAACCTTAAAAACAATTGAATTTAACCATCGTGATTCCAACGAAGCAGACAAATCCTTATCAACCGTAATCACAGGATCGTCGTCAAGACCAAACGGGAATGAAACAGTTATCTGTTCTGCTAGGCGATCTCCTGAAATTCCATCAAAATCCGAAGGTAGCGGCGATCCCTTACTTGCGATATCCTTCCAGGACATATGCTTAACCCCCGGAGAAGCGGTGGCAGGTGATGTTCCTGAATGATCCTTCACCGGCGTAGTGAAATCCTGCGCTGCGGTAGTAGAACCGGGGCCATAAGTAGAGACAGTCTCAGGATCCCGTGTTAAAGAACCACCAGTATTAGCGTTAGCCTGGTGCGGTGTCGATTGAACCGGAGAAACGTGACGTGAATAAACCGAAGAAACAAACGTGGGCTGCAAAGAGACACCACCAGGATCCGGCGGAGTTTCAACCTCCATGACCGGAGGAAAGCGAGCACGTGAAAGCTGTAACCGTACAAAAACTTATGTTCAATAATTTTTTTAATAATTTCAGCCGGATGGTGTCAATAAGCTTAAAAACTTTTTGAAACATATCTTTCGACCATTCACAAGTTAACATTGATCAACATATCGAGGGAAACAAAGTTAGTCATCATGAAAATTATCTAAACCGAAAAACTTATGGGTGTCATCTAAAAAGAGTATGGTACAAGGGTACCATCCGAAATTTTGCTAATATTTTATTATTAATGTAAATTTTGGATTAGACTTGTTCATATTCGGACTCGGGCCGGGCTTTGTAGAATTTTCGGTCCGTTTATCCAGATCCGTGCCGGGCTAAGCCCGGTTGGCGGGCCTGCAATCCCTGTCGTACCCGGCCCGGCCCGACGGGCGTGCGGGCCTCCGGGTACCTGTTTTATTTTTGCTTTTTTAAAAATTATTTTAAGTATAAATTTTATTTAAAAGTAAAATATATTTAAGATATTATATGTAATATACATTAAATTTATGATAATTATGTTAAATATTCTATAATTATACTCAATATTTTAAATTTATACAATATAATTTTTATTTTTTATTTTTTTACGGGCCTACGAGCCAGGCCTGTAGTGATGTCCGTACCCGGCCCGAAAGGCTTGGCGGGCCGGACTTTTCGGTCCGGTCGGACTTCCCTCTATGTTCATACCCGCCCGTTTTTTCGGGCGGGCGGGCTGCCCGAATATGATCAGGTCTATTCCGAATGATGTACATGTACTTCAGATTTGTTTGTTTTTTTCTTCAGATTATGCCGAAGAGATTTTTTTTGTTTTTGGATGTTGTTCTTTAAGCTTTATAATATACAATACTATCGTTTATAAGTTAAAATTTTGTTGAAAAACGAAAGATAACTATTCTCAATGATCTTTTATTTTGAATATATTTACATAATTTATTGGATTTATATATTTTTTGGGTTTTAATTATTTATAATAAAAGGGTATATTCTAAAAAGTTATAAAATGTAAGGATACAATTCAAAAACTGAAAAATATTTTATACATAATCCAAAAAAAATTAAAGTAAGGGCACCCTTCGTAATTTCTTTAAACCGGCTTAATTGCTTGGGTTGATTGTATTAGAAGGTGAGTGTTACCTTTGCATGGCTTTGCTTGTCCATAAAGTTTGGTAATGCTTATTCAGATCTAAGACCCACTCGCATGAAATAAACTCTCTAAATTAGACAATCATTTTATCATGGAAATTTTACTATTATAATTGACATATCTTACACAATCAACAAATTTAGTAATTAAATATACAGTATATTCTAATAAAGGATGCATTACATGTTAACAACTGTAATAAGATAATGGGATGATATAATTCCCTAATATGTAATATACAGACGAATTTAGAGCTAAAAATGTATTTTTAGAAGTTTTCCAAAAGGGAAAAAAAGAGATAAACTTTTTGTTTATAATATACGTATTCATTACATAATCACAAATCAGTGAATAGCTAAAGTAGATGCATGCATGGTGAAAAAAGATGAATTTAGAGTTTTTTTAATCCTTATTTGCACAATTATGATTGTAATTACAATTTTATAGTAACGTTATATGGTCTAAATAAGGGAAATTATGATTTATGACAAATTTTAATTCGTATTGGAGTATAATCTTTTATATTTTTCTGTTTCTTGTGTAAGTGTAACACCATCTTCGAAGTTATCCCTTTATTCCCTTTCATTTGTTGTCCATGAAAGCTTCATGCATTTGAGAGTCTTACCATACATCTTCTTGGCAACCCTCCATAGAAACGAATCATATGATGATGTTCATGTTCAACTCTGTCAAACAGCATAAGTATATCCAAACTTGGTTTGCTTTCTCTGCCTCGTCTGCATTTTGTATCTTCTTGTTGTTTTATTTCAATTCTTCTGTTATAATCGGTTTCTTCTCCTCATGGTCCAATTTCAACACAGTTATAATCAATGGCCGATTTGTCGATCACTTTAGTCATGATCATAGTTTAAACCAACTAGGTTCTCTGGAAACAGTTAAATCTCCTCTTCCTGATTATAAACCAGATGAATGTAATGGTAGATACATTTACATTCACAACCTTCCTTCCCGGTTTAATGTCGATTTGCTCAAAAACTGTGATTCACTAAATAGCTGGACTGATATGTGCAAGTACTTGGCGAATTCTGGTCTTGGCCCTCACCTTGGAGGTTTCAATGATTCGATTTTCCATGGAAATGGATGGTATTCTACTAACCAGTTTTCCTTGGAAGTCATCTTCCATAATCGAATGAAGCATTACAAGTGCTTAACAAACGACTCGACGATTGCATCAGCAGTATTTGTTCCGTTTTATGCAGGATTGGATATTGGAAGGTTCCTTTGGGATGCGAACATAACAAGAAGAGATGCCCTTGCCCTAGATCTCGTAAATTGGCTTAGGGCGAAACCTGAGTGGAAATCGATTTGGGGAAAAAATCATTTCCTAGTAGCAGGGAGAATTACCTGGGATTTCCGACGGACAACCGATCAAAGTTCAGATTGGGGCAACAAGCTTTTGTTCTTACCGGAGCTTATGAACATGACGAGTCTTGTGATTGAATCAAGTCCATGGAAGAACAATGAGGTTGCAATCCCTTATCCAACTTACTTTCATCCTTCAACTCAAAATGAAGTGACTCAATGGCAACAAAAGATTCGAAGACAAAAACGACCTTACTTATTCTCCTTTGCTGGTGCACCAAGGCCTCAGATGAATGACTCCATTAGAAATCAGATCATCAAACAATGCGCGGATTCATCTAAATCACGACGAGGGAGATGCAAATTGTTGAGATGTGATCAGACTTCCAGAATCTGTGATCATCCGTCTAATCTGATGAAACTGTTCAGGAATTCGGTTTTCTGCTTGCAGCCTCCAGGAGATTCATACACTCGTCGATCAGCTTTCGATTCCATCTTAGCAGGTTGCATACCGGTCTTTTTCCATCCAGGTTCTGCTTATGTTCAGTACTTATGGCATTTACCAAGAAATTATACAAAATACTCAGTTTTCATACAAATGGAGGATGTGAAAACCGGAAACGTTAGCATTCAAAGGAAATTGAGTGCAATTCCGAAAGCTGAAACAGAGGCTATGAGAGAAGAGGTTATAAGGTTGATTCCGAGAATTGTTTATGCAAATCCCATGACAGAGGAATCAGATCGGGGCTTTGAAGATGCTTTTGATGTAGCAGTAAATGAAATCCTGAATAACATTGCCATGTTAAGGAAGGAAATCAAGGAGGGAAGAGATTCAAATTCAAATTTAGATGAAAATTTTACATGGAAGAAGAGGTTTTTTGGGGGTGTGGAGAATCATGAGTGGGACTCCTTCTTCTCAGACACTGTAAAGAGTGCTTCTTAGCAATGGAAAACCATCGGCAAATAACTTATCTCTATTCATAGCCAAAACTCGTTCATTGTATCTTAACTTTGTCCAATATTTTTTTTCTTTTGTCATATTTTGTGCAATAACATCAAAATTCAAAAGCCCTCATTGATTTCAATTTTTAGTTTTATTTTTTAATACTATTTATAGTACGATCAAGTTTGAGGCTTGCCCCATTTGGAGTTTAGACCTAAACAATAGAAATCTGAATGATTCAATAAAATTTCCCAAAAAAATCTCTCTACACTTCGTCTCTTTCCCTAAATTTGTGTCTCATACAACAAACAAAACAAAACTTTGTTCATTCTTCTTCTCTCTCTGTTAAAATTACATACAAAATAGTTTTCTGGTTTTGATTTCTCTCACTCCATGCATCATTCCGATCACCAACACCCATGTCTCCTTCATTTCAACCTTGGATCGTCAATCTGACCAAGATTGATGAGATTTCGGAAAGCGAATCAACCGAGATCCAGAAGAGGAAATCAATTCCAAACCATGGGAGTTTGTAGAAACCAGGTTTGGTTCATCATTTTCGCGCTCTTCGCCCTATGGTCATTATTACTCTTCGTCAATTACTCATCCATGATCCTTAGTGTCCGATCAATCGCCAACTTCTATATATATTCAGTCAACCAGCAAGATTCAATCCCTCTTCAGACCCCTTCTTTTGACAACGAAACCACTACTCGAGATACTACTTCTGATGATGATGATAAAAGTGGAATCACATCATCGCTTGATGATCAGGCGGAAATTAAAGTTTCTACTCTTGTTCAATCCATTAACATGTCCAAAGATGTTCAAAAGGAGGATTTGGATAGTAGTAACTTTGTTAGCAATAGTACTAATCATCCTTCGAACGTCGATGCTGACATCAGCAATGACTTCGCGCCTTCACCACTGCCCGTGAAGAAACCAAAGCGAAAAGGAAAAAAACGCGGGAAAAGAAAACCCATCAAACCAATTATCCATGAGACGCAGGATTCCTCCCAAATCATACAAAATTCAACTAATCATGAAACTCAAATATACTCTAAATCTGAGCCGCCACCTCCTCCGGTAACGTCCAGATGTAACGTCGAGATCAAATCCGACCCGGAATCATGCGCGGGTCGTTACATTTACGTTCACATTCTTCCAAGAAGGTGTTGTTAAGGAAAAATTAATAAATATTTTTTTTTGTGCAGGCCATACATCCATATGAAGGAATCAAGGAATGAATATAACAACGTTTGTTCAATTTGTCTACAGGTATCACGTTGATCTTCTAAGAGACTGTAAGTCACTCGATCTATGGATGGACATGTGTCAGTATGTCAAGAATTCGGGTCTGGGCCCACCACTACCCGATTTGGACCCGGACGTTTTCTCTGAATCGGGCTGGTTCGCAACAAACCAGTTTCTCCTCGAAGTAATCTTCCACAACCGTATGAAACTCTACGATTGCCTAACGAACGATTCCGCTCAAGCGTCGGCAATTTTCGTGCCATTCTATTCGGGCCTCGACGTGGCCCGACATCTATGGAATTCGGATTCACGAGTGAGAGACTCGTCGGCATTTGAGCTGATTAAGTGGCTTAAGCGTAAGCCTGAGTGGAAGAGGTTTTCGGGCCGGGACCATTTCTTCATCGGAGGAAGAATTACGTGGGATTTTCGCCGGTCTGAGAATCGGAAAGATCCCGATTGGGGGACGAAGTTCCTTTACCTGCCGGAGGCGAGGAATATGACGGCTCTTGTCATTGAATCCAGCCCTTGGAATAATAACGATTTTGGGATTCCGTATCCGACGTATTTTCATCCATCGAATGATGAACAGGTGTTTGAGTGGCAGGCCCGGATGAAGAATCGGAACCGGAAGTTTCTGTTTTCGTTTGCTGGGGCCCCGAGGCCCGATCGACCCGATTCGATCAGGAACCAGCTGATTGATCAGTGCAAGCAGTCCCGAAGGTAAGGATGATTAATTTAAGAGTCATTGATAGATATTTGCAGAAACCCCGAAGTTTGAGACTATTTGCCGCAATACAACCATAAAAGTAAAATAAACTTTATAGTATTATCTTGTTTCAGGTGCAACATGTTGGAGTGCAACAACTGGAAGAACAAGTGCCACAAGCCAGCAGAGCTAATGAAAGTCTTCCAAAACTCCCATTTTTGTCTCCAACCACCAGGAGACTCATATACGCGTAGATCCACATTCGACTCAATCCTAGCCGGTTGCATCCCGGTCTTCTTCCACCCGGGTTCAGCTTACGCGCAATACTATTGGCATTTCCCTAGAGAGTACGAAAAATACTCTGTTTTCATATCAATGCACGATATTCGAGCCGGAAACGTGAGTGTAGAGGGGGTACTGGGAAAAATAAGCAAGAAGAAAGTGGAAGAAATAAGGGAGGAAGTAGTGAGGCTTATACCCCGGGTGGTTTATGCAGACCCGAGGTGTAAGCTTCAAACATTAAACGATGCGTTTGATGTGGCCGTGGATGGTGTTTTGGCGAGGGTGAAGAGGATCAAGGAAGACATGAAAGTTGGGAGAAATGAGAGTTTTGGGTATGATGAGACTCAAGCATGGAAGTATGATTGGCTTGGGAGATTGGAGGAGCATGAATGGGACCCTTATTTTTCAGGGGGTTTTGATTATCAGAATGGGAATTTTACCAATTTGTGATAATTAGGACTGTGGATGTTTTTAATGGTAGGGATAGTTTTTAGGGGAAAAGTACTAATGTGAATTTTAAGTCCATTTCTCCATGGATTACCATTTTTTGTACTATATTGTGGGTAATTGGATGTGCCTATTTGTATCAGAGATTCTTGGCAACATTTTTTATAGGTCAATTCTTGAGTTAAGCCATAGCCCATAAGTGCAAGAAAAACGAGATGCCATGGCCCAAGCCTAAGTCCC
The DNA here is from genome assembly GCA_002319775.1 of Fagopyrum tataricum. Classification (NCBI taxonomy): domain Eukaryota; kingdom Viridiplantae; phylum Streptophyta; class Magnoliopsida; order Caryophyllales; family Polygonaceae; genus Fagopyrum; species Fagopyrum tataricum. The sequence goes on along the minus strand of CM008279.1, from coordinate 33,725,372 downwards.
AAATATGAACTTAAATATCTTTCATTTGCATCATCAGCGAATCACTTGCATAACTCAACACATCGGTATAGCCTTCTGCAAAACTACATCGTTTCCCAATATCAAACTATAAAATTTAGGCCAAGATATTTGTGATTCTGATTTCTGAATGTTATTTTAACAAAGAAAAAAAATTGAATACAAATGATTGAATCTAGGAACCACTTTGGGCATCCTTCCTGAACCCAATCTTTTGCAAAACTTCATCCAAGGTTATATCAAAAGCATCTTTGAACTTTCTCCCCCCTTTGTGCTTGGACTTGAGATCTGCGTAAACAATCTTGGGAATCAAATTCAATACCTCTTCTCTCATGGCTTCTACTTTCTCCACGGGAATCGCGCTCAACTTCTTCTCTACGCTAATCTTTCCACTCTTCACATCGTCAAATGGAATGAAAACTGAATACCTCGAGTAGTCATCTGGAAAATGCCATTGGTACTGCAAATAAGCTGATCGGGGATGGAAGAACACCGGAATGCAGCCGGCTAGCATACAATCAAACGTCGATCGTCTGGTAGGCGTGTCGCCGGGAGGTTGCAAGCAGAAGATCGAACTCTGGAACAATTTCATTATACTATCTGGATTATCGCAGTTCTCCATACCGAACTCGCATAGAGCAAGTTTACATTTCGCCGACGATTGACAGTGATCGATAAGCTCGCTCCGGATCGAATCGTTAATTTGAGGCCTCGGAGCGCCTGCAAAGGAGAAGAGGTGTGGTCTTCGCTTCCGCCGGAGTATTTCCTGCCAACGGTGAACCTCGTCGTCGCCGGAAGGATGGAACCAGGTCGGATAGGGAATTGCGAGTTCTGCTCTGTTCGGAATGTGGCTCGCTTCAATTGTGAGAATAGTCATGTTGTTCGATTCCGGCAAGAGCATGAATTGGTTCCCCCAACCGGAGGATTCGTTCTTCGCTCGCCGGAAATCCCAAGCCACTCTACCGGCAACAACGAAATGGTCTCTTCCTCCCATAGATCTCCACTCTGGCGTCGATCTGAGCCACCTTGCCAGGGCTAAGGCGCCCGAATCTCGGAGCGTGACGTTCGGACTCCAGAGGTAGCGGCTGACGTCAAGGCCAGCGTAATACGGGACGAAAATCGCTGACGCTTTGGAGGAGTCGTCGGTCAGGCACTGGTAGCGCTTCATCCGCTCATGGAAGATTATCTCCAGGGTGAACTGGTTCGTCCAGTACCAACCTTTGCCGGAGAATAATTTGGAATCGGAATGGTTGACCAAGGGTGGACCAAATCCATCGTTGACAAGGAAATTGCACATGTGGAGCCATTTGTTGAGCGAGCTGCAGTTCTTGAGTAAATCAGAGTTGAAAGCAGCCGGAATTCGTTGAATGTAGACGTAGCGGCCAAAACAGGGATCGGAATCGGTGATTTGCAGTGTCGAAATTGGAATATAGCTGCTATTGTCGGTGTTGATGTAGTCGAAGTTAACGGTAGTGAAGGAAGGCCCGCCATTAGAGGAGAGGAGTAGGAGAACTAGGAAGACAGAAGCAAAGAGAATAAGGCAGGAAGATTTAGAAATTCTGGGAATTCCTGGTAGGAGATTACTCTCCCTGTGACAGTCTTTGGTTGATGATGGTAACATGACCAATAAGACGAAGGAGATTAGAGAAGAAAAGAGGGCAAGCAATTTGGGGCAGATGGATTGACTTAGAAAAGAAAATCAACCGGTAGCGAGATTGGGAGATGAATCTTGATTTTTGGTTCTTTTAGGCGATTCGAAACGTAGCAGCATTCATTAAATGGGGTGGACGTGGCCACCGACATGCAACAAAGTGAACGGCATACTAGCTAAGGTAATTATTTAGTATTAATAAATAAAGTAATTCATTATTATTTTCTCGTCCCTCCATTAAATGCTTGAATCTTGATCGCAGTGTCATACTTCATATTTTATTTAATTGCTAACTTGGATTTGATTTCTTCAACTTTAGGCCATCTCGATTTTCTAAAATAGACAGAGGTCTTGTTGATTCTCTGCTCTTCACTCCTTGTTCTTGTTTATGATTATAGATTGAAGATGATCGAGTTTATGAGTATTGATGTGTAAATCTTTTCTTAATTTTGTGTAAATCTGGTAGAATTTATAAAACCCATTGACCCATTACTATAGATAGATCATCTTCTCCGTCTTTTGAGTCTCGTCACTGAGGCGTGGCGTGTAGGACTAATCTTTACAAGATTGGCAATATTAGGCGTGGCCCATTATTCTCAAATCATGCAAATATTATTTGGAAATTATTCCCATAATCCAAGGAGTGAAGTATGTATATGCAGCAGTAATTCAATATTTGAACTCTTTATTTTCCATCACTTAAAGGAAATCCCTTAATTAGCGGGATAGGACTAATCGACTCTAGTCGATTACTGCCCAAAAGAAGAAGCAGAAAATAAGGATCAAGAATTCAAGATTTAACCAGGCTTTTGCAAGTTTGTAATCGTATCTTTTTCCGCAACTTTTTAACTAGTGATCATGAAGACCAATCCATGTATGGTCAGGCTGCGTTTGCTAGACTTAAATAATTATTTCTCACGAATGGAACCAATTAATGATGATAAAATAATTCAGCCATATACACATCTTCCAAATACACGTCTAATGACTAACTCTATGCGCCTCGTATTGTGCACATATAAGAAGATAGATGAATTGGGCCTCCTATGCGTAGGGCGCAAAAGGGGATTTTCAACTACAATTGTCCTTTTGATAGGATAGTTGTAGGTAGGTGTGTAATGCGAGTTAAACGAGCCAAGCCTAGATTTCATACGAGGTTATAAATGTGCTCATGTAAGAGCCTTAGTCTTTCGGATCGAGATTGGACCTTAGTCGAGATTGGCTTTGGCCGAGATTGGCCTTTCCGCACCCGCGGACATGACTGCCGCCCCTGCGATTTCCGGCGGCTGCAGCCGGTTTTGTTGATTCCTTTGACCCGTGATTTACCCTTTCTTTGCCTTCTTCTTTAAGTACTTCCCTTGGCCGATGAGCAAGGGTTTCTCACTCCATTTCCAGCTTACCACGTCCTTCTTGCTTTCCCTTTGCTTTTTCTTGATCTTGTGTGTTTCCTCCTTGGTTTTGGAAGAGAATGAATGTGGCTTTGAGGATGATGATGCTAGTGATGTGTGTTGCTGTGCTTGGAAGCCAGTAAGGCTGTTTGGTGATCAGTTCCCTAGTTAACCACAGCTGTGGTAAGCTTCCTTCTTCCTCTTCTCTTCTTTCTTCCTTTGATTCTTTCTCTTTAGCTTAGGATTAGATGATTTGATCATGTGAAGAGTCAAAGAGAAGCCGCGGGTTCACGTTCTGCACAGACGCCGCCCCCGCGCCTAGAAGCCGCCGCCCCTGCGGAAGCCGTGCCGCAGCGCCCGCGCCTTGCCTGCGTCCCTTGTCACTGCGCCTGCGGCTGCTCCCTGCCGCGCCTGCGGGTTACCTGTTCCGCTCCTGCGTCCCTTGATCACGCAGGTGCGTCTTGTCCCGGGACTACCTATAGTGGGGTAGCTCATTTCTTTTCCTAGTATGAGGGAACTAGTACCATGTTAGGTATCGGGTGATGATGAGTATGATATAGATATGCCGGTTAGGGCTTTGAGATTTACGAGTTGGATATGATCCTTATGGATCCCTTGGGTCTAGGTGTGACCCTTTGTATGATAGTAGATTGATATGTATATATGTATGCCTTGTATAGGCAGTGTTGTCCTCCAGATTGGAGTGGACGTATCTGAGAGTTAATCATAGTTGGGATTACTTCCGAGATTGAGGTAAGTCCATAGGACTTACTTAGCTACTATCCTTATATTGGATGTATGCTTGAGTGGTGTTTGTTTATGCTTTGTAGCATGTGATATGGTTCATTACCGACTTATATTATATTGACCGCCCATTGTAGTGGTCGTGATAACCTTTCCCGTTCATCCCGTAGTGGAGTCTGGGAGGTTCTCTGTAGTCATGTCAGATCTGGTATACGGGAAGGTCCCTCACCACTCCCATAGGGTACACGGGAGGTGTGCCGATACTACTCCAGCTGGCTATAGTACCCAGAGGCGAGGATTATATTCCTCGTGTCACATATATTCATATACATTTATTTATACGATTGAGTGATTGGACTTATTAAAAGATAATAACCGGGTAAATGTGTGAAAGCATGTTGATATGTTATAATTTCTGATGTGTGTTTGTGCTCTAGCATCTTCCTATATATGTGTATAGTTAGCTAACGGTTTTATACCGTGTTGTAGATCCTTTGCAGGTTAGGAGAGCTGCAGAGTGATCCAGAGGGGTGATCCGCTGAGGGCTCCGTACACAGGGTGGATATCGTGGGATTATGGGGTTTTTTATGTTGTACGGATATGTACTTTGATTTTGTACTCAGCGGTTACACTGTATTACCTTTTGACACATATGTATACATATCAGTTTTATGTTTTGTTTTAATCTATTGGTGCCTTGTTGTAAGATTCAGTGAACTTGTTGTCAGGCTAGGGTCAGGATCCATTGTGTGATCCTAGCCCAGTAGCACCTCGAGTCCTACGGATTCGGGGTGTTACAGTTCATATTCGGCTCGCTTAGAAAGTAAACGAGCTCAAGCCGAATTGTTGACGAGTCGAATCCGAGTGGCATGGAAAAAGTAATGCTCATAAAATATTATTTTAGTCGAACGATCCGAATATTGTTATGCTCAAGCTCGGCTCGTTTATAAACGAGCCGAGTCCGGGCCTAAATTTTATAGGACTTTAAAATGTGTTGATATTCGACTCATTTAGAAAAAGAACGAACTTGATCCGGACTTTTTACGAGCCGAACACAAGTCAAGCCAAATAATTTGTATTATATTACAACCCTAGCTAGTATAGGCATGACATGAAAGAAAAAGATGATGTCATACTAAAGACAAAACCTCAAATAAAGCTCTCTTTTCAATGGAAAATACTACAACTCCAACGTCGGTGTGTAGGGTTTTCAAGCCATAATCTCAAATACGACAATGGATATTTCGGGTTAGGCTCCGATGAAGTTAGATAATCAACTTCATGGTGGCGTTGATTTTATCTAAACCCTTGATTTAAATTAAAGATTAAGATCAATACATATAAATTAAACTTTTGATAAAAGTGAAAATACGATATTCTTCTCTTATAGCTTGTAATGGAAGGAAATAAGTTATTTTGAAAAAACAAAATATACATTGTGGGAGATGTAACTATTTATAAAAGAAAATTTATATATATACCTTCTCTCACTTCGGAAAGATTTTGCAGTCCTTTCTTATGATGACCTGGTCGAGAGAGTACGATACATTGGTGTGAAAGATTGAGTGGGATCTGTGAGGTTGGTTATAGCAAAGCCCGGCTGTCAAGCGACAAGCGCTTGCCTCTATCATTAGCTCGGGTAGTTTCCATTTATGGTTATGTTCATCGGTCGTATCAGTTCCTTCTTTTCTTCTAATCGGATTAGCTCCTTCTTTGAAAAGATCGGCCAGCAGACCTCTCCTATCTCCCTTGTCATAGCAATTATATTTATTCGATGGTATGTGATTCGATGCTCTAATTCTGCTTGTGTGCGCTGTTGTTTTGTTGCTTGGTTAGCATGCCTTCGATGACAATCTAAACAAAGATTGTGTCGACAATAGAGCGGATAAACGCGATTTCCCAACCTGGCAACTTGACTTCTTCGCTCTAGAGAGTGCAATTGTTAGGTGATTTTGGCCTTCCTTACATGATCTATATCGTTTCATCAATAAAGAAAGGCTTGGAGATTTGTTTCGTATAAGCACCTTCTTCCTATCCATGTCTCTTTCTTTACTCACAAAGACGGCCCGCTTTGGTCAACGTCACAACTTTTGTTAGTCTCCGCTCGAGCCCTCGCCAGTTCGACGTTAATAACGTGGTCTTGGAGTATACCTGATAAAACTGTTGAGCCTCATTAATGTTCGTCTGAAGTGCTTCCTCATTCAAATCTTCGTCAAAATCATCTGCTTAGTGCCACGAATTCACGAAGAGGAATCTAGTATTTGCCTTAATCTAATATCTCTTTTTGACGAGTTTCAACGAGACCACCATTCCCAAGCGTGTCAAGACACTGTTCACCTGTGCCTCGGAGTTCACACCGCTTGCGCCTCTTCACGTGAGATTTAAAGCATTCAAACATTGCAAGAGATAAGGCTTCAATTGATGAAGTTTTGGGGTGGATACTGCGCCCAGTAGAACCATAAGCGTATGAAATCTTAATAGTTATTGCATCCTTGGCAATGATAGGAGAAGCTACTTGGCCTGCAGAAAGATCAACCTGAATAGGAGTAGCGGTCAAAACTTGCGCCTGCACGGCACCTTGGTCTCGAACCTCTGCGCGATTTGCTTATAGGTGGGGGACGGGATGCTTCCTCATACTCTCTTAAACATATTTTCTGCTCCCTGCCGTATCTCTTCAGTCTCTGGCAAAATAGAAGACTTCAATTGAGTGGTCGCGCGGGATGGACTGACTATAACTTCTGTTTGAAGCAACGCTGCACTTTTCAAATTAACAGATTTAGTTGGTGTTCTAGTAGGGGTCACAGTAGTGGAAGAAGCTCCACTCCCGATTGGTTGGATCAGCTGGAGGAGAAAGAATAGGGGCCACTCTAGTAGACTCTGCGAGAATCTCGGTGGCAACCTCAAGTATTATCTCTGAAGGTGGCAATGACACAGGAGCGATGTGAGACTCAGGAGGCCTTGTGTCAACAATATGATAAGGAGAGATTGTACCAAAGACAGGTAATGGCAATGAAACTCGGGCTTGCTATTGCTTATAAACTTCCTATGAATGTGCTGAGGAAGAAGAAGTAGCGATATGCCGCAAACCGTCTGTTTGATTCTACGATACAAAATCGTCTGCTGTTAAAAGCTATTTGGGATCCATTCTTTTGCTATTTTATATGTCACTTCGAAGCAGTAAGCGCATCTATCTCTTTTCGGCTCCTAGTAGTATATTAGTAATGCTAATGCCATTTCCTTTCCTAATTCCAATGCCTTACTTCCTTCTCGAAAAGAAGGATATGATGTTAAGACCGGATTCGATGCATCTAAGGTTTTTAGAGAGGCTTTGTGGCTTGCGTAGGTGCTATCTTGATTGGGGTTTTTCCTACCTAGCCTAGCTCAATAAGGGGGAAAATGCCCTTACTTTGAATCTCAAGCATTCTTCTTCACAACTAAATCAATAACTTAAATATTCAGGAAAAAAAAAAGATTTAGATAAAAAGAAAATTAAATATTCTTATATTTGTTTTTTAAAATACAAGTAAATTAAATATTTTAAAATAAAAAAAATAAATTTTTAATTATACACAACAACTATTTACAAAAGATTTTCTATTAATAAAAAAAACAAGAGAATTTACGACATATAATATAGCAAAATTTTATACAAAAGAATTGAACTTAACTTTAGTGAGTATGAACTGAACAAATATGTTATAAATTCTTAATGCTTTTCATAGCGTTTCCATTGCCTTTTTTGTAGCGTTCGCTAAAACGCTATGCTTGACCTTATTTCCACAACGTTTTTGCAAACGCTATTAATGACTCAATTTCCATAACGTTTCAGAAAACACTATTACTGTCCACTTTTCCATAGCGTTTTAACAAACGCTATTAATGACCTTATTTTCATAGCGTTTGAGGAAATGCTATTATTGCCTACTTTTCCATAGCGTTTGCTGAAACGCTATAATTGGTCCAATTTTTATAGCGTTTGCACAAACGCTATGAAAAACCGTAACCATATTATAGCCGGCTCTGTCATAGCGTTTATAAAAACGCTATGACTCTATATTATAGCATTTTTCAAACGCTATCAATACTTCTAAATGTTGTAGTGACTCCTACCTCCACCAACCAAAACAGACACTAAGAATACTTCTCATGGAGCTTTCTTGGTTGGTAAACCCTTATGGCCTTATGCTTCTTTTCTCCTACTTTAAAATCTCACTGGATAATTGACAATGGCACCACTGACCATATCACTCCTCATCTCCATCTTTTTTCTACCTATCAGCTTGTGTCATGTCCCATGAACATAATCATGCCAAATGGCATGAGTGCCACAGTTTCTCACACTGGCACTGTTATCTTGAATTCAGACATAACATTACATAATGTGTTACATGTCCCTGAATTTCAATTTAACCTGTTGTCTGTCAATAAAATTGCTGCTGAATTGATGACTAATATCACTTTCTCTTCTAACCTTTTTTCCATTCAGGCCCCTTTGATGAAGCAACCTTTGGTGATTGGTAGATCTTGCAAATGATTATATATTGCTGACAAAGTCTCTGTCTCCAATACTTCTTTACCTTCATTTGTTTCCTGTAATAAAGAACCTAACACTCAACACTTTGTCTCTACTACTTCATCTTTCCATGTACCTTTAAGCCCTGAAGTATGGCATTGTCGATTAGGACATATTCCTTTTGAACAATTGTCAAATATTGATGTTATTAATATCAAGTTCAAGAACCATTTGCTTTGTCAAATTTGTCCTCAAGCACGCCAACATAGACAATCCTTTCCTACTTCTCTATCTCGAGCAACAAAGGCCTTTGATCTAATCCATATTGACACCAGGGGGCCCTATAAACAACACACCTATAATGGTTATGCATATTTTCTCACTATAGTGGTTGATTTCACTAGATGTACCTGGACATACCTAATGGCAAACAAAAGCAATTCCTATTCCCCAGTCTCATCATTAGCCGTCATCTTCGCCCAACACCAAAGACAAAATCTTCCTTGGGTAGGAAGATTGTTGTTGGAAAAGGACGATGAGACTAGTTTTGAGGACGAGATAGCTAGTACTGAAATGGGTTCTGACGAATCTGGTACGGACTATACGTACACTAAGGGGAGTGAGACTGAGGCATGTACTAAAAGTCATAGATATGAGGAGACTACGGGGGTTGAGGAGGATTCGGACGAGAGCATGGGAGATTCTGAGGAGGAAAGAGAGGTGGAACAAGTGAGTGTTGAAAGTATGAAGAAATCCTTTAATACACCTAATATCAAAACATCCAATGCCTATAAGGCTTTGGAAATTGAGACGGACAAGGAAAAAGTTACTGATAGGGATGAGGGGTTCCAGAGGGTGCTATCCCGATCTGACAAGCGTGCGTGTCGCGCCCAGAAGAACAGAGATAGTAATGAAAAAGTGAAAACCCAAGATAGCATAAAAGTCCCTAGGGTTAATAAGCAACATAGGAGGGAAGTAGTTGTCATTCCAGAGCGTAGATCTACGAGACTTGCTTCTAGTTCTCAAATGAGGGGGATATCAGGGCTCAAGGGATGACCACTAGAAAGACGGTTTTCCGATGAGTGTCATCTCTTGGAATGTCCAGGGGTTCACCCAACCCCGGAAACAAAAAGGGTTGACTGAGTTGTTGAGGGAGATTGATGGTTTGTTTGTGTGGAGTGCTTGAGACCAAGTATAAATCTAGACCTTTGGATATCCACCGAGTGATGGCTTCCCGTTTTCCTAACTGGAAGTATATTACTAACTTTGAGGTTGATGATAGGTGTGGCATGTTGGTCCTTTGGGATGACACTCACCTTGACCTTGATGTAGGAGAGATAGGTGAACAGTCATCACTGTCTTAGCTACTTGCAAAGTAACTAGGATCCAGCATGGGGTCTGTTTTGTCTATGGAAAAGGAACTATTGCCTACCGTAAGCAAGTGTGGGAGCCCATTAGACGTTGTATTAGGGACTACCCCCTACCTTGGCTTGTCTTGGGTGATTTCAATAACGTCATGCATCCTGATGAAAGGATCAATGGGGAAACTTGTCCGTATGTATGAGTGTAGGGGTATGCTGGATGTATGCCAAGAGTTGGGGCCTACTGATGTACCATTCACAAGTGAAAATAAATTCACTTGGACGAATGGTACTATCTGGAGTAGGATTGACAGAGTTTTTGTCAATTTTGATTGGCTTGATCAGGAGATGTATTGCCATGCTAGTTTTCCAAACAAATGGCAATTTTCGGACCATAAGCCGGCAATTGCTCACCTCATACGCCGTCCTCTGGCTGGGAAGCCTAATTTCAAATTCTTTAATATGTGGACTTCCCATGACCAATTCCAGGAGATTGTGAAGGAGAACTGGAGTTGTCGCCTCCGGGGAACCTATCAATTTCGTCTCTGCAGACTTTTTCGAGGTATGAAAGGCCCACTTCGTGGGCTCAATAAGATACATTTTGCACACATCTATGAGCAGGCCAAAACGGCCAATGAGGAGTACGCGACTTGCCTTGAGAGTTTAAGGCTAGACCCGACTTCTGATGCCCTTCGAGCTCGGCTTGAAAATTGCAGAACTAAAGATAAGAGGCTTGACTCTACAGAGAGGAGTTTTTTTGAGCAGCAGGCTAAGTCGAGGCATATTCTTAGTAGTAATAGAACTACAACATACTTCCATGGTCTTATGAAGTCAAATGGAAAGAGGAATTTTATTCCTATGCTTCATCTAGCGGATGGTTCTACCACCACTTCTTTGGAAGGAGTGGCTGGTGAGTTTGTGAACTATTTCCAGGGGTTGTTTGGTGTGGAGATACATGTGGAGGAAGCCTCTCGAGAGTGGTTTGCGGTGGGACCGCGTGTTGCGGAAGAGGATCAGAGGAGACTTATTGGACTTGTCTCCAATGCTGAGATCAAGCATGCTCTTTGGTCGATTGGAGACCTTAGGGCACCTGGACCAGATGGGTTTTCTTCCAAGTTCTTTAAACAAACTTGGGAGAATACTGGTAGTGAGATTTGTGCAGTTGTCCGAGAGTTTTTTACTAATGGAAAATTACTTCGGCAAATAAACCATACTTCGGTATCTTTAATTGCCAAAGTAGAATCCCCTACTCGTGTAGATCAGTTCAGACCTATCTTGTGTTGTAATGTTGTCTATAAAATCATCACCAAACTGATAGCAAACAGATTGGGTCCGTGTCTTGGGTATCTAATTGACCCGGCACAATCTGCTTTCATCCCAGGGAGGTTGATGTCTGACAATATCTTCCTTGTCCAGGAACTTTTACGGAGGTACAATGTCCGGAGAGATACTAAGCGATGTTTCATGAAGATCGACTTAGCTAAAGCTTATGATACGATCTCCTGATAGTTCCTCCGTTATGCCATGACTGAGTTGAGTTTCCCGACCAGGTTTGTTGATTGGGTGATGCAGTGCGTTACTATGACGTCTTACTCCATCCGGGTAAACAAAACTACCCATGGCTTCTTCAAGGATAAGTGTGGGTTGAGACAGGGTTGCCCTATGTCTCCTTTGTTGTTTGTCATCTGCATAGAATTCCTTTCCAAGATGATACGCGCTGAGACAACCGAGCCTGACTTCCGTTTTCATCAACATTGTGAGGATCTCAGAATCTCTCATCTGATGTATGCGGATGACGTCGTCCTCTTCTGCAGAGGAGATGTTAAATCTGTAAGTATCCTTATGGACTGCTTACGCAGATTTGAGAAGATTTCAGGCTTGGCTGTTAGTCTCCCTAAATCTTCTACCTTCATTGCCTCCGTCTCTGAGACAGAGGCAAATGATCTAACCTTGCTCTCGGGATTCTCTACGGGAAATTTTCCTTTCCGATACCTGGGAATCCCGATTGCACCTCATGTTCTACGTGTAGCTAATTATTCCCCTCTTATTGATAAGATTGGGAAGTATATATGTGCGTGGAACAAGAGGCATCTCTCTTTTGCAAGTAGACTTGAGCTGATCAGGACGGTCCTACAAGGCACGGAGAGCTTCTGGTTATCATTGCTGCCGATCCCCTCTTTGGTGATGGACAGATTGATAGGATTATGCAGACAATTCTTGTGGAGTTGGCCCAAAGTTGCATGGACGCGGGTGTGCATGCCCAGGAGAGAGGGTGGTTTGGGTCTCCTTAACCTTAGGTGTTGGAACTCGGCATTTATGTGTAAGTACTACTAGCACATCCATGCTAAGAGGGACAGCCTTTGGGTAAGGTGGATCCATCACAGATATATGCAGGTGGTTGAGCCAGAGCACTAGGTAGCTCACCAACGAGATTCACCTTTAGTAAAGGCCATCATCGGAGCCAGAGACGAGGCAACCACCTTTATGGACGAGGACACGACGTTAGAGGAGGTGCTTGAGAGTTGTTGTCGGGGAGGCAAGTTCAGAGTTGTTGAGGCCTATGACATGATCATGGAGCATGGAGAGACGGTCGACTGGTACAGGATAGTCTGGGATGCGGGTAACATGCCCAAGCATTGCTTTATACTTTGGATGGCGATTCTTGGTAGCCTTTCTACTGGAGATAGACTACATTTCCTGGAGATTGACCCCACCTGTCATCTTTGCGGCCAAGAGAGTGGGTCCTAAGACCACTTGTTCTTTGGTTGTACGTATGCGAGGGAGGTTTGGAGACAGATTTGCTATGGATTTCGGATGCCTGGAGACATGTATATGAGAGCCGAGGTCCTGACTTACCTTCTTAGTAATGCATCAGGAAGAAGTTGGACGAGCATAACACACATTTATGTCTTCTCTACGACGGTGTACTACATATGGCATTCTAGGAATGCTCTGGTGTTTGACCGGAATAGGATCCTCATTGATGTCTTGGTCCGGACGATTAGAGGCCACACCTATACACTGCTATATGAGGCTTTCCCTTCCAGGATTGGGGAAAGATTTGAGGTGTAGTTTTCTCATGTTTTTTGATATACCAGAGTTGTATTCTGCTCTTGGTTTGTACTACTTTGACTGGACTCTCTGTACCGGACTAGAGACTCATTTGCTGATGGTTTTGCCGAAGGTGAATGATAAATTGATCCGATGGCTAAGCACACATCTGGTTTATGAGTGTCCTATCTGCTGATGGCTTTGCCGAAGGTGGAAGGGCCTTATGAACAAGGCCATAAGTTTACTTTTATTATTCAGTTTGTTATAGATGGTGTGTTCAAGAGGTTTGCATGCTTATCTGGAGTACTTACCCTTTTTGCTTATTACTGATGTATTCTTGTGTTATGCAGGCTTAGTCAGGACTATTCTGGTCCTAGTTAAGTCCTTTTTCCCCATATTTTAATGAATTTACCATTTACCAAAAAAAAAAAGCAATTCCTTAACGCTCATTCAAGCCTTTATCACACTTGCTCGAACACAATTTCAAGCCAAAATCAAGATCCTAAGGTCAGACAATGCACTTGAATTTTCTAGCCAAATAGCATCTTCTTTTTATGCTCAAGAAGGCATCATCCACCACACTTCTTGTCCTTACATTCCTCAACAAAATGGGGTAGTGGAAAGGAACACAAACACATTTTAGAGGTTGCTCGAGCCATTTTTCATTAAGCCAAAATTCCTCTCATTTACTGGGGTGAGTGTATACTAACAACTACACATATCATAAATCGATGTCCTCTTTCTGTCCTCACAAATAAATCTCCATATGAAGTTCTATTCAATAAAATACCTGACTACTCTTTACTAAGGGTATTTGGTTGCCTTTGTTTTGCCAATACACCATCTGTACACCGTGACAAATTCTCACCTCAAGCCATCCCATGTGTTTTTCTGGGGTATCCCTTTGGCAAGAAAGGTTTTAAAGTTCTTAATATACATTCCAAAGAGGTGTTTTTATCCAGGTATGTGGTATTTCATGAAACTCACTTTTCATTTCACCACATTGCTTCCGCACCATCCACCTTACCTTTACCATCCAATTTCACATCATTTGATACTTTAATTTTCTTACCGAAATCAACTACTTCACAGTTATCTCCTGAGAATAATATTTCCCAAGATAACTTCATTGATAATCTTCCCATCATCAATGAAACTTCTCTTCCCATTCCCATCTCTTCAGAAAATACTTTACCTGCACCTCGACACTCCAATCGTAGCCATTTACCTCCATCTTACCTCAGAGATTTTGTCTGCTCGTATAGTGCTTGCAATCTGCCTTCACCAGGTTTGTTTATATCCTCTTCCCTTCCTCATTCACATCATGCTTTTGTTTCATCATTTTCTTCTTATGTTGAACCTACCACTTACACTGAAGCTTCTAAAAATCCACAATGGGTTAAAGCAATGCAACAAGAATACAATGCTCTCCAAAAGAACCACACTTAGGATTTAGTTCCTTTACCACCCTCAAAGAAACCAATTGGTTCCAAGTGGGTATATAAGGTCAAGTTAAAGGCTGATGGTAGCTTAGAAAGATTTAAAGCTAGGTTTGTAGCCAAATGCTTTAATCAGAAAGCTGGTATAGATTACCATGAGACTTTTTCACCTGTGGTTAAAATGACCACAATTCGAAGTATCATAGTTGTTGCTACAACAAAGAAATGGTCCTTACATCAATTAGATGTAAACAATGCTTTCCTACATGGAGAATTATATGAGGATGAAGGACGAGATAGGAGGGCCCTATGGAGAATGTGTTCATGAAAGTGCCTCCAGAGGGTCCTAATTCACTTTCTTTGGTGTGCAAACTAAGGAAATCTCTATATGGATTAAAACAGACTTCTAGAAAATGGTTTCATCGTCTCACTACCTTTCTTTCTGATCGTGACTATAAGCAGTCCAAAAATGATTACTCACTCTTTCTCAAACATAAATCTTCTCTCAGCACTATTATTTCCATATATGTTGATGATCTCCTCATCACTGGTTCTGACAGTGATGAAATTGCTATGATAAAAGTGGATCTTGATAAGATATTTAGTGTCAAAGATTTGGACATTCTACACTATTTCCTTGGGTTAGAAGTTAACTATGTTCCCAATGGCTTTGTGCTATCACAACGAAAATTCACTATTGAGTTACTTCGAGATGCGCAATTTCCAAATGATAAAACATCAAGTACTCCTCTACCTTTGAATCTAAAGTTACTTCCAGAGGATGGGACACCACTTTCTGATGCATCATCTTACAAATGTTTAGTTGGCAAGCTGAATTTTCTAACTCATACCAGGCCAGATTTGTGCTTTGTTGTACAGAGCCTTAGCCAGTTCATGGCTAACCCTCATACTTCACACCTTGCTCCTCTTCGACATACTCTTAGATATGTTAAAGGCTCAATTGGTCATGACATACTTCTAAATGGATCAGATTCTCCATCTCTTTTGGCATACACTGACTCAGATTGGGCATCTTGTCCCATTTCACGAAGGTCAGTAACTGGATTTGTCATTTTACTTGGTAAATCTCCAATCAGCTAGAAATCAAAGAAACAATGTATTGTTTCCAAAAGCTCTGCAGAAGTTGAGTATCGAACCATTGCTAATGCAGCTGCAGAGGTAACTTGGCTCGTCAGATTGTTGACTGATTTGGGTCTACCTCCAGCACATCCTATTCAATTGTTTTGTGACAATAGCTCTGCCATTCAAATAGCTCATAATCCAGTGTTTCATGAAAAAACTAAACACATAGAAATCGACAGCCATTTCACTAGAGATAAAGTCATGGAAGGTCTCTTACAGCTACACTTCATTCTCACCTCTTCACATCTTGCAGACACGCTCACTAAAGTGATTCCTTCATCCAAGCTGGGTATAGTTATGCCACCATGCTCCAGCTTGTGTGGCGGCGGAGGGGGAGGGTGATGAACACGTGATAGCTGACACGTGTACATGAAATAACAAACTTCTGTACTTGGAATAACAAACTCTATGTATATATATAGACTGTTCGAGTACATGAAATAATACAGATTTCAGTTCATTCAGTTTACAATTGCTTCTCCTCATCTTTCAATTACTATCAATGAAGCCTTGATCTCTCAGTTCTAACATTCTTTTCCTTAAAATCCGTTATCTCGGAAGTGCGTAACTATTCTAACGTCATCAATCCGCTCAGCGGTTCACATTCTCATTCCGGTTCCCTTGAAAGTCACTATCTCAGAGTTCCCGTATTTTGTCTGTCATTAATCGTCGTTTTAACTATTCATAGTTCCATTCTAAAATTCCACATTCCTCTTCTCTGCTAACATAGCATTTTTTCAGGTTCGTTCCAACTTCTAACATTCTGGTTCCATTAAAATACTTTTCCATTCTGTTAAATTCTACACTCCGGTTCTCCCGACTAATTTCGCATTTATCATCATTTCGGCCTTTTATACTTAACTAGATCGCATCCACTAATTTAATAACTAAATCATCACGAAGAATTAATTTAATAAATTATAACGTATAGTTAATCTTATTTTTATCGGAACAAGGATAAATTTAAAGGCATTAATTTGACGAAAGGAAACGGATTTAGGATCTACCGTAATCGGATTGGTAGCGAGATTAGACGGGTCGGATGACCATTTGGCACCATGTGATGTCGGACAGGGATCCCGGGTTCGAGTCCGGTGGACAGCAGCAAGTACAACCAAAGCAGTTGGCATTATTTAATTCTTCAGTCCCATTAGTCTCAGGTTCGAGGTCACTGAGCAGCACAAAAATAAAAACACGGGATGCCTACTGGTTCCTAGGCGTCACAATTCGAGGCTGACAGACGTCACACGCTTCATCCTCCTGCACGGGGACTTCGGGACTCGATGCTCTTGCCGGTTATCTGGGTGATGAAGGTACGGGGTTGCACGTGCATTCGAATCGGGAGAGGGCAAGGATACAATGGTTTCCTGCGGAGCTCGAAACTGGAGAGGAGAGAATGCAGGGAGGGTTGGTTTAACAGGGGAGGTCGAGCACGCCGGGTGCCAGACCGAGGAGGCCGATGTGAGGGACCGGAGGTCGTAGGTGCATGAGGGTATCCGTGAGGGTGGGAATTCGGTGCATCAGGGGACGGAAGACAGGAGAACTCGGAGGTGAAAGAGGCTCGACATGGACGGTCGAAGGATGCGGAAGCAGGAGAGGGAAGGAAGAGGGCGTGGTCCAGGTAAGGTTTCGCAGTCGCCGGTGAGACGGTGGGGATCGCAGGCGTCGTCCGCAACAGTCGACTTCCAATCTGGAGTTAACGCCGTCGTTATTGCTCCTTCACTCCTGGGCGTTACAAAGTCGATGGCCGTTCATGATCTAGAGCGACCGTAAAGCTGGAAGAAGACAATTAAAAGGAATGGGCCTGGGAAGAAGTTTTCTTGGCACTTGGGCCCGTGGAAGGTGAAGAGGGACACATGGGCCGATATAGGTGGGGGGATGAAACAAATGGGTCTGGTCTTACCACTGGGCCGGCTGAATTGGTTAAAACTAAATAATCAGTTTTGTCCAAGTATATACAAGGCTGGTTCGGTTAACTGTTCGGTTCAGACCCGTTTAAATTATTCCTTCGTTATTGATTCGGGTTCTCATAATTTTTAATTTATTTTATTTTATATATATTTAAAGTAAATAAAATTTTAAAATAACCCAAAAATTTATTATTTTCTGATTTCTGATTATTACATCTATCAAATATCAAGTTATTTAAGTCAAACTTTTTGGTTTAGAAATTTATATAAATTTGATTACAATTATAAATAAGGAAACATTGTTATACACATAATTGACGTGTATATGTATATGGACAATTTAGCGTATATTTTATCACCTTATCGATATGGATAATATATAATTCTAATTTGGAAATATGTGTTATTTGTATGTCTATAAAATATCAAGATTATCTAATTCAAACTTTTTAAGGAAACACTACTATATACATAATTGACGGTGAATACATTTAAACATTCATCCAATCACCTTATTAAATTTTTATAATAAGATTCAATATAAAATAGAAAAATGTATAAATAAAAAACACCATTCGGTATATTGATATTTTAAGAATATAAGAATATCAATTATATATTATTTTTATATATTAGTTTTAAAATGTATATTGAATATATTGATTAATTAATCTTAGTAAGTCTAAAAGATATTATGTAATCTTTTGTACAATTAAATATAGTAATTTATATGTCAATAAAAAAATAGTTTTTAGAATTAAATATAGTGATTGAATAAACTTAGCAGTTTTACACATATAATACATACATATTTTAAAATATGTTTGTTTCTTCCTAATGTGTAAATCAAATAAAATTTATGAAAATCCAAATCCATAACATATTAATTATGTAATATTAAAAGTATTTAGGATATTTTATAAAAAATAATAAATATATGGAAAGTATATATTTAATGAAATTGAAATGGTAATAAATATGCTATCATAACAAATTTTATGTGGGATTAAATGGAAGGATTACGTGATTTTAAATAGCATTAAAATTTATGAATTCAAAAAAGAAAAAAAAATACGATAAGCATATAATATATTCATGTCTACAAATAAAATCAAATAAAGATATGATATTATACGTAAGATTGGTTTGTTGGTCACAATTGATGTATCAATAGTAAGTATGAAATACTTATGATTTGAGCGTATATTAGATTAAGTGTATAATATTAATGATAATTAAATATTATAATATAATGTTTGAAAATAACACAAATTTAATAATATAATAATGTGGATTGGTTGTGGGTGTGTCGCAATAAAATATACTATATATATATATATATAAAATGAGAAATTAGCAAAGTATAAACTAATATTAATGAGGTGTAATAACGTGAAAGTGTTACATCATAAAATAAGGTGGCTTAGAAAAAAAGTAATTGCTAATTGTTTTATTATTTTTAATTTAAAAAGTAATGAACAATTAAATATTTTTGAGTTAAGAAAATATGACTAAAATAATAGGTGGCGTATCCATATAATAAGATAATTTAAAGTATTTATGGAACCGGTGTGTTAACGTGGTAAAGACACGTGGTAAAAAAAAAAAAGGTGACATAACGTGGTGTTGACATTTGAAAAAAGATGAGGTGATGCCACATGACTAAAATCTCTTCTGCTTTAGTATTATATAGTAGATTGTTCTTAACCCAAGAAGCAGAATTCTCGTCCTTTCTGAAAACGGCATTGTCAACGCATGATTCCTAATTATCACAACAATATGCATAATATGATCATACGTATTCAATCGAACTCAAAACGGAATATGCAATAAGAAGCAATGATTGATAATTCTAGTTTTTTAAGCAAGTATTTTCTTTTTCACTAACGATAAATTCAATAGTTGAAGTCTCGTGTAAGTGGATTTCAGTGTTAGTTATGAATACATGAGATGAGTGTTTTGTAATGTAATGTGAATATGAGAATCAAGAACATATAAGAAATTGATAAATATAATTAAAAATTGGAGTAAGTTCATCAAAAGTGAAAAAAACTAAAAATTTTGAATGTAAGGTGAATATGAGAATCAAGAGCAAATAAGGAATAATAAACACATTTAGAAATTGGAGTAAGCGAAGTCATTAAGTTTGTACATGATTTTTTTTTTTTTTTAAATGGAAAGCGGTTAGATTGTTCTACCTCCTAGAGGTAGTCAAACTTAAAACATTGTTGCGGATGAGAACACGAAGTTTTGGATTTTTAGAAAAGTTGGTGTCGGGGGTCGAGATTCCCAGATTGGTCAATCGGTCAGCAACATAGTTGATTTCTCTAAAAACATGTTTAATACGGACTTCTTCAAAGAAATGAAGGTTCAGTCTGGAGTCGGATATAATCATCTCGACCTCCCACTGACAACTCCATAAACCTTGAAGTCCCTCGATCACACATAGATTATCACCTTCGATTTCGATCTATTTAATCTGTAGTCTGATAGCCTCTTGTAGACTGGATTTAAGAGCAAAGGCTTCAACTTTTAAAACCGAGTTGAAGTTATTTCTTTGAGCGTCGAGTTTCACAACCTCACCATTGTGATCCCGAATCACAAATCCAACAGATGTGATTCCCAAATCGAGCTTATATCCATCAAAGTTAAGTTTAAAGAAATCAGGTTTTGGTTTGTCCCATTTAATATTGTATTTTTTTTTCCTTTTGGTAGAGTTATAGTTTTTTGGTTGATGTTTTATATTGTAATCATTCTTGCCAATCATGTTATTTTCCGGTTATATATTTGGTTTTTGATGAAAATAACTACTTTATTTTCAGGGCCCATAAGTTCATTATTAAATATAATTTTGTTCCTGAAGAACCAGATACTCCATCGTATAGTTGTGAGGCACACAAATTTATTTGTTCCAATTTTGTTTTTAATTTCATGTAGGAGGTCATGAGCTTTTATATTTTGGAGGTCGATTTTGTTAAGTTCGGGCAAGATCGTTCTATCGATTTTGGCAATAATTTGTTTAGTGTGGGGATATTCAATGAGGAGGTGGAACAAGTCTTCAAGTTGATGGTTACATAGTTCACAATGCCTTGTTACTACAATTCTTCTTTCACCGAGTTTTGCTTTTGTTGGAATTCCGTTATTAGAGATTTTCCAAATAAAGTTTTTAATTTTGGGTTGCGTACCCAGTTTTCAGATCCAATCACAAGAATAATTTGGTTGGAAATTGGATTCCTCCTCAATCAGAAGCCGATTTTGTAGAAAAGCAGCCATTTTTACTACATCTCCAGTATAGTCTGTCTATGATTTCATTTTTGGGAATGATTATTTCCTTTATCTTTTTCATGATCTCCGGGTTGATGATATTTTGTAGCTCGTAATCAATTTTGTTGGTGTCCCAAATTCTTGAGTCGTTTATGAAGTGTCTAACTTTGATATTGGTGTCAATTTGGTTGGTATTTTGGATCATTTTTATAAGTGGTGTTGTTGTTACCCAATTATTATACCAAAAGTTGATGGTTTTCCCATTTTCGATCTGCTTGATGATACCTTCTTTGAAATTGGATTTAAGTTTCATGAGGTTGTTCCATTGCCATGATGTTATACCTTTCTTTTAGTAATGAAGAATGTTCTGATTTTTTAAGTATTTTTCATTGATAAATTTAACCCAAATGTTGTTTGGTTCAGATAGAATTTTCCACAAGAGTTTCATTTGTAGAGCTTTATTTGCGGTTATAGATTTCCATAATCCAAGGCCGCCATTCTTTTTTGTTTTAAATATAGTGTCCCAACTTATGATAGGTCTATGTTGGTCTCCTTTATTCCAGAAGAGTTTTTATAAGTTTTATCAAGTTCCGCCAAATTATGGCTTGGGAGCATAAAACTTTTGATTTTACGGTTTGTTGTTCCTTTCGTTCACCGTAAGTTTGTTCACGTCGATTCCTCTCATAAACGACCTCGGTTCGAACGTCATAGTTCCGTTTTCGGTAACAATTTAGAATAAAAATAGAAATCGAAAACCAAATCAAGATATCAAGAAGAATTTTGCGGTACAACATAAACTCAAGCCTAGTAGCACTCATTTATTGCATAAAAAAATCAAAACCCAAAATTCACAACAAGAAAGAATTTAAAGCATAACACTATTTTTATAGGCCATACTAGTGAAATATGTATTTTGTGTTTATGTCCCATCGAAGAGAAGATGTCACCGAATAAGTGGAAATGACGACATAAAGTATATATACTGGAGACGAGGGGGGAGTATGGGAAAGGTAGAGATAAATGTGAATTGTGAAAGGGGTGAATTTATAAATAATAGTGAATTGAAATGTCAAAGAGGGTGACATAATAAAGAAGGTTACACGGGTTTGTCAAACGTAATGTCAGATATTTTAATTTCATGCGATGACATGCTCTCAATTTATAAAAAATATTGGGATTTGGGGTATAATGATAACGAGGAATCCAATATTATAAATAAAAAGAGTTTTTATAAGATAAATAATTATATTACTTGATTATACTTTTGAGTATATGTTCATAGATTTTAAACATGTAGAAGGGCACAGAGCCCATTACGGTCACCCGGCAGAATAAGGAAAATAAGATTACGTCCATTTGGCCGGCTCATTGTTTAGAAAGCACACAGTACCAATAACGCAACTACCAAGCCAAGAAAGAACCAACTTGACCCTGATTCTTACGTCTCAATACCAGTAGCCGATCACCATAGGTGAGATCAACCACCGAATTCTCATGCCGATCCTCGAGCTATTCTAGAAATTCAACCTAATTTGATCTTCTCTGGTAACTTCTCAACCTTGATTTCCCTTTTTTTGCGTGTATCGGTCCTTGACCTTTATCTAGGGGTCATGTGGTTCGTACGAATTACTCCTTTAATTCTTGTATGTAAGTTCTTCAATTTGTTCTCATCAGACTCGTTTCAGTTTATCCTTGCGCGAAAGTTTGAGAAAACCAGTTCTATTCGTACACTTGCTCCAGGTTTCGTTCCTTATCCCTAATTCCCTTCTATTCGTGGTTTTCCTTTCCTTGTTTGAGAAATGTACCTGAAGAATATTGCTCAATTTGAGTTCGTATAGTAAGTTGCTCAAGCTATAATTTGCCTTTTTCTGTTCGCCATTGAAATAGAATATCTTCCTTTGGCAACTGTTCTAGATTTCCACCCTGAATTGCATCTGAACTTCAATAGTTAAGAGTTCGTATGGCTCTTCCAGAGTTAGGGTTTGGTTATTGATTATGTCGAAATTTGCTGTTTCTTCCCTTCACTCCTCTATTTCTCAGTGGATTAAAGTGTAGTTCTGATCCTAAACAACTAAATTTTGATATTGCATTGTTTCTATTATCATATAAACGTAACACCCTTTGAGTGAGATCTAGGATTGTGAACACCGATAGAGGGAGAGACTTAGACAAGAGAAACTATTTCATTCGATAATTAGAGGAAATGTTTACAGACTACTTGATTCACTTTAGTAGTAAAAAGTTGTATTGATGAAATAGTAAACTTAAACTACGTCATCATTAAATCATATAAACCAAGTCAAATTACCACTTCAGACATTCTTCTGCTCGAGGATGATCTCCTTGCCAAATATCTGCATTTTCATTCTTGAGGGTGTGGATGTTTGTAGGAGAGAGAATTGTTAGGGGTATGGATATCTAGTATCTACCAATTTGCATGTCAGTTGTAATTCAAGTTGGCAGCTAAATATTATAATTTGACGAAAGTCATGGCCTCGGGTTAGCTTTACTATTTCAGCACTCTAGTTTTTGACTCCTATAGGTAGTTGGTAAATGGCTTTCCCAAATTATCAAATGAAATAGTTTGCTCTTCTCCAAGTCTTTTAAATCGATTGTTCTCAATCCCATATCTCACTCGAAAACGTTCTCCCAATTTCACTCTCCCTTGGTATTCATTTTAGTGTGTTTTGCTCCTAATTTAACCCTATTCGCGGAAACCGGCACTGTATACCTATCAATGTATATTACTGCTTAAATAGGCAACTGTCACTCCTACCGCTCCTTATTACATAAATTGTATGGACGAGAACTCCCTTAATTGTCTCTTATTAGTCAAACACCACCAATATTTTAGGTTTTATTAGACATCCCCTAGAAATTCTTAAGAAGTCCCCAAGTAGCCTTACCTGGAATCCTCTTCCCTATACATAATCCAATTGGTTTCAAGCATTTCTCTTCTCTTAATTCAGTTTGTTTTGCTGTTGATGAAACTGAAGCCAACCCTTGAGAGCAATGGAGGGGATAAATAGTTTATTGTGGGAGAGGTAGAACACTAATGATGGTGGAGGAAAATAATAAGGGAAGGAGTAAATGGGTTGAATTGTTTGGTTTGGTCTTGTTTGCATCTTCTTTGCATTCTCAGTTTTTTAAAAAAATTTTGGGGATGAGGACGCATTGAATTGTCAATGTGAAATGAGGCTTCAGATAGGAGATGACTGCACGAAGAGCCTTGGTTGTCAAATGGGCAATTGGGGTTTTTTTGGTCTCTATTATAATGGTGTTCTGTTATTTTAAGGGCAATTGTGGTTTCTTGTAAGTTGTTGGTTTAAGACTCGAGGATGATGCAAGGAGATGTAAACCGCCACCCAGATGAGAATGATAGGAGACATATAAGACTCGAGGATGATGCAAGACGACGCATAAGGCTCGAGGATGACGCAAGACGACGCATAAGGCTTGAGGATGATGCAAGGCGACATTTGCGGTTTGGGGATGAGGTAAAACATTTACAGCTTGAGGATGACGCGAGATGTTCACGTCTTGAGGATGAGGAAAGACGTTTAAGGCTCGAGGGTGATGAAAGGCGTTTACGGCTCGAGGATGAGGAAAGGCGTTTACGTTTTGAGGATGAGGAAAGGCATTTACGGCTTCTGGATGAGGAAAGACGTATACGGGTTGAAGATGATATAAGACGTTTATTGGCAGATGATAGAAGACGTGCCGATATCTATGAAAGAGACACTTATTTACCATCATCTCTTCCTCTACCTTTGCATCTGAATATTTTACCTCCGCCCGCAGAACAGTTATATAGTTCATCTTACACCGAAAACCATAGGCTGGACAGAGGGACTGGTCTTGAGGATTGTGATCTTGGATACTCGAGACCACAAAATCTTTACGAGATTGAAAGTCGTGATCCATATCTTCGATACAGGGAGCATGTTGACTACCGTGATCCGACGTATGCTGGCAACACTAGGCAAAGTTATCATATGCCCGCAGCATCTCGAGATGAGTACCTTCCATCAAGTAGCAGGTCGTCCAGGTACCGCCGTTATTAGTAACACTTGTGTCGGTTGGTCATCACTAGTAAGTTCAAGCTTTGTTTATTGGTAGCAGATTCAACCTTTGTGTTATTAGGCAAGTCCCTGTAATTTAGACATATTGTTCATTACCAAGATATTTCATATTTCTTCCTGTACATGTGGTTAACTTGTAACTTGATGGGTCAGGGTTTTGCCCTGCGCTTCCCCCTTGGTCTATAATTTGATGCCCAAAACCATGTCCATTTAGCACCTATTACTTAATAGTCTGTCAAAGTCCGATACAGACGGACCGGGTAGAGCGGGGGTCGTGTGCATCCGAGCGCACATGCGCGTTAGGTCCAAACCCAGCACATAAACCCGATGAGGTTCCATCCTAAAACCAATTGGCAATAGGAGGAGTAGCCCACCGACCTTATATACTAGGTTCGGAAGTCCACAACTTTCGATGTGGGAACTTATTATCTCCAACATAGTCCCTGTGTTTAGACGATTTGTGATCCATTCACCTTGGATGTGATCGTATTTTAGGTTCTTAAAAATAAATATATGTTCCTTCAGTATCGATATTAAAGATATACTATGGTATGAGATATTATTTGAGTATAATTATTACTATTATAAAGAAATCAATACTTACTGGTATAAGGTCTATTAAGATATTTGTATAGTATCTTATTAATGTCTAGTTTTATATGGTTGATATTATTTCGGTTGACCAATAAAATGGATCGAGGTTAGTAGATGCACACATGCACTTTAGATACAAATAGGTATAAAAATACGGTCGATACTACACCAAAACAATTAGTAATAAGATATATATTATTGGACACAAATATAAGTGTACATCATTCTGATATTTGTTTCTCGTAAGCTTGTACTTATATCTGAAGCTTTTGGAATAGATAAATAGCCATGATATGTGATGATTATGTAAACACAAGAATTGCGTAAATTCAAAACATAGAAACATGAAAGCATTTGTATTGAATAAGATGGACAAAATATGGTATTCCCATTTGACCCAAGTGAGGCTTTTTGACAAAGACAGAACATAAAAAAGCAGAGTAACACTGTCAAGAATAGGCAATTTCATTGCTTTCTTTGAAAAAATTTACTTTGTGGGGGGTAATTGATCTGCGGTTTGATGTTTTTATAATGGAGTTTGGCATTGGCGTGCTTGTTTGCCTTTCACAAGTCGTTGCCAACTGTTGGCAATTGGCGCAGCAAACAAAAATAGTGCAATTTCCAGTTACTATGTCTGAATCCTCAAATGGTCAACATGTCATAATTCATATTGGTCAACATTTCCAGTTACCAGGAGGACACCCCATACTTTCTTCATCTTTGTATCCGACAATTTTGCCCCCTCTTGTCCTAACCCTGTTTTTCTATCTCTTTCACATCCGGATATCCAATATCACAACACAGCCTGCTGTTTTTGAGTTTTTTCTTTCTTTTTTCAAATCTGGATATCCATTATTACAAAGATGATTATGTATTTGGGCTTTAACAAAATGGGCCCATGCCCTGTCTTGTGATACCAACTTTTTGGTAACTCCAAGAGGGTTTACAGTATAGATTTGATAAGAATGTGATTGTTCAGTAAGGGGAGTGGAAATGCAAATTGTAGATAACACATAAGTGGGCATCTCACATTCTTACTTATTATTTTGTCTGCTTTTAGTTTTAGGTACCACCCATGTGAATATGTGATAGATACATTTATGAAGATCTCATCTTCATATTTGCATCCCATGTGTGCTCTTCCCAACCATTGTTACAATCAAGATAAGCATTCGCCATTTGTCCTATAGTAGTATTCTGTAGATATATGTGATATATAATCCGAATTCTATTTCAAACTCATAAGCTAACACTTTCATACATGTCAATTGTAACTATATTTAAAGACAGTCCACGACAATTCAAAACCATGTGGTTTGCCAAAAGGAATTGTTTAAATGGGCCAATAGGTATGTTGGTCGTATCAATTAAGTTCGCTTTGGATAACCGTAGTTTACGATCATGCATAGACGCAATTATTTTTGGTAAAATCATATATATAAATTTCAAAATTCATGTCTTTGCTAATGCAATTATTTCTTTTATGTTTTCCGTGATTAGATCCAGGTTTAATTGAAAGTATAATCTAATTTGTTTTAATATTATGTAAATAGCTTAATTTCCACAATTTGATGTCATTATACGTGATTAGGTAAAACCATTTGAAAGTGCATGCACCGGTACGTAGTCCGATTGATCGACGTTAACTTTACGTACATACATGCATTATCGTGTTATAATATCGGATAATATGTAATTCCGACAAAGGCACATTAGGTATTAATAGTGGTCAATAATAATGTATAAAGTTGATGATCTGGATAATGCCCATCTTACAAGTTTGGCATATAATATGGTCTCGTTTTTCAAAAGAAGACGCCTCTATTCTTATTTTCACACTCTTAATCCACTTTTATTTTCATTATTCTCGCTTTGTCTGCTTCAAGAATAAATTTTGTAGGTCCACTCACATTTATATCAATTACATATAAAATGTTTGAAAATTAGGTTACACAGCGACCCAACTTAATATACATACACGTATATTATGAATATAGAAACATAAAC